>CM029540.1:7800101-8127601 GCA_017141395.1 Laodelphax striatellus
TTTGGTCTTGATTCCCCTTGATGACCAGTCGTTCTGGGGAATAACTATTTCCTGAATTCCTTACTTTAGATATTGTCCTCTTGTTTTTGTTGGTTGGTAGCCTGGTTTCCGCATTTTCCTATTCATCCTGATTTTTTGTTTCTTCTGATCTTGAATCCTCCTTGCGTTTTGCTTCTGATTGCTCATTTTGTTGGTCTTCTTCTTTTAGTTTTTATCAATATTTTTGTTAGGAATCTTTTCAAGGCTCTGTTAATTTTTCAATTGAGACTGCTTCCCCATGCTTCTTTTGTCCAGGCCAGTCACGGGAATCCTTGCATTCTCCTTGTTTTGGACTCGGTGATGCCTCTTCACTTCTCGCTCGCTTAGAGGAGTTTGACTCTTGCTTTTTGCAGTTCATCCCAGGGAAAGAAGGGTGCCATCAACCCTCAACTTATCTCCAATCATGATCACTTTCCTTCCTTCTTTTTAAACTCAAAGGTGTGGGAATAATTCCTTCACAATTAGCCCTTGTCTCAACTGAAAAGTCCATCACAATTTGAATATTTTCAAATTCTTGTTTTTCTTGAAGCTTACTTTTCCTCTCAATATCGTGTTCTTCGTTATGAGTGAATTGAATTTCACAATAATAGGTGAGTTCTCACTTATTCCTGTTTGTTTTCCACAATTCTCTGATGAAATTCCGTTGAAATCAGGAACCAGAAACCGCAAAATGTTTATTACTTCTTGATTCATAGTGAAAAGCTCTTTACTTCCAACACCGAGAAGCAACAAATTTAATTTCCTATCTCTTTCTTCATTTCGTCTGTCATTATTCGAACTTTCTTGCTTTAGGTGGGAGATTTCAACTTTAATCTCATCTATTTCTTTTCGAAGAGAACTATTCAATTTGTCGACCTTCTCATCCAAATCATCTAGCTTCTGTAGTTTTCCTAGAATTTGATCTAATTTATCCTCAATCTGAGTCATTGCGTACAGCGGTTTGTTAGTTACGGTGATAACTTACTCTACTTGATTTATGAAAACTCCATCGACGAAATTTACGCTAATTACCGATTACACCCTCAGTCCTATCTGGGGATGAGCTGCCGATCAACGGAATTGTTGGACTAAAGATGCACAACACTCAATTACGCCGCCCTCTCCTGAGGTCGAGCCGTTACAACCCAGACTTGGATGAAGATGAATCGATACTTGGTGGAAATCGATTCCGATGTCAACAATCGATCCACTGCATGACACTTCGATACTAACCGGCGAAATCGACTCGCTGTCACTGCCTAGATCGCTGTCAAGGTCACCTGCACTCGACTCCTTATCTCTGACTATGCTAAATAGCTGCTGTTGTAGGAATGTAATAGAATGCCGGCGTCAGGAAAATGGCGTCCCAGTAAAGAATGTTTATGCTTTCAACAAAACTACGGTAACTACTTACGATTTTTGAAACTTGGATGTTCAGGAAAGGTATCACAATTTACACTTGAACTTCGATAACACACACTTTATAAATTCGTTTTCAACTTAACATACTTAATTTGTCAAGAACTTACAGAGCAATCCGTTCACTCAACTAACTTAGGTGTAGCGCAGTGCTACCAACCCACTTAATCGGACATACATATTATAAAATATGGATTTGATCAATTTTAATATACCGTATGATGTTGAACTGTCAGTTGCACGAAAATTCAATTGAATTTAACAACCGTAAAATGACGTCATTGCATTAACTTCCCTAATCGTTCATTGGTTGTCATTTCCTTGTTCCCATTAGATGATCATTTAACAGTGGTTGAATAAAATTCGAGAATCTATTATAAAAAATAACTTGCCGATAATCTTTCAAATTAAGTTCATGAAATGTTTTCCAATTCGAATGAACTTCAAACTACAGTTCTACTTAAGGGCATGGTAAAGCAAAACACTCCATATTTATTTAAAAAACTTATATTAAACTTCACAATAAATTATTTACAACTAATAGAATATTTACATTTGGTTCACATGAGAATTCTCCATTCTGAGGACATTTGTTTTCTTCAAAATAAATTATGACAAGAGTAACAACAGTTACAAAAATATCATGAAACACACTTTTTTCAAATAAGATATTTTTCATGAGCTGACTGTGTGTCAGTTTACAATTTTTTCAGGTGGAAAAGTTCCATGCTTTTTCAGAAGTATGACAAAAATTGAATTGAATTTCACTTTTACTGGAATTAATTTATGGAATAAGTATGAACTTGATATATTATTTAATATTTTGTCAAAATAATATGTTTTCAACTAGATCAATAAAAAAATATTATCACAAAATGCGGAACATAATATTGAATCGACAAAATTATTTCATAGAAGTAGGGGTGAGCTTATTGGCATTATGAATGACAATAGTTTCTCAATACATTAGAGGTCTACTTTTATTATTTATAAGAATAATGGCAAGCAGTACAAGATTTCTACAAAATGTTGTTAATATTCCAGCAAGCATCCTTATTTATTCATTATATCATTATTGTTTGTTAATCATACTACTACATGCAATGGTAAGTGCTACTATTTTAGAGAGGATTTTCAAATCGCCGAGATTTTACTATGTTCAATTATTATAAGTATTTAGAAATAAATATTTGAAAATAATTTTCACTCCTCTTCTCTCCTGAAAATTAGTAGTCTATCTAAATTTATTAAACATCATAGAAGTGTTGTTCTCTCTTCTCATGTTAAATTGATGGGAGCTTGCTAATTGTTCCTTTTCTTATTAAATTATCATTATTCATGTTTTCACAATAATCTTCCTTAAAGCTGTATCAATAGAGCTATTGTGCTCTATTTTCGGGTTTTGCCTACAAATGGCTTTCCTTGAAGAGATATCCATATTTGAAATCAGGATAATTGGAGGTGTACTGTATCTAAGCTACCGAGAAAAGAAAATAATGCCTATTGATTGCTCCCCTAACCTTTTTGACCACCCTTGGTCCATAAGAGGCCACTTGTACAAAAGTAAAATAATCATTCAGAGTTACTTTTAGAATAATTTACTTTAGAATAGTAATTTGAGAGTTACTTTTGAGTCACCTCCACTTTCTTCGTTATGTATTTACTGCTCATCAACGCTTTTTTGATATTGAAAATTCTTCATATCAAGATTTGTAAGACAACTTAAGAGAGTCTTATAAGACAGAGTTTACAAGACAACTTCAAGATCCAGTTCAAAAATATAATAGAATTCAACCGTCGTAAAATGACGTCATATAATGGTACCAATGCAACCATTGAGCACCTTAAAATGACGTTATCTTACGGCGGTTAAATTCAATTGGATTTTTGTGCAAGTCTTTTAATTCGATAGTCTTTTTTAACATTAATCACTCTTTCTGCTTTTTATTGTGCATAAGCAACGCTTCGGTAACCGGTCTCCAATCGGCCCTATCCATACTGCGCTCCTCGGTACTAACCGCTGATGTGGCAGTTTTGAAAAAGTCAATAATCGGATGATAGCTGTAGTTGATGCGACGAGAGGGCGCCACCGTCACTGGTGACAGTTGTGACGTCACTGGTGTCAGTTGTGACGTCACTGGTGACCTTGCAGTGACAGGCGCCAACTGTGACGTGACCATATTGTCAGCTGGCAATTCGGGATGGCGTTGGTTGGGGGTCAGAGGTATGCTGCCTCGAATTTTCTGTCTGAAATTTTAGAAACAGAAAATAGTTTCTATTTACAAACTATTTACACAGATATTAGATATGATAGAAAAAAAGAATATTTATTCAAATTGAAGTATTATTTTTTACCTCGAAATTAAAAAAAAAATTGCCATTTTCCCCCTTCAATGATAGTAGGTACTAAGCATAACATCAAGACTTCATCCAAGCTTATTGGAAATAAGAACTTAATTATTGTTTTTCATCATCCATCTATTGAAATTACAATCTGGGGCCTCTTTTATGAAATTTTATGCGTGTTATAAAACAGGGAAAATGCAGATAAACTGCCTTGCTATTCATGTAAGTTACACTATACTTATATAGTGTGTGTTTTCCTTATTCTGTTCTTTGGGAGGTCTAAGAGTTAATGAATCTGGCCCCATAACTGTCATCATCAATCATTATTTTCATCCAAATTTATAAAAAAAAAATAATTTTCTACTCCAAAATTCAAACACAATTATTTTTATAAAAAGAAAATATCCTTAATCCTCCAACAATTCAACAAAACAGATTAAATCCATCAAATCTACACCAAAACTATTAGACATAAAGATTATTGTTCTACTCAAACATTCCAATAGTATTATTAAATTTGTTTAAACTATTATACAAAAAACAGCATACCTGCATGCGATTGTGGGTTAAACTACCTACAGTAACTTACTTCAATGTTAAACTATCTGAATACTTGACTTATTATAATGACTACCTGAGAATGTATTGAGGGACAAATGTAATATACTCAACTAGAGCCTAGTTCTTCTGATACACTTCCATAATAATATATAATTTTTTATTTTCTTATTCGTATTTTTGGAATTGTAGACTACAATGAATATGTAATAGAGTACGGGTATTCTACTAGATTTATCTTCTTCTTAATAATGAACACAACTCCATTAATATCTCCATCACAGCGCTGTCACTGCAAGATAATTCTATTAATTTTTTCTAAGACTAAACAAGAATTATATTATCTCTTACATTCCTCATTAGTAAATTACACGATTTAGTACTGGTCTGGTCTTTGTACTGCTCGCAAGTGATTGTAGAAGATTCATTTATTGAAAGAAGAATGAGAGGAAAAAACCAATGAGACATTGTCTCTAAGCTAACAAATTTTGAAATTATCCAGATTTATATCTGAAAAGTCTTCTAACAATTCATTGTAACAGTACCAATAATAATAACAACGATGAAAAGGTCTGGATCCTTGAATATTTATATATATAGTGTCTATTTTTTATCGTAAATAATAGTGTGTATAGTACTATCTCTTCTATCATCATCATTCATCAAGTCACTACCCTACTTCATTAATATTTTGATTCATATTATTCCTCAAGTTTAATCCTTCACAATTACCATAGCCCCCTTTAAACTACAAAAAAGTTGAATAGTTAAAGTTAAAAAAGTTAAAGTTCAAGTTGTAGTTTAAAGGGGGCTATGCTATCACACAAAAAGTTAATTTTAATTCTATTTTTCACCAACAGAAAACTAAATAGGTCTTGTTTTATTTTTGTGCTATAGCTCCTTGTCTTTAGCTTTGTTAAGCTGCTTCAGCTACTATCTCTCATCTCATCTCTCATATAAAACTCAAATTTTACTCCGAATATCTCTGAATCCTCCTCAATCGACGTCGATAACTATTGGTTCTGCTGCTCCTTCGATTAACTGACCTGGCAGCCTGTTCCGTCCGATCAGCTGATTGATTTCGCAACGAGGTTCGTCGCACATTGTTGTGGTAGGGCGGGTAGCGGGGAGGGGGCTCCGGGTTCTCCTCCTGCAGGGGCAGAGGGGGTCCCCTGTGGATGACCGAGGCCTGGGGGCGCCTGGGCAGGGGGGCTCCTCCGCTGTTGGGTGAATTCGACTCGCGCTTGGGGATGTTGTGATGGCCGAGCAGATTCATGTCTCCTCTCATGCGCATGCCCTGGAAATAAGTTGAAAAACGTCTTAAAATGGAGAAAAGAGATGGAAAAATGTTATGTTTTAAAATGTTGTTTTTATTCAATTGGATAGAAAAAGAGAAATTAAAGTATACCAAAATATTGTTTATTGATTATAAATTATAAAATATTAATTCAAATAGAAAATTATTTATCTCCATTTCTATTCAAGAAACAATATTTTGGCGTACGATACTATATTTTCTCTATTTCTAATCAATGAATAATATTTTCAAATGTTCGATATATTCTATTTAATATTTATATGTTTAATATACACGTAATATTAAATTTTTTTAATAAAAAATATTATTAATTGAATAGAGATTGAATAGAAGTAGAGAAAATATAGTATCATAAAAATATTGTTTCTTGAATAGAAATGGAGGAGGGACATCTATCATAGAACTATTTATTAAATAATATTGTACTGTATGAAAATATTATCCAAAAAATCCATATAATACTACAACTGAACAAATAGCTTATCAATTGAATAGAGATTGAATAGAAATAGAAATATAGTATCGTACACTAAAATATTGTTTCTTGAATAGAAATGGAGGAGGTACATCTATCATGGAATTATGTATTGAATAATATTGTACTGTAAGAAAATATTATCTAAAAAATCCATATAATACTACAACTGAACAAATAGCTTGAGGAAATATTCTGTTGCCAATGTTCGCAGATGCGGAGGTCTTCAGAGTTCTTTCTGGCATTATTATTTGGATTTAGTTTATGGTAAATAATTAACTGATTATTATATTATAAGATCCCTCTTATTATAATATAGATAGTCTATTCTACTCCTAATTCATAACATATCATTCGTATTTGTATTCGTAATATTTTATTTTATTTGTATTCATTATCCAAAGCATTGAATAATTACAATATTTAATAAATGATGATGATTATTCAAGCATGAATATCTAAGAATGAGCGTACCTCTTAGGTTATAATCAAGATTTGACAGAGATAGTCACGTTTAGTCAAAGTATTGATATGTTGCTTGTGAAGAACATACACCGGTTGGTCATTGCATCAGTGTGTGTGTGCTGCTATTATCCAAAGCATTGAATAATTACAATATTTAATGAATGATGATGATTATCTAATGAATGATGAATATCTAATGATTCATTGCACCTGAAAATCGAAGTACCTTTAACTAATCTAAACACTGAATTTGATAGTTTAGGTGGGTTTGGTCTTTTTGTGACTTGCTTCGGAACAAGGCCAAATAACACAACTTACTCGACTGATAATTATTTCTATTATTCAATTGAGTAATTAATCTAATCGATTTTATTATTTACACAATTTAATTCAAGTAAATTAATATTTATTTACTCAATGTAATTTGAGTAAATTAATTATTTACACAAAAAATAAAATAGATAGAACAAACAGGTAGACTTTTCTACCTGTAAGACGCCAGGAGGTAACCTCTGCATAGCCTGTGACATTAATTCCGATGTGATGAAATTACTTTCGGGTCCCGATTCGGGAAACATGGTGGGCAGTCCACTGGGCATGGGAGGTCTAGGCGATTGCTGGGCCATGAAACTGTTCTGGATGTGACATGAACAGCATGTTGGCACCTGCAAACCGAAAGAAAACAATAAAACATTTGATGAAGTAAGCTGATAAAAATTATGTTCATTTTCTGGCTTTACAAAACAGTGCGGGCGACAGCCTTCTTCAACTTCTGACTGCAACCATCTCTGTCTAATATTTTTAATTTTGTCGATGACCAACTGTTTATAGAAAAAGCATTATCTTAAGGAGCATCCACAAAATCCACATGTTCAAACTCCACCGTTATATGTGGATGTATTGTAATTAAATTGCACCAAATTGTCTTATCTTAGAATAATTCCTTATTATACTTTGAATAATTAATTAAATTGTTTCATATATTATAATAATGTATAAGGTAGGGTTCAAGCAGAAATATTTTGTTATCTACTCGGATACAGAAAATAATCTGGTCTAATTTACCACTCACTAGAAACGTTTTTGTCAGAAAGTCCGATGTCCGAACAGCTGAACATTTGATTCAATGTTAGCATCATTGAATCAAATGGTCAGCTGTTCCGTTTCTAGTGACCCTAAAAGGTAGAATAATGGCAAGGTTATTAGAGAGAAGATTGAACACTCCATGGTTTAAGGCACAAAGTGGAGGGGGAAGCCTGATTTTATGATTCATGTAACGTCAAACTTGCGGTCCGCCAATTATCAGTCAATTATTAACAGCCGATATTATCAAAATTAATTATCAAAATGACGTCAGCCAAATCAGTCCCCCCACCCCAACAGCCTATGGATTCAAAAAGTATTAGGAATGGTTCAACCTTCTATCTAATAGCCTTGGCATAATGGAACATATTATAACTATAACTGATTAGTCCAGCCGAATTTCTCCAAAATAGTAAAATATGAATTAAAATAGAAAAATTCAAAATTCAATCAAAACTATTTCAATGGTTGATATTTTTTAATTAATCTTATTAATGTAGACCTGTATCAACTTTTTCAATCAGAAAAAAAATCTAAACAAAACTCAAATTTCGTCTCAGTAAGATTTTGATCATAAATCACAATAAATTATTTCAAGTAAATATGTACTGTATATGAGAAGTAAACGTAGTAGAATATTGTTTCAAGAAGCTATGAGTTTAGAATATTTCAAGTTTCTAAGAATACCTTGAACATATCCATTGCTAATCCATTATTCTGGTCCCATGTAAGCAGTCGGTGGTAATTGTAGACCTGCATACATTCAGATCTCACCCCAGGAGCAATGTATGAACAGGATGCCTGAGGCCTCCTGCAACATTCAAATAACGCTCGATTTACAAAAAATCCAAATCTGGAACAAATTAACTTTATAATACTTTATAACATTGAAGAAAGATCAAGAAAATTTGAGACTCAAGGAGTATGGGTGATTATTATTATTGGAATATTGTTATTCTATCAATAGCAGTGGGTCTAAACACAGACAAAGTACTTTCTAGGCCTACCTGATGATAAATACTAAGGCTAGGCGTACACCGGTTAGTCAAGACAAGACAAGACGAGATTAGTCACGTTTAGTCACAGTAATTTACATAGTTACTTATGAAGCAGTACACACCGATGCAATGACTAATCGGTGTGTGTTGCTTCATAAGCAACTATGTGAAGTACTGTGACTAAACGTGACTAATTTCGTCTTGTCTTGTCTTAACTAATATGCCTAGCCTAATATGTTGCTTGTCGTCCAACTATTCAGTATTTGAATAGAAAAAACTTTTTGAAATAGTCAAACTCCACTTTTATTTTAATAAACACAATGTTTACACCAGGACCATGGTTTCATGTTATACTTAACACATCCTCACCTTTTTCTATTATGGAAAGATTCAAAAACATCAATATTTGTTCTACAAGTTTTATCATATTCAGTATTTCTCTGTCTGTTAATTACCTGAACTTATAATTTCATTAAAAATCAACTGATTCAATTCAAGAAGAGTCCAAAAGAATCGTTTGAACGGAAATAAATTATTGATGGATCGAGTGATAATATTTACTTACAAACACATTTCCAGTCTCAGAGATTGTGAATAGTCCCCAGTATTGACAATGTACTTCCAGTTACCCATTGTAGTTCGAGCTCGTTTAGGCTTAGCCATTTCCACACGAGATGCACACATTTTACTGTTGTCAATCATTGAAGTGTCTCCTTGTCTCCTGTTAAATCAATTCATAAGAAAAATACTGATTATGCTTAAAAAATATCATATTTATGAGAAATGGATTTTTGAAGTAAAGTGAAGAGAATTTTACTATGTTTTTTTGTTAGAGACATACGATAATAATTATTATTGGTTGGCTAAATTCTGTATGAAAACATTGTAATTTTAATTCAGATATATTCTAAACTCACGGTATGAGCTATGTCTGTTTTGTCTTGATGTAGAGGCATTTTTCCTTGGTCAGTCTCAATATTGTTATTGGTACCTTGAGTTTGAAATATTTCAACTTATAAGAAAGTCATCCTTTGTGTTATGTTTAAGCAGTAAAAATATAATGAATCTTCAATAACATTATTTTTCTATTGTTTATCAATAATTTTCCATTAATTTATATTGACACTATAATATTCTAAACAAAAAAGGTACTTGCAATGAAAATAAAAAAGGGAAACAAATAAACACTTATATCTAATTATTGTAGTAGAAAAGTGATTGTAATATACAGTAATAGCGAATTAAAATGTAAAAAAGAATTGAATGAGAAAAAATAGAAACAAAATTTGCTATTAAATAATGCAAATAGTCTATTGATTTCATTATAATATTATAATGGAGCAAAGAGCGAATATCTTACCTTTCAATATGGTCGTTGACTGATGAGTCCAAGTCCTTTATATCATACTTGGCATCTTGAAGTAGAGAGCTGAACGCTTCCTTGTTTTGAGAATTTCTTAGTGATTTCAAAATGTCGCTCCTGAAAAAATTTACAAGAAATTAAAAATTGTTGAAGATCTAGCATTATGCCATTATAACAGGGTTGTAGAATAGAATAAACAATGTAAGTGTATATTCATTATTAATAAAGCATTTAAACTCTAAATACAGCCTACATAATAAATATTTGACATATATTCACTGGGTTGAATATAGTTCGTTAATTATTCATAGATTCATCAGGATAGCGATTTTGATAGTAAAAGTTGAATTTAATGCATTCACTTACTTTTACTAGTAGCCTTCTTTCAAAGGGATACCAACAAGTATCAAATGAGACTTCAAAAATGGATATACATTATTACTAAACATGACTCATACATTAGCAGAGGTGGCTTTTAAATTGGGACTTTTCAATGTTCCGGTAATGAAGAAGTTGTAGTGAGTTTCCCCTGTAAAATGAATTTCCTGTAAAACGTTCTGGCACTTTTGATTTCCGGAAGAAATTTCTGGTTCAATTGGAAAGTAGAGCAGCCTTACTAACTTTGTAATCAACTTGAGACTGTATTGATATAGTACCCGTAATTATGCTCTTTGTGTTATGTATGCAATCTTGTGCGTTTTTCGTAGGTAGCCTATTAATAACTCTTGAAAAAATTATTGAAAGTAGCCTATACCTATCTCTTTTATTAAGTTTTGTTTTGTTTATAAGTTTTCATTTATTAAAACATGGAAATTCTCTCTTACTTGGGATAGTTGGTATCCTCCAAACATAAACTTGAAGTGAAAAACTCGCAGTCTTCATTGGTTGGCTCACCACCTGCCAATGACCTTTGGGGAGGCATTTGATCTTGACCGTGACCTTGACTGCTACCGGCTTGCTGATGTGACCTTGAAGGCGGGTGGCGGGTGTGGTGGGGTGGAGGGGGTGGTGCTAGGATTTCTGCAAAATTAACAAAAATCTAAAATTGTACTGTAAATATTATAATATAATTATTATGTAAATATAACAAGAAGTAGATATCGTGATTGGTAGACTACAATTAAGTAGAAGTATCAATAATTAATATATCCATTAGAACAAGAATCAATTTTCAAAGGCATTGGCTTTTTTCTTGTTAGCAAATTGAATTAAAGTATTTGAATATGATTTAACGTTGGGATATTGTGAATATTTGAATAGTTAAATAGTCACAAAAACACTATCTTGGTATCTGATAATGTTGGAGTCTTGATAAATGATGTATCAAAAATTTCAAATTTGAACTCTTCTTTCAATGGTTTCTGATAAATTCACTAGCATGTAATCATATAATTTTTTCCATTTAGAAATCAACATCATTAATGATCTGGATAAAAGTTTACAAAGTATTTTAAAACCCGTCAGATCACAGGAGAGCGGTCTTATATATGTTTCTAAACATAACTATTACATATTTTAAGTAACTTATAAATTGAAACAAAATTCAAAACACACTAGAGGAATTTCTATTTTTCTAGGCTATTGCTAGAGGGATTAATATTTCTAAAGTAATTTTTTAAAATTGATTAACTGTTTATGATTGACATTGACGTGACTTTATATTCTTTTGATAATCTTTTTATAACCGTATTAAAAAACAATATTGTTGTAACAAACTATCTACCTTTTGGCACGTGTCCTTCTCTCCTATTGAGAACAAGATTGTTGTTAATAGTGTTGTAAGACTGCCTGCTCCTCTGCTGAACCTAGGAGAAAGAAATTTATAATTTTTAGGAAGTAACAGGGAATTAGCTTGAAATAATGATGGTAGAAAATATAGATTACAATTCTTTTTATAGATTAGCCTACAATTCAATTCATAACAGAATAGAACGCGAAGCTCAACTAATAGATCCCTAAAGAAAATAGAATTAAATTTTAACACGAAATTACAAGAATTGCAATAACGAACCACATACTTCCCGAATCTAAGCTCCGTGTCCCTGGGAGGAATGCAATACATAATCGAAAACCGGTTTTTCTAGTGTATAACTTTGTCTCTCCTCTTCAGCCGTCAGGGACACGAAGCTTGGACTCGGACATTACAAAATTATGGAAGGTATTGGTATCATGATTCTTTGTTTCACGAGACTAAAGTCATTCGAGTATTACATTTTTGATGAAAGAAGCTCTCTTTTCAGAAATCCTAGTTTTTTCACGCTATCTTATATGTTTGATGTGATTCACTTTCGGCCAGTTTTTGAGAACCAATTATTTCAACCAAATTAAAATGATATCATCTAGCGGAATCAATGTACACGGTCCCTATCAACAATATTACTTAAATTGATTGGTTGAATTTTCACATAGTGCGATTATAAACTTTCCACCTGTTGATGCGTTTGAACATCGTTAAATATTTGACCAGTCTTGGTGAAACCCGGCATTAAACTCATCACGTTGTTTTTTCTTGTAATTCTGATACAAGATTGATTAAAAAACAAATCTGATCTGATTCATATGCTTCCTAATTTATGTATTGTGAAACTGAAAAATAAGTCATTTCTCTATCTACACATCCATCTATTTGTCTATCTAACTATATATAGGTTCACTATCTATCTATCTTTCTCACCTGAATCTCGTTACTGCGTCCAGCCAGGGGTGAGTCGTCCCTGCCAGCCCCCCTAAACATGGCGGCAATGTCTTGGCTGATGGGCAGCATGAGTTGGGCGGTGGCGTTGTGGTGGGGATCATGCGGAGGCGGAAGCGGCTCCCTAGGCGACGCCATTACTTGTGCAGAGACCAGGGCTGCCAAGGCTAGCCGCTGAGGACCCGACATGGTGCGCAGGATTGGCATAACCTGCGCAAGAGGCGGGAAATTTGAAAAAAATTAAAATTAACGTCTAAATTGGAAGAGGAATTGACAATATATGAAGGGTTGGTGTTACTTGTGCAAAAGGCGGAAGATTTGAAAATATAGTAAAATAATGAAATATAATAAAAAACAAGGATTGAAATATAATGATGAACATGAATTGAAATATAATAAAAAACAAGGAGAGAGGACAAGAGATCAAATTTAATAATCTTTGTATAGAATGAGCTGGGAAATAGAATAGAAATGTATTCAAATTCATTGTATTTTAACTTTATACAAGAGAACAAAAATTCAATCAATTACAAAATCAAATCTAGACCCCTTGTTTCATTTTTAGTAAATTTATTACGTCTTCACTCTTCAGGGTTCAGAGAAATGACTCTATGAATTGATTGTGTGGTGATTGATAGTATGGCCTCGTCTGTGGTATAGACAAACCATTCATGTTCTGTGGCACTTCGCATGTAAGATTTCACTCTTCCAAGTGTTTACTTAGGCTAGGCGTACACCGGTTATTCAAGACAAGACAAGACGAGATTAGTCACGTTTAGTCACAGTACTTCACATAGTTGCTTATGAAGCAACACACACCGATTAGTCATTGCATCAGTGTGTGCTGCTTCATAAGCAACTATGTGAATTACTGTGACCAAACGTGACTAATCTTGTCTTGTCTTGTCTTGACTAACCGGTGTACGCCTAGTCTAACTCATCCACAAGTTGCTGTAGTCACAAAAACTGTTGCACCAATCTTCACCGTTTTCAAAAAAATTGAAGGACTGTGTCTGTGTGATTTGTGACTGTGTGAGGGCCGGTTCATGAGCTCGGAATTTAGCCAAGTTCTAGACTAAAACGGGTGGCCACCTTAGCATCGACAAACGTTAGCCTCGACACTATGTAGTAAGGGCTCTCTATGCTGCTAACCCACTAACCTGTCGAGACAAACGTTTGTCGATGCTACGGTAGCCACCCGTTTTAGTCTAGGACTTGGCTAAATCCCGAGCTCATGAACCGGCCCTAAAAATAATATGATATTGCTTCTGAGCCAATTTGTTATTTGATTAAGCTCAACAGACCTGGTACTAACAGTATGTCTGTGAGATAATTTCAATTTTGTACAATTTCTATTTCTATTGATAATCACCTGTGATAACCTGAGCTTGGCACCAGGCTTGTTCATAGCATTGGCGACGACTCTCTTCATAACATCATTTCTTTGCTGCTCAAGCGATTGAAATGATGAGCTGCCACTTATTCTGAGAAAAAAAAAACAAATGAATCAAATTAAAACTTAGTGCTGTGATCTGGAATAGTGATTGTATTATCAGTAATTGTATTGCAGTTGTATTATTAGTTAGTTAATTGATCATGTAACATAATTATTTTATTAGAAATAAAAGTACTGTACAGTGTGTACTCGAGGTACAGTACAAAATTGACGAAATACCTAGAGTTGAAACCTCTCAACTCTCATTACCTATAGTGAAGTCATAAAACTCCTCTCATGCATCCAAATTCTTAATAGCCTTCACTTGGAAAAATAAACAAAACATAAAACAAATCTATCTTTCCTTTTTTCGAAAGGACTGTTAAAGAGTAGCCTGACTCCTGAATTGAAGTGCAGCATAGAGTCTCAGCTGTTATTTAATTCATACTTAAACTAAGTAAAATAGTTGCACCATATTCAGTTAAATTCCTTAAAACGTTTTCAGACTCTCAAGTAAACATCAAGATGTAAGAAATGAAAGCAGCTAATAATAAAAAGTTCTTATCAATTTACTTGAGAAAATAACGTGTGCAATATCAAATATTCACAACACAGCACGAAGAAGTAGAAGAATAAGTGTGATTTCATTTAAAAACTAAAGCATAACAATTTTCTATAGAAATTTTAGCTCGCTACGTAATCTGACTACAAGCAAAACCCGAATTGAATATAGATGAAAACGAAAGTTGGACAAAAAATGAACTGGAATATTGTTGAAAAACATAACTTTCCTGTTCTTCTCCAAGTCGTAACAGTTTTTATTTAAGGATGCATCTTATGCTAACGCCACATGCTTTAAAATTTCGTGACAGGAATTTATTATCAAATCGCTTTCAATAGTTTTCACTCTCTTGCTTGGTCGGTCTGCCGTGGGTCTCACTCTTTCTCTCTCTGTCTGCTTTTTACGCTCTCTTTTGAATTCCATTTTTTGTAATCTTCAAGTTTTGGATTCCATTCAAGACTTGTTTGGTATTTTAATGCTGTAAGTTATTCACCGATAGACTTTGTTCTTTTTGTTTTAAATCATGAAATTTTGTTTCCAAGGCATTTTTTGTCAAACCCTGTGCTAGTTCCCTTCTTTTCAGTGACAAAATTCTTTGATACTATTTTCTATATTTTCAATATTGTTAAATACTATTTTCTAGCGCAAGATCTTTATTAGCATGAACGAACTCGTAGAACACGACAACTACTTCGAGTTTAATTACTAGTTTCCTTAAATAATTGCTTAGTATTCGCACCAAGTAATCCTCCTCACAATCTACCGTTGACTTTCCTCATTTAAAACCCCGGGCTAAACAACCCGACCCAAGACACACAAATTCTTGTTCGAGTCTGGAATTTTTTGCGTTCCGAATTTTTTCAGCGTCTAGCACACTCTCTGAAACCTGCAAGTTATCGTGAGGAGGAGGAGGAGTGAGAAGGAGTGAGGAGAAGTGATGAGGAGAGAGGAATAGTGAGGAGGAGGGGGATAAGAGAGAGGTGATGAGAGGAGGAGAGAGGAGTAGGCCGACTAACGGAGACTCTTGAAAATCCGGTCTTGTCCTGCTTAGTGTGGTATTTTTTTCGGTGTTCAAATCGCGTGAATAAATAAGTAATCTACTCATCTATATTTGGTTTTCGGTTGCATAAATAAATAATAATCTCCGCGCTTTTGGAGGATTTTTTTATTCAAGTTGCATTGATGATACATTTTTGCTTCATTTGGTTTGATCGAACTGTGATATATGCGAGAATCCACTGACACTGGATCAAATTTGGTGAAGAAGAAGAAGAAGAAGAAGAAGAAGAAGAAGAAGAAGAAGAAGAAGAAGAAGAAGAAGAAGAAGAAGAAGAAGAAGAAAGAAGAAGAAGAAGAAGAAGAAGAAGAAAAGAAGAAGAAGAAGAAGAAGAAGAAGAAGAAGAAGAAGAAGAAGAAGAAGAATGAAGAAGATTCAATGAAGAATGCAGAATATTTTATGGTGGTAGAAGAAGATTCATTTAGAGAGTCAGAAAGACAAGAATCAAAAGAAAGGAAAACAGAAAAGAAGGAGAAGAAGAATAAGGGATGAACAAGAAAGAGCTAAAAGAAAAACAATTTTTACTCCCCCGAAATAGTTAGGTAAAGAAGATGAACAAGAATTTGCGCTTCCTCTCAATTCCCTCCCTTCAAATAAGGGTCAAGTAGAATGCAACGCAGTAGGAAAATGTAATACAGTCAATGTTGAAAAAAGATAGTTTAGAACCATATATATAATCAATGTCTATGATAGGACATAATAACCCACATTCATTCAGTAAACAACTTGAAATCCATTCTTGTTTAAACAGTTAACTAATGTATTCCTTCTCTAATTATTCATTGTACCTGACAACTCAATTACTGATGAAGATCAGAATTATTTCGAATACCAGTTGTGCGGTTTATGAAATGAGGACGCAGGTGATTGATGGATACGACAGAAAGCTGGAGCTCCATGATAAATTATTTGAACAGACGTTGTTCAATTTGAATGATCCGTGTCAATTATTGTGAGAAGTTGTCAAGTGTTCTGGTTCAGTGACACTCATTTTCAATAATTAATTTCTCTATTCATTCTCAATGACGATGTCAATGGAGCGAATTCCAAGTGAATCTCATTTTCAATTATTAATTTCTCCAGTTATCCACAAGCACAATGATATTATCTAGACACAATAACTGACTTGTTATAATTGTCAATATAATGAGGAACTTTCTAGGACCTTTGAGGATATAAGGGAGTAGAAGATATGATTCTCGAAACTTTCCCATATGATTCTTCAAGTTTTATGTGACTGTTTTGTTTGTGACAATTAATGATATTAAATTTTATCAAATTCAATGATTGATGTCACTAATTTCGGGAGAATTTCAATCTGTTTGTAATTTGAGACACTCCTTGTTAATAATTTTAAAAGACATTGTTTATGTTGGCTGTACAACGTCAAATGTCAATGATATTGTAAGAAATTTCAAGCTGTGTTGGCTTCAAGTCCCTCATTGTCAATCATTTCTCCGTATTTGTGATACATGTTGACTTTGAAAAATGAATATTAATAACTTTCTCACAAATTGA
Source organism: Laodelphax striatellus (assembly GCA_017141395.1). Taxonomy (NCBI): domain Eukaryota; kingdom Metazoa; phylum Arthropoda; class Insecta; order Hemiptera; family Delphacidae; genus Laodelphax; species Laodelphax striatellus. The sequence goes on from CM029540.1 coordinate 7,817,409, forward strand.
TTGATGTCAATGATAGTGCTAAATATTTACTTTCATTGTTTTCACTCAGATTTATAATTAATAGTTTCTCTTGTTATTCACAATGAACGATGTTCACTTGTTCAGTCTTCAGAATGGGATGTGAATTATTCATAATTTGATTAACGAGGTTGATTAGAAGTCTACTCTGTTTTAGCTCATTATGATCAATGACTTTCATGTATTTTATTTGAATGATTCTATTATTACAATGAGATTATGGTTTCCCAGTTGGAAAAATAATAAATGATTGATGATGGTATATCGGTAAGGAGTGAGTTTGTTTTATAAAAGTTGAATGACATGTTGATAGAGTGAATTATTGATGAGTGAATGAATGGAAGAGAGAGAAAGAGTGAGTTTGAGAGACAGGTTGAGGGTGAGAGACACAGAAGAGAGAAAGAGAAAAAAAGAAATTTGTGTGAGATAAGAAATGACTCACTAATGAGAAAGTTCATTGAGACTCTCATAATTTATACTATGAGTTGCAATAGGTTAATCAATTATGATCTATGATCGGAAGAACAGATAGATGTAGGAACCATCACCTTCTTATACAGCCTAGTAATGATGAGTTCATATATTCTTGTTTAATATTAGTAGGTGATAAATAAACAGGCCTTATAGTTCCAGCTAACTTGCTTTAACAAAATGTCAACATTAATCTGATTTCAGATGAAACCACTTGGAAATCAAATCATGAAAAAACACTTTTCAATCCAGACTCATCATTCTTCAGACTCATTATAGGAAAGTATGTCAAGTAGAGCATATCATGGTAAGTAGTCTATTTCAGGGAAACTGACATTTTCAAGAATCTAATAAAATTTTAAAAGATGGCATAGAATTCAACAAGAATTCAACTTTAGCAGGCCTATAAACCTGGAATAACTCTCTATTACAATAATTTAAACTAGTATTTTCACTTGAATATACCGTTAATTGGAGTGAATCCATTTCCTCTCGCTTAACTCTGTGAATAGGAATTTTATACAGAATCCACTAAGTTACTCAGCTGCCTTGGATTGAATTCAATTGATATTTGATACAAATTAAACCACTCTTCCACCTTGAATAACTCTAAATTGAAATCAGTTACTGATTCTCAACTGGTTCAACTCGAAACCAGTTAATTATAATTATTCCACTTGCTATAAACCCATTGACTTAATTACAATAATCTAGCACACCAGCATTACTTTGTAGCTACGACAGATGAAGATCACTTTCTCTCGCTAAGATTTGATCATTGATCAAAGTTGACCGGCGTATTTTAATGATTCTTATCAAGGTAACTTTCTTTCTCGATGTTTATTATGTTTCTAGAGTATTATTTAGAACATAGAAGCTGGCCATCGTATTTTTACGTGACTTTCTTTTTAGATCTGTTTTTTTTTCGAAATTATAATCCAACTGTTGGCTATTATCAAGGTGATAAAGGTTGATCATAGTATTTTTTTATATGTGACTTTCTTCTCTTATCTCTCTTGATCTTGATTATTCTCATGAAATCGAAGTTGTCCGAAGTATTCCAATTCCTTCGTGGCTTTCTTATTCGTTTTCATCACTTTATCAGTTGATTAAATCAAGTTCATTCATCCAAATTCGATAATTCTGATCTACGTGACTCATCAATAAGATGATAGAGTCTCTGAATCATTTTCAGAGAATAGTAGTCTACAGGAAAGATTGTCAAATATAAAAACAATAAGAACAAGGAGGAAATAGTAGGAAATTGTCAAGTAGGACATAGGACTGTTGTAGCGTGCTCATTTTATAATTATTATGTTTCAACAGGTCCGTACTGAAGTACGGACCAGAAGTACTAACTTCTGAAGTACGTACTGAAGTTTCAACTATAGCCTACTGAAGCTAATGTAGAAGCTCATGTAGATGATGAATGAAGCAATCCAATATTCCATTCAAAACATCGAATAGTCAATAGATCAACGTTTTTAAATGTTCGATATCAAACAATATAACATTATTTTAAATATTTTCAGACCAACGATTTGATAGGGTTCATTGTTAAGTTCTAACTTTTTTATTTCTTCAATATCTTTGTGTCGGCTGCACAAGAGTGGATTATGAAGTTGAACTTCGAAACAATTTCCATTGTTAATTTGAGATTAAGCTCGAGCTTGTTTTATTTATACCGCATATATTTATACATTTATTTAATCAAAAATAAGTTACAATATTAAGAACAAAAAAAAACAGGCATTAGCCCAAAACTTCTTCTAATCCAATGTATGTTTTGAAATTATTGTAAACTTACTCTTGTTAATATGACCATTACAAAAACTGAATTTATTTTTCGAACGAAATAATAATTTAAACTTACTTGTTAGTATCTCCACCTGGTTGTGTTTCAGCTCCTGGATCACCAGATTGTCGATCTTCATCAAAGTCAAGGGGAAACTCTTCTAGATCTTCTCCATTGGTTGATGAAGCTAGCAGCGGGAATATCTGTGAAATGAAAAGGGAATTGTTAAAATTTAGATGAGAACATTGGGAATGAAGCATTAGTTGAGTCTCTCTCAATCTATCTAATAATCAGTTAATAAATCACAATAAATAGTTAATAATAAATTTTGATTATTGATAATGTTAATAATTGTTGTATTAGTAATATTGCCCACTTTGGATGAAGATTGGTTGAAGAAACCATTTAGTATGAATGATGCTCTTTTCACTATGCAAAAAGGACTACTAAAGATTTGAATCTTGAGAAACCTACATTCAAAGAACTCCAACATTGATGAGATCTCTCACAGTTGCATGAGTTGATAGGAAATTGTGTGAATTAAATAATTAATCAGATAGAGTATCATTTAGTTGAGTGGAAACCTGTTGATCATAACATTGTAATTTTATGTCTAGACTTTTTAGAATTACTCTTTTATTATTCTTCAACAATTTTAGCAGCTTCAAGAAATCAAATTTCCAACTTGAAATCCTTGTTAAAACTCTATTATTGGAATTGAAGTACTTCTCACATTTATAGCTGATTCATCACTCCAATAAGTTCTTGCCTGCTTTTCAAATACTTTTTTTTATTCTCAATGTTTACAAAACATACAACAGTTATCACAAAAGTTCATAATAAGTTATATGTTATAACTAATTCAATAATAAAAAAGTATAACGCGTAATAAATAGTGATAATAACATCATTAATTCATTTATAATAATAATGTAATTTCATAACTGATGAAGTAATAAAGATAAACATTAGTTCAAACAGATAGGAAGAGAATAAAAAGAACTTCATCAATCATTGAGAACATTTAGAATTGATTTAGTCACTTAGAAGTCAGTTAGAACTGATTGAACTGGACAAAATTGAAAAATAAAACTCAAGTCATTATCGATCCAATAATATAGTTTGGATTACAACAGGAGCCACCCAACCGTGTAATTCTCTCTCCTTCATCTGAGTTCATCTCTTCCTTTTCCTGATCTTTCATAAGGTATTACTAAACGAAAAATAATAGGGAAAGGTTTATAGTCCAGGTAAAAAGCAAAATATTACGAGAAAAAAGCGATAAAGCCAATCATTTCCAACCTCGTTTTAAAGATCGAGACAAGACTATTGCAAGAACTATTGCTGGAAGACAAGAATGAAGGGAGTAGTTAATAATTTGTAAGTCTTTTTCAACTATTGGTACTAGACAAGAATGATGACAGACTTTTAAAGTCTCTTTTAACGATTGAGATGTAACAAGCAGGTGATGTCTTTTTTCAAGTGAAATAACTTAGTTGAAATAACTGATAGCTTAGTTGTTAAGGCGTTAATTGAGTTGAAAATTTGAAGAAACACACTAATTGGATATTAGCACTAATTAGAGCAATGAAAAAACACTCTCTTGTCGGCAAAGCCAAGAGAAAATGTTATTTTAGGCGTTACGTTGTCTAATTGACTTATTATGATGAGATAATTGACTACTAGAATTGTCACAAAATAGGCCTCAAAAAGGAAAACTAAAGTTTCGTTAACTAATACGTTATACTTGAAAAGTGCAAGTTGTTATGAAACATTTCAAATAATCGATCTTCTCAGATAACTGTTAATTTCATTCATTAAATGACTGTTCAAACTGTATTTTGGATTGAGATAGTTCGTTCCATAGTGAACATGTAATGCTATCTGAAAATCTGTTAAGAAAATGTATATTGAGATTCTTACAAAGATCAAGTAACCAGTTAGGTCAATGGCCGGGTATTTTAAAATTAATGCCTGAAATGTGTATTAAAATCTTGCCATTTTAAATAAATAACAAAAGCTACCTCGTATTCATCTGAGCTGCTGCAGCTTTTTCGAGAACTATTTGGCAGAAATGTTGAAATTTGGTACTTGGGTTAGTTAAAGGGTTCGTTCAAATTTGGAATGCATGTTCAGTTGGATTTTAAAACGGATTTTCAACGGATTTTAAAACATCCCAAAGATACGCTCAATATTCGCGTTTTTCTAGCGATTTTGTACGTTTTCTCAGCTTTTTCGAGAACTTCTTGGAAATATTTGAAATTCTTCTTTCAGTTCTTCTAAAAATAATCTGTTGAAAAATGTTTTTCAAAATTACCAGAAATCGGCGTTTTGCAATTTTTCATTTAAATGCGTTTTGTAGATTTTCAACAACGACTGAAACAAATGCGTTTTCCAAGAAGAATATTTTATTTATTTATTTATTCAGCAATGAAAATACTTGAACAATGCTCGAACTGTGTCTAAAATTATTGCATGAGTTGTAGCCTAATTTGTAAATCATGTAGCCTCCAAACTCCGCCTACTGCCAGCAATGTATAGGCCAGCAATAAATGACTCTGCTAGTTCTGAATTCGACCGGTAGATGGCTGCAGTTACAGGGTGATTTACAGTTTCAATCTTTACAGACACGCCTCCAAGCTCCGCCTCTCCACAGATTGGTCGGTAATGCACAACGCAGCTAGTTCTGAATTCTGTCGTAAGATGGCAGCAGTTACTGGGTCATCCAAGTTACAACTTCATTATTCCGCCGTCTAGATGTCAGAGGTGTTCTACACTCATTCTTATCCGATGGGAACAGATTCTTTCTATTGAACATGGACATTCGATATTCATAATAAATAAAATAGTGTATTATATTGTGAAATATATTTTTCAATAGTATACTCAAATTTTCAATTCAATTTTGATAAAAGCGAATAGTTTGACAACCATCAATATTTATGACACACGTAGATTATTCATTCAATCATGGGAAATTCTACTACAGATTTTTCAAGAACGACTAGTCAAAAAAGACTGAATTTGGTATACAAGAAAAGTTGAGTACTTCAAAGGATGTGATTATGGGGTTTAAGATTTCCCCACAAAATTATATGAAATTACAAGAAACGTATTATCAGCAGTTTTGAGTCAAAGGGAAGATAAAGCGAACGATGTGAACAGGAAGCCTATTTTTGCATCACTATAATATGAACTAAGTGAATGTGAATTGGATTCGTGCACGTGAAGAAACTTGGAGTCCAAAAATACTTTTATGCGAAATATATTTTTTTTATAGGCCTATTTTGTTTTTGAATCACATGAATCGTTGGAAAGGAAGTGGAGGAGTTTGGACTTAGAATCAGAGAATTGGAAATTGGTAACTCTTTTGGAGTTATTCTTTTCTACAAAAAAAGTTCATGATTGAGTTTTATTCCTGAAAAAGTTTTATTGAATGTTTGGGGGGCTCGAGCCCCTAAAGCCCTCCCTGGCTACGACCATGATTAAGAATAGAGAATTGAAACTATTTTTCTTTTTAAATGAGTTTGAATTCTAATTTTCCGTATTGAATACGTTAACAAAACTGAATTCTATATGGTAAACAATCACATTACCTATCAGTATTTCAGTTTAAAGGAGTATTATAACCGCAATTTACAATGGAAGTAGTATAGTAGAGTATTCATCTTTCTGCCATCAAGAGAAAGATGAGAAGAAGGAAAAGAGAAGGAGGAAAGGATGGGAGAAGGAAAGAAGAATGAAGAGTACAGGAAGACACTGTTCATTACTTCAATTCGATTTCCTTTGTCCTTCTTATTCACTATTTTCTACGTTCTACAAGAATGAGTAGAGCTCTGTTAAATGTAATAACAGCTTAATTATTATAATAAAAACCGAATTACTATAACGGTCCAACCTGGTGACCGCTTTTCTTGTCTTTATCGGGCGCTTATGCGATTTTCGCTCATGATGTTGAAAAAGAAGGCTTTTAGAAAATCTAGGATGATTTTCACAGAATTTTCACCTCAAACATTAGATTTGTCAGAAGCTATCAATTATATAATATTGAAACTTTAGTAGAAGGATAAATAATATACGACTTTATGTACCGAAAAGAAATATGTTAATTTTTTAAGTAGCTGTTTTATTTTGCTAATAAATAGTGGTATACTTATTTGGTCATCGCCAAATAATGTATATTATTTAATTTAGTAATGTCATCGATGACCAAATAAGTATACCACGCTTAGACACGGCTAATAAAGGATCAGGAATCTGGTTTGAAAATGGATTATTATTGACTTAATATGTCAATATTGTGCTGTCATATATTTACGAGTATATAGGTATATATTATACGAGTATGTCTTTACAACTCATCACAGCTCAAAGTTGAAAGTTTGTAAGAACTCACTCCTATATTGTATAGCGAGTTCTTACAAGCTTTCAACTTTTTCATTTTCATTGACCTAACTGCGTTCTAGTGGATGCATTTTCGTATAACTTGAACATTAAAATGATTCCTATAACAATTTATAGAGCTGTAAATGGTATATCACATCATATTATTTATAGCTTGTTCATTTTGCTATGGCAAAATTATATTGCTATCGCTAATTTATATTATTAGTATAAATAATCAGGCTCTAATTGGTATTGGAGCAACAGGTAATTTTATTGATGAGAACTGAATTTAAAATTATTACCTTGTACAGGAAAAGTTACATTAGGATCAAAATGTTTTATTCAAAAATTCAAGGAATCATAATTACAGCAAATATGTAACTTTATAAGGAAAACAACAAACCTGCAGCAACTTTATGCTAAGATATCCGAGCAGTGATGTTCTGAGACATAATTTTATGAATAATTACTCAATATTAACGACACTTATTAATTATCAAGTATTAACATAAAATCTTTTGGAGGTGGAAACACCTTTTTAATTTCATGTGGGTTAGTCTTAGGCTGGGCGTACACAGGTTAGTCAAGACAAGCCAAGACGAGATTAGTCACGTTTAGTCACAATAATTCACATAGCCGCTTATGAAGCAGCGCACACCGATGCAATGACTAATCGGTGTGTGTTGCTTCATAAGCAATTATGTGAAGTACTGTGACTAATCTCGTCTTGTCTTGTCTTGACTAACCGGTGTACGCCTAGCCTCAGACTTAGCAAGAACAGCTATAGAAATATGCTGTGATATACTATTACAGCATAATAGTATGTTTGACATGCAATTATCCTTGAATTCATCATCTATTAAAACAATATTAACTGGAGCAGTTCCCAGGTTCTTATAAAACTTGTACAGGAAACTAGTTGTCCCTATATTCCACATATACCTGTGTCTTCCTTCAATACAGAGATATTGACACAATTACATAGGTATACACGTATACCTATAATACAGGTAGTATTACTCCTTCCAGTAGCTGTACACGCAAATTACATTACGTGCATGTGATTAGTCTACTGGCGATATCCCATCTAAAATAACGGAATTCCAAAGCTTTACTGTTACGTTAACACTATATCGTAAAACTATCAGCGTTGAATCAAGTTGGGAATTGCTCGAGGAAAAAATCAATTAGTGTGAGAAAATACTCTGTGGGAAGCATGTACAGAAGTGTAGGTCTCAAGAAGTCTTGAGAAGTCTAGGAAAGATTCTAATTAATTAATGATAAGATGTTTGATATTAAGTAGCCCAAGTGGGTTAATTGCTTGTAAATCGTAGTTGTAAAGTTACTAGAGTGAGGAATGAATCTAAAGAAGGATATTTGAATAGAGAATGATTGAAGTAATTTTTAATAACATTAAAACACTGTTTTAAAAACAATTGACTTTGAAAATGAGAATATCATTTGAAAAATAAATATTGATTCGCCAAATTCTATTATGGTCTACCCCATAATAGAAAAAATGTAATCTTCTATTCGAATATATCTTCTGAATCAATGATTGAAGTAATTTTTAATAAAATTGAAACACTGTTTCAAAAACAAGTGACTTTGAAAATGAGAATATCATTTGAAAAATTAGTATTGGCTCGCCAAATTCTATGGTCTACCCCACAATAGAAAAATATGTATTCTTCTATTAGAATATATTTTCTGTTATTGTGTTGTAGTTCAATTCTGTTTTTTATTAGTTTTTAATAATGTATAACACCAATTTTAAACTTTAAAAAAAAACTTTAAAATATTTTCAAGTTCAAAATAAGTTCTAAAGAGTCACTAAGTTTGTAGAACTGTTACGTTATAATGGAAAAAATGGTCCTTGTACCGCAAATGAATAGCAGAATATTGACAAAATAATTGAGTTTTAATTTTAATTATTTAGAGTAAGTGTTGATTAAGTTTCAAATGAGTGCCCAGTTACAATTTTCTATTCTGTAGAGAACAAAATATTACATGATTTCAAAGTTTTACTTTAAAGCAGACAACTGTAGGCCTCATACTGCACTTAGTTATATTTGAAACTTCAGAAACCATTTAAACTACTCGAAAAATGTCACAATACTGAGAGCTGAAAGCCATTAGAGAAATGCATTACTTTTACCAACTCCATGACAAGTTTTTCAATAGGTCATGATGTATATGAAAAAAATGTCATTCGGCTTTCACCATGAATTCACGAGCTATTATCACCTGCATGCTACTGAAATAGTAGAAATTTCATTCCTTTTTACAGCACGATGTGAAAATGTTAAAAGCCTCATGCTAGAAAATTTTTGAGTTGACAATTCCTTTAATCTCACGTGAAGTATGTTTTCATCCTTTTCCAGCACGATTTTGAAGTGTGTAACTCCATCTCCATAACATATCAGTATCTCTTTATGATCACGTAACTATAATAAAAAAATCAAAATCATGAAAATGTACTTTAAGTTTATCATTTGAATGAATTTGTAGGGTTTTCTCCGTTTTCATGAAGATTATTCATCATAACCATGACAATTTTTTCGTGAAGATCATGAAGAATTATGTATTAATTCTAAAATTCTGTATAAAATTTTGTACAGTCAACAAATTCGCAAGCATTTTGAACCGCAGAACGTCTTCTGAATCTGCATGCTAACATACCAGTTAGTTGATTAATAATGAAGATTGATTTTATTTTACTTTTTTATTCTAATTATTTTTCCTATCTGAATAATATCATATTCACTGAGATATGCAATAGATGTTGGAATATGATATCAGAGTTTTCCTAGTATGTAAATCTGGTATTCTGTCTGGCAATCTCTAGTAATAAACATTCCATTCAAAGATTCAGTTCTGTTGAGTGAGTTCATGAGCCGCCGATCCATGGAAAGGTTAATGATATTTATCAATCTAATCCAATCTACAATTCAAATCCGTTTAGTCTTCAGTCCAATTGAAGTAGACTGGAACCTAACAAACTGAACAAATCTACATCCTGAAAATGTTAACAAACTCATTTCACCTCTACTCTCCTGCCTATTGTTTGTTAACAATTGCAACAATTCTATCACAATCATGTTGAATATTTATACTGAGTACAATATAAGTAACAAGCTAGATTAGACTGTAGATCTAATTAGTAGAGCAACTAGAAGCTACATTAGAGAGCTATTATTGCACTGGAGCATGGGGGTGAATGATGATAATGACAATTCCAGCAATGTTTGCTCCAGTGAACATGGAATAATTTGATTTGAGAAGAAGAAAAAGAAAAAGGTGTGATAAGATGAAAAGTAACCTCTTTACATAAATAATGCTTGCTAATCGGGTAGATTCAATACCAGCAGTATTCAAGTTGAGCAGGCTATTCAACCACTTTCTAATGAATTCATCATAAAACTATCTCGAAATTGTAAGAAATTCAGAAGATTGGTGAAGAGTTCTCTGAGTCTACCTTTGACTCTAGCCACACGATCAAATTTCAAGATATTACTAGACAAATAATTATTCAGAGTAATTATTGAAAAAAACATGTACAGAAACAGAAGGCTTGATAATGAACCATATAGAGTTGTATAGAATTATTCTGACACTATCTTTCTAAACTCTACTTTGTTGACCAAAAAGCAATGAGCGTAAAAAAAAACACTCCACAACAAACAGCTCTTGAAGTAAAAGTGAACAAATTTATACAACCAGATTCTCTCTGGCGTGGAAAATAATTAGATCAAACGTGGCCGACGGCCTATTAATCTAATGGTCAGTGATTTATAATAAAAAATCCTCATTTTCACTTCTCTCTCTCTCTTTTTCCTACTTACTGTCTCACTCTCTCCTACACACACTCTCTCTTTCAAATCTAATCTAATATCTTGCTCTCTCTCTTTTTTCTCTCCCTTCTCTTTCTCTATCTCTCTTCTCTTTCCCCCCTCAAGTCCAGCCTTTCACACCTCTCTCTATGTAGATTAGTAAGAAAAGTAGGCCAGCAGATTCCCCGTAACAAGCAGAGTGAAACGATAGGGGCAAGAAACAAAATAATTATTATTTGTAAATAAGTAACTCACCAGCAGATCGCAAACAAACAAAAAGCAGAGTGACCGGTGAAAATTAGTTGAATTAGACATCAAAAGAAAGTGAAAGAGCTGCTTCGGAGTTTGCCCTAGTAATAATAAAATGCTGGAAACTTGATTAGCTGACGTCTGCTGTCTGATACTATATTACTCATTCCTTTTTCTTCTTTCAGATCTTGTTCTTATTGTTCTTCTACTTCTTCTTCTTCTTCTTCTTCTTCTTCTTCTTCTTCTTCTTCTTCTTCGTCCACTTCTTCTTCTTCCTCTCTCGGCTGCTCACTGAACGGTTTTTTGTCGTCACAAATTCATAACGACTGAAACTTGTTAGTTGGGTACAGGTTAGTCAGTTAGTCGCAAGTTGTTTAATCGTTACCACATTTCTAAACTTGGTGGACCTTGTACTTGGTGGCATAAAAAGCATTGAACTTGACCCAAACCGATGTCTAATAAGAGTGGCAAAAAACTGGAACTTTCTCTGCTCAGGATTCGAGTAGTTTCGCTTCATTTTGTCCAGAAAAAGTTGCTGGTTATCAATTTAAAAATCCAAAAATTACTTAATCATAGTTATTATTAGTTACTTCGTAACTTATAGCAGTTGAAATTAACTTTATTTCCAGAAAATTACTTATTACTAAAAGTACTTATAATTATTTAAAGCACTTACTAGTTGATTGCTTGTTTGAATTCGCACAATTTTGTTGGTCAATTACTAGAGATTTATTGGACTCCAATAAATCCAATCAACTTAACTCGAACACACCCCTTCTTCAATTCTATTGGTGAATGCCAATTTCAATATCAGCAGAATGATCTAATACGTCACACAGCTTCGACCAATCACGACCAAGCTTTCCTATTGGCTGATACGGAATCAGACGTCATACACCCGCCATTTTGTTGAACGATCTATTCTGGCCAATGGGAAGCGAGTAATACCACAGAGAACAGATTAGAAGTTTACCACTAGACAGACTAGAGAGTATCGCTTCTCTATGGTAATACTAAGTAGATCAATCTTTTGAATTGTTTGACAATCGCAATGCCATAGCATAGCAATGAGTTGCGGAAATGTCCCACTAGAAGCATGAAGAATATTGCTGATATAGTCTCAACTCAATCTTCCAAATTGACCAGTTCACAAACACAGACATGAACACAAACATAAACAGAGCATATTTTCAAATAACATTCTTTCTTGCAAAACAAGACATTAACTTCAAGAACTAGAATTTTCATTTATTCATTATTAATTAAATATATCCCTTAATATTATAAATGAATAATAAACCTTCTTCCTTTAAATCATAGAGGAATATTATCAGAGTACTACATTTAATCTAATTCACACCAAAACATTACAGTATTTTAGTTTTTATAGAGAATATTATATAAAGCCTAAAATCACTTTGATGCCATTATGAAGTTTTAAAACAAACTTTTCAGCCGCAGGAAGTATTTAACAGATCATTCTGACTTTCTGAACTATTTTTTTACAATTTTCATGTTTATGGGTTGTAAAATACGGTCCAAAACACAAATAGCACTCGCAGCACTCGCAGCAACGCTAGAATCTGACTCAAGTCATAACAGTTTATTCAAAGGCTGATTCACAGGACTCTTCAAACTCTTCAAAGGACTCTTTAAAGGACTCTTCAATGCGTTAGAAGACAGATCTTTGAAAAATAGTTGCTTATCATGAGTCTCAAAGTACCCAGGGCTAAACTACACCACACTTCAATTGCTGCTCGCACCGTATATGATTGACCCACTTTCAGCTCTTCCCACATTTCAATATGAACTCGTTCTGTATAACCCTTTCTCTCTCACTCTCTCACCCTCTCTGTCTCTTTTTTCATCTGTTCTCTTTCTCTATTTTATTACCTGCTTCAGCGTAATTCTTCTCATACATGCATTTCCGTATACAAAATTCTCAAAATTATTGTTATTATTCTCTCAATTGTGCCTTTGTTTCAATTTTTTGTGACATGCCTTCTCTCTCTTCCTCTCTCACTTGTTCTCTCTTCTTCTAGTTAAATCTCTCTGTTACTCTTCAACGGGTCAAAGTCTAGCCTTGACCTACACGAAGGAATTCACCAGTTCTGGAGGATTGGAGCAAGTTCAAGAACTGTGGTTACGAATAATTATCCACTAGCTACTTCTGGCGTTAGATTACTTCTTGTGAAGCATGTAAATAATTGAGCTTCACCCTCGCTTCTATGTGAAGGGTTGTATTAGATCATGTGTTTACAAAATTTTATCGAGATCTGGAGGCTTGGAGCAGATTTAATAACTGGAATCATTAATAAGTCACCTCAAAGTTTCTTCACATGCACGAATCCAATTCACAATCAGTTAGTTCATATTATAGTGATGCAAAAATAGGCTTCCTGTTCACATCCTTCCCTTTATCTTCCCTTTGACTCAAAACTGCTGATAATACGTTTCTTGTGATTTTATATAATTTTGTGGGAAATCTTAAATCCCATAGTCACATCCTTCAAAGTCCTCAACTATTTTTGTATACCAAATTCATCTTCCAATTCTTATACCAAATTTCAAATTCAGTCTTTTTGGACCAGTCGTTCTCAAAAAATCTGTAGTAGAATTTCCCATGATTGTATGAATAATCTACGTTTGTCATAAACATTGATGGTTGTCAAACTAATTGCTTTTATCAAAATTGAATTGAAAATTTGAGTATACTATTGAAATAAATATTTCACAATATAATACACTATTTTATTTATTATGAATATCGAATGTCCATGTTCAATAGAAAGAATCTGTTCTTTCCCATTGGATAAGAATGAGTGTAGAACACCTCTGACATCTAGACGGCGGAATAATAAAGTTGTAACTTGAATGACCCAGTAACTGCTGCCATCTTACGACAGAATTCAGAACTAGCTGCGTTGTGCATTGCCGACCAATCAGGGGAGAGAGGCGGAGCTTAGAGGCGTGACTGTAAAAATTGAAGCTGTACATCACCCAGTAACTGCAGCCATCTACCGGTCGAATTCAGAACTAGCTGAGTCTTCATTGCTGGCCTATCACTAGATAGTAGGCGAAGTTTGGAGGCTATACGTGATTTACAAATTAGGCTACGATTCATGGAAGAATTTCAGATATTTTTGGACCTTGAACGAACCTAAGTACCAAATTTAAACATTTTCTGCCAATTAGTACCATAAAAAGCTGAGAAAACGTACAAAATCGCTAGAAAAACGCGAATATTGAGCGTATCTTCGGGATGTTTTAAAATCCGTCCTTAGTACGCGTCTAAAGGTCCAACTGAACATTCGTTAATATAGAATGTTTTCATTGATATTGCTGTTCAAATAAATTATTTTTAATACATGAAATATTATCAGCTTGCTGCTCAGATGAATACGAGGTAGCTTTGTTATTTATCTTGTGATAATAAGATAAATTCTCATAATTTTATGTAGTCAGGTAGATTTTAATACACATTTTCAGTCAAAGAAAAAGTTTTGAACTATCCAGTCAATCACTTCTTTTCTCATCCTTTGCCTGTCCTTGGGTAAAAACCATTGATTCTGTTACCGAGGATGAAATTTATTAGTTTATAGTGCTAAGATAACTCAATTGTCTGCGTACCTAAATTAGTGTGGTTCATGTTGTATATGTTATGTGAATTCGTACGTAGTAATACTTAGTATATATAATTGGCGAATAGTCATTACAGTACCTTGAATTGGTCTCTACTGGAATATATTCTCGATTTATACTATTCCCCTCCTTTCCACCTCAATTCTCTCCTCTTCGTATTGTTTCTATTTTCGAATCGTTTATCTTGTCACACTGAGCCTGATAACTAGTTTGATAACAATCACCGCATAATCTCTTCCTATTGTCAAGCTCTGATGCCCCAGAAGACAATCACTATCACTTTCTTGCTGCTATCACTTCTACAACTACTTTTAGACATTATCATTTCGCTGCTAACAGTGCTAATAGGTAAGCCCAGGCCCACAGACAATTGGTTGATTGTTTTTCGCACTGTTGCATGGTAACTGGTGTAAATTAGAGTTCTGTCCAAGTATCAAGTATCTTGTCCAAGTACTATGTGTATGAAATAGCTTTGTTTCTTTACAATATCCTTGATTATAGAAATCTATACAATACTAGCCTATACTACAGCTACTTCCACTTTGGAATCTATCCGTGGCGAAGAATACTTACTTATACTTACTTACGTATACTTATTTGGAAATATCTCCTGTAGGAAATATACCCGGCGATGACCAAATAAGTATACCACGCTTCGTCACTAGAATCTACTTCCACTAATGAAAATAAGGCGAGGTGGAACCTACCCGTAGGGTCTCCCCACAGATAAAAGAGCCATACGATAAAAAAACTATGGAATCACTTAATATATATTTCTATAAACCATTCACCTCCAAGAAACGTTAGACGCTAAACACTATTCAGCCAATACTTTGAGTAGTAATTTGGAATAAAGGATTGACAAAATGTTCAATTGTAGTTGAGTAACTCGTAAAATCAAATGACATTTTCATAAAAATCTGTTAATTGGAAAAAATAGTCCATTTTTGAGACAATACAATACAAATCTTAGGCAAGAAGTTATTTCATTTTAGTTTTGAATTAAATCTCAAATTGCAGTTTCAATTTCATTCAAAGTAATCTTTTGTTTTGAATTTTCATTATTTTTAACTTATTCAATTATTTACACGTTTGCACGAGTAGCGGAATAGAGCTTACAAATTACCCTAGACAAGCCAAATACAACTAACCATTATCTCTGAAATTACTCTGCTTCTGAACAGAAGTATAGAATTTTACAGCACAAGTTACGATGGAAGAAACAAAAAATAAAATAGGTCTACTTAACTATGCAATAAAACAAAGAATGAGTACGGTAACCCTATCGTAAACAGGTACAGATATATTAGTAGATATTTATATAAGTATAGAGGTAAGGATATCGATAATTTGCAACCAAAACTCTCTGAAATAGTACAATGATATTGACCTTCCATTTGACCCGCGTTGGAGAATTTTGACGCCCGTTAAAACCGGTTCCACACTGGTTCCGGGTTGCAATACCAATGATTAATACATCACGATGACTCAGTACCAGCGCCAGTGTCCCCATTTCTCAAATACAGAATTACTGTTATCACGCTGCTCTCTACAACTGGCAATACTGTTAATTTTCTGCGAAATTTATTGCTAATTTTCATGTTTCAAACACGTTCAAATAGCTGGAACTCTAATTGTTCTCTAATAGCAAGCATACCAAAATTGTACGGTTTCTAGTGGGTTTTGATAACATTAATTAATATTACATTACATTGCATTGTACAAGATTGTATTATATTATATTGCATTAATATACAGAGTGGCCCAAAATTCACTGAGAATACTTTTCAGAATATGAATACTTGTTGAACTCGTCAAAACAGAAACAACAATACATACAAAAAAATTCTCAAAAAGGCTTTTCTACCGAGGTAGAAAGGGCGGAAAATTGCATATTTTTCTACAAATTTACAAATTATTGATTATCTTGTGCAATATTTTGCTATGAGAATTGTTAATGCTCATGTAGACATTAGCTGTTAAATCCAATAAAATCATTAAAAAGTTTGTAAAAAAGATATAACGTGATTATTCTAGCGATGATACGATTTTTCTTTAATTGATAGCTTTTTGAAAATTCAATTTAGATGAATATCTGTTAAATTGAATATTCAATCTAACAATCTATTCAATCTAATAGTCTTAACTCTTGAATGCACAAATCTCTGAGATCAGAATAAGAAAGAGTTCAAAACTGACAAAAAGAAAAATTATTCAATTCGTAAAATATCCTCAGTAGAATCATGCAGAAGAATCGTAGAATCGTCAACAGTAGATCACGTCTGAGGAATCTTAATGATACTTTTGTCCCCTAGAAAATCCTTGCAATAACTGAGGACTATCGATATTTGATATCATCGATTTTTCATCTTAATTTTCCTTACTCCTTGCGATATTCACAGGAGAAATATTCCTTATTCTTTATATTATAATATTCCTTATTTTGGACTTCCTTCCACTCAACAGCCATGACTGGATCAGAATTTTTTACGTGTTATCTAAGAATTCTTCATAGTCAATTATGAGTTATTGTTATTTGGTTTTATGATAATTCTGAATATTTTTGAATGCTTATGGTCTAAAATTATTACTTTGAATGGTTACAATAGTAATCATAGCTTGTTATCTATATATTGTAATAGATAAGTACTTCAGAAGTGATAGAACTATTTTGTTTGTAATAAAAGTACAGAGAGACTTCTTCTATTAGGTTATTTGTTAATATTTTCTATCTTCTTTTGTTTCTGGAATCAGCAATGATAGAAAAATGTAATTGAGTGATGGAGAGTCAGTCGTAATTTCAATTTTAGTTATAGTGCTATAATCGCTGTAATATTCAGATAATGGCTGTGTTATTATGGATAATAGTAATACCGTAGTAATCACCATTTTTGTCGTACTGCTATTAGGAATGATAACTTATTATTGACTACAAAAGCATAACTAGTCATATAAATAGATACGGTTTATAAAATATAGATAAATAATGATATATTATATTCATAAATATGAATCATTGTTGAATTTAAGTATCTAAAAACAAATTGTTATTATAATTATTATATGGTTGATAAATTAAGGAATAAAAACGTCTCAAAGATGAAATTTGGTGACGTTAAATTTTTTATTCAGTTTTTTAATAAGTTATTTTCTCCAAAACTCGTTTTTGGTTGACCGTGAGCGAAAGAAAGTCATGCAATACGCGATTAATATGAAGAAAGTGAAACTTTTGGAAGTCAATCAAGTTTGAAAGAAAGTGAAATTTTGATGAAACTTGGCAATGACCTTCGACTTTTGAACTGGGTGAATGTTGTTTCGTTGTTTGGCGTGAAATGAAATTGTTATCTCTTAATTTCATCATAACATAACTCATAATGAACTTCAACTGCAACCAATGATCAACTGAATAGTTTGAATAGCAGGATAAATTGAATTTTTATCAAGTCTTTCAAAACGAAATACGAGTCAATGAGAAAATATGAAAAATTACAGAATCAATGAATCAGATACATGTTCTCTTCAGATTAATTAAAACTGACTTGGCTGAATTCAATCTAGAAACATAGAGTTACAATTTTAAACTCAATCAGATTTAACAGAATGAAATACGAGTATTACCATAGATGATAATAATAATAGACTAATCAATCAGAATATTTTATATGTGATGCAGTTAGAATTGATTCTGTAAAATGATATAAACAGCCTAATCAATTTATATAAGATCGCTTCAAATATAACAAAATTAGTTTCATTGTAAAGATTGAACCAATAACCGTAGACATGACTTTGAACTACTATTAATACATTATTATGTATTACCATTTTTCAATGACATTAGGTTGTTGTGATTTTTCTTAAACCTGAAATGGAAGGTGTTTTGTGCAACTGCTATTTTCTTCTCTAAATTCTAATTATTGAATTAATCAAATATTCAATGTGTTTCAACTGTGAAAGTTCTTTAAATTCTTTCAGAAGTTGTGATTTTAAAAGTGTGAATCTTTTGTAATAATTTGGTTCCGTTTATTTGTTAATCTCTTCAGATGTATTTAATTTTAGATGCACCTTTACAGCGAAAAGACTCTGAAAAGATTGTCCAAACACCCAGAAAAGGGCATTTTAAAATCGATGACACAACATCCATTTCCTTCCAACTAACCAATTTTTAATTTTCTTTCTAGTTGATAAATCACCTCTTCCTATATATTATCACAATACCTTTCACCAAATGCTAACTCATAAAAGAATCGCACAATCACAATAGAAAAATTACATAAATGATAAACCTTGTACAAAGAAAAACCAGAAAGAGTTTTTCAGTACAGTGTGTGACTTTTTCGTTTGTATCAATTGTAGAGAAATAACATTAGGAGAATAGAGATAGAGACATCATGGGTCGCTTTTCTTCAAGCGAAATCTGCTTTTGTAGTCTCCCAACAGCATGAAGAATGATAGTACCATCTTAACATGGAGAGAGAAAAACTAGACGAAAAAGTCAACAAACATTTAATGGAGCATAACATGGGATCACTTTTCTTAGGTTTGGGTAACATCTTTTTAAACTATCTTTGCTAATGTCATCATTTATTGTCTCGGGGTTTTGTACGTTCTTTTTGTTCTGTCTTTCTTTCATTCTACTTCATTTTGAGCTGTCTTTTTTTCCTTTTACCCTTTTTCAAGCTGTTTTGCTTTCCGAATGTTTAGCGAATCCTTTTGATGCTTCTTATTCTTCTTCTAATCATCTTTCTTCATTGTACTTCCTTGGCTCCTTTTTCATCTTCAACTATACATCCTCTCCTATCCCTCTACTTTTGAATCTTTATCGTTTTTTCTCCTTCCGTAACTTTGTTCTTCAACTTCTTCTATTCCTCTTTGCTCTCCTTTTCCTTTGATGCCTGCTCTTTTTTATTTTTATATTACTATTCATTTACTCGGCATCATTGAGTCAATCTTTACTTTATCTTTACTTCTTAAACCCTTTACTTCTCCTCCTTCGTCTTCCCCTTCATCGTCTTCTTCTTCTCCTCCTTTTGTACTTGTTTTTCATTTTTTCGCCTTTCCAATTCTTTTTCATCCTCTCCTATCAGTATTCAGGTAGCACCATTATTTATAGAACTCTTCTCCTTCTGATTGTTCTTCCACGTCTTGTCTTTCTTCTACCTCTCTTCTCTTTCTTCTTTTCTTCTTCCCATTTCATACCTTTCTCATCTTATCTTCTTTTTCTTCTTCTTCTTCTTTCTTCTTCTTCTTCTTCTTCTTCTTCTTCTTCTTCTTCTTCTTCTTCTTCTTCCTCTTTCTTCTTCTTCTTCCTTCTTCTTCCTCCCTTCCCTTCTCTTTCTCCAGCTTTTCCTCCATTCTGTCATCGTTCAAAAATTATCCTGTCTCTCTCAACCTTGATCCTCCACAGATTCATATCTCCTTTCTTCCCAGCCTATACAAACACAATCTATGATTTCTTTCTTTATCTCCGGTTATATGTGATGCTGTGTTATTATCGTTTTTCATAGTTCATTGCAGGAGTCTGCTTGCTTTCACTGCAAATCGACATGTCAAATTGTTCACCATCCTTGATGCATCCTTTGAAAATCGTTTCTCTGTTTGTACAATTGAAAGTAACAGTTTTCCCAGGCTCTGATATACTGACTAGGGTTATTAGAAAAGTCCTCAGTTCCTTTTCGGAAGAAGCACGTAGACAGTTACTTCGCAGATTGGCCAAGTCAAAAAAAGCAAATTTACTATTTCAGACGTTTATTTTGAAAGTAGAAATGAATGGCTGATAGTATTCGTGGATTAACATTGTCTTGTCTTAATACACTTGTCATTCATGAAATTCAAATATCGATTACTTATTTTCTATAAAGCCTTAAAAATACTATCAAATTTCCCATCAAATTCAATCCAATAAAATAGCCTTGATTTGTACTGCTAATTAGTACTGAGCCCACAATAGACATCCTTATTATGGTTCGCTTTATAACAGTCTATGTTTAGTGTATCACCTTATCAAGCTCTTTTATTTCAAGTTTATATCATTGAATGGAATTTGATTAAACATTTCTGATAATCCAAAGGTTTCTGGTTCGAATTTGATGGCGTAAAATTCATACGGCTTAACTGAACCTCAAAATATGAAATTAGTCATCATTATAAGTCATAAATGAAGCTGACATAGATATAATAGTTGGCTAATGAAAAGCTCCTAATTACTATTATTTAAAACTTTTGAAAATTTATTAGGTTTTTAAATTTTCAAACTATTATTTATTATTTAAGCTTTTTAATCAAAACCCATAAAAAGTAAATCTCGTAAAGTTAAGAATTAAGAGATCAAAATTTGATGATGGATTAGGTTTTCTACAGATTTTCCACGTAATAATTACTATTTCCATGTCAGTTTGATGTTGAAAACATTACCAAAACAGTAACCTGCAAATCTAGTTTCAGCTCTCGCTCAATCTGACTCAGTCAAAGCTGTTCTAGAAAATTAACGAATCTTCAATATAATTTTATTATAGACTAATGACAAATATAATAAATTTATTAACGGAATACATTACAATGAGGCATACAATATTGTCTAAAACCGGCTTTTATCACAAATTTTAATTGAACTCAAGAGTGTTGTCA
The DNA here is from genome assembly GCA_017141395.1 of Laodelphax striatellus. Taxonomy (NCBI): domain Eukaryota; kingdom Metazoa; phylum Arthropoda; class Insecta; order Hemiptera; family Delphacidae; genus Laodelphax; species Laodelphax striatellus. The sequence continues at coordinate 7,838,430 of CM029540.1, forward strand.
TGAAATTTAATAAAGCCTACCCTAATATTATTGTGATTTGTAATGATCTTTTATTTCAGTTACTAATAGAGTAATTCTCAAGAAACATTGATATTTATTTTCATTAGAATTATATTGTTTCCATTCTACCACAAACTGGGAAGCTAACAAAAATATTGACAAAATCTCTTCGACTTGAATGGCTTCGCTCAACAAAATGGTGGCATTGCAATGGCGTATAGCCTTCATCCAATGAGAGCACGTTGGGGGCGTGGACTTGACTTCAATACGTGGAGTGTACTCGTTTGTGATTGGTCGAAGCTGTGTGAAGTAAAGCTGACGTTGAAAATAAGAATCGACCAATAGAAATGAAGATGGGCGTATCGTTACGTTTCTCTTTGAGAAAAAATTCAGTTGAAATTTCAATTGTAATTTCATTTAATAAGCTGATTGTTGTTTATTCGTTGTTTGAATCATTTATTTTTCAAGAATTCATTGTTTTAAATATTTTGAATTTCATGAATATGGTGATTTACTTCCATATTATTTCAGTATGTAACATACTAATGAGTTTGAGTTGAAGATTGATTAAATGAAGTTACTTCCATCTAATTTCAGTACGTATATGTTAACATGTAATTGATAGCAGTACCTAAAAAGTTTGATGTATTATGTTTGGAATAAGGAGGCCAAAATAGTTTAGTTGAGATTTTAATTATTGTAATTACATTTAATTGCATATTAGGCTATATATTCAGTGATCCAGTGGAATAACAGTTTTATAGTAAGCCTAGTCTGTGAAATATACTAATATCGGATAAATTTGTTCAAAAGAATAAACAGTAAATCATTATTTTTTTAATACAATAAATAGGACTTCATCAGCTCTACCTATGATTTTACACTATGAAACTAAAAATTTCTTGTTTCGATTTTCCCCTGAAATAACTAACTAATATAGACTCGTAGATTCTTTCTTCGTAATTTGAATAAAAATGTATTCAAAAGCGTGTCAATGAGTACAATATACTTTGTAGTCTTGGCTCTTAGCTTTACTCTATTAATATAGGAGGATATATAAGAATAATATGAGCTTGAGTACATTCTAATAATTATTATGTACTATAATACTGTATCTGTATGTAATAATGGTATGAGCTGTAACGAAAAAAAAACGCTGTGGTTCTTGAAAGAAGGTGAATCACAAACTTGTAATTTGTGATTCACAAATCAAACAACAAAATCGGACAGAAATTAAGGAAACACAAATCAGAAATAGCAAAAATTTTAAAGAAAGATAGGTCTCACTCACCAAACAAAAAATAACGTAAAACTTCATTTTGGTATCAGGTGAAGAATGTTTATGAAACTTGAGCAAACACTTTTTCCAACACTTCAAACTTCAACTCGAGAAATTATTGTCATCAACTTAAACTGTACATCAACTTCTGTCTATGCTAGATGGTGTTGTGTTCTTTGAATATGAAAATATCTTGTACTGAACATAAAAAGCACTCACAATATACAAAAACAATTTTGAATGTTTGGCAAACTGTTTACTATCTAAGTAGAATTTAACTATACAATGAATTCCTTCACGAACTATTTGAAGAATCTTCAACCAAATAAATCCTTGAATGATATTTCGCACCTTATTGTTGGAAAACTGTGAGACCGATTCTAAGTAACATCAGAAAGTGAATACATTATTTTGGGCGTCTGTTAATTTCGCGACATGCTAGTTGTTTACACGTTTTTTGAGCTGCGAAAAAAGTTGAGCTCCACTTTCTTGTGCGTTCTGATAGAAAGCCGGCTCAGCACTGACTGGACTCTATTGACAGTCGAAAGAGAATCTTACAGGTGTTTGCTGGAGTGAGGATGAAGGGGAGGAAGAAGGAGAGGATGAGGATGAGGGGACGGGGAGGAGTAGGAGGGAGAAAGAAGGAGGAAGAGAGGAGTAGGTTGAAGAGGTTTTATGGGAGTGAGAGAGAGAGAGAGAGCGAGTGGTTGAACAGGAAAGAAGCCGGTATAGAAAAGGAAGAAGAGCAGGCCAAGTTGAAAGAAGGATGAGTTGCTGGAGAAGGAAGAGGAAAGAGAGGAGTGTGAGGAGAAAGGTGGGAAGGAAAAGGAGAGAGAAGAGGATAAGACGAGAATGGAGAAGAAGTGAACTCGAGAACAGGGAAAAGCCGGTAATGGTTACTTCTGGTATTCAGCCAAGAGAATGATGTAGAAGAACGATAGTGAGAGAAAGAAAAGAAATGAGAAGGAGAAGAAGAAGGAGGAGGAGGAGAATAAAATAAGAAGAATAAGATGTAGAATAAGAACATTTTGATGGAGAAGAAAAATAAGAAAATAGGAGGGGATAGGACTAGAGGATTGACATTGAATTACTAACTGATATAACTTCTAGATTAAACTTGAAATCATTCAACAAAATTATAATAATCATTGTTTCCCATTTTTATTGATTCTGTTCCTGACACAGCTTGATGTGATGAAACGTTCACTTCTACAGTGGATTGTTCCCACACCAATTTTCCGGATCAGATTTTTCAAAATGAATTACTATTCGAGGCAGGACAATTCTTGTAGAATTATTTTGGTCAAGCTTAAAGTTGAAATAAGTCCACATTCTGATATATGAGATATTTTTTTATTTACGATACAGATACATTAATTGCTCATACAATTTGTGTAAGCTTTAAAAATTCCTCAAGCATTTGGAATGCACAATTTTTTCAACATTTGACTTGTGCTAGGCGTTTGTTCAGGGGCGCCATTTGGAGGGATAGACAAATTGAAGCTTAAAATTACATTTTTAAACGTAAATATTTCAAAAATTTTCCGGGGGAAAACCCCTGGACCTCCTTTCCATGGGGAGCATTCCATACCCCCTTCCCCTCTGGTGTTTGGCCAACAGTTTGGTGAAATGGCGCTCCTGTGTTTATTTCTGAAAAAAGTATCTCACACAAGGACACAAGTGTCTCATACACATACTTGTATCTGAATGTGAATGTACCCTTTACTGGCAATTGACAGTTGTAGAATCAGTGATAACTTGCATTCTAACAAGAAATGGTACCTAGGTGTGGGAGGATCACATTTTTAGTATATCCACTCTATCACTATTATTTGTAGTATAGTTATAGTAACACAATTACCTAGTTCTCAAAAGCTACCAACGTAAAGCTTATTTACGTTTCAGCTTCAGTTAAGTAGGTGAAATATGAGTGTGGGTGTGAGCAGGAAGGAAATAAACCAAAACGAAGCACACATGAATGAAAGAATACTCCACTTTATTAGAAAAGATAGTATAGGAAGTAATGCTTTCATGTATCAATGGCTAGATGAAGTTGTATTGGTGCTAAGTGCTTGATGGTTGGGAAAATGGGAAGAAGAATGAAGAAGAAGAAGAAGAAGAAGAAGAAGAAGAAGAAGAAAAGAAGAAGAGAAGAAGAAGAAGAAGAAGAAGAAGAAGAAGAAGAAGAAGAAGAAGAATGAAGAAGAAGAAAAAGGAAAGAGAAGGAGGAATAGAGGACAAAGTGGGAGGCAGAAGAAGAAAGTTGGCCATGACCAAGAAAGGTCGTGCTGTGCTGTAAAGTAGGAACTTGAAACAGCTGAGGCCCTCAACTTAACGGGATAATACTGGCATATTATTTCTCCCATATAGTGCTACAATACTCACACACAGTACCATACAAAGTAAACGGCAGTATAAATATAAACATTTCTGCTACTATACAACACGCAATACTTTACTAAGTATGCTACGATCTATATACATTCCTACAACATTAGTCTCTATTTACCGAAAGATAGCTCTGCATCTAGAGCCTTCACTGGTACAGTTCAGCAAGCTACTTGAATTGTGGGAAATAGTAACATTGCATGTACTATTATTATATCAAGAATCTAGGTAATGTTTTGAACAGAGATTTAGGTATACTATGAGGAAGCATAATAATATTACATTGAAGCATGAATGTAGATGTGGAGGCTAATATATAATATAATTATATGATAACAGCATGTAGTAGGCTATCATCTTTGAACTCTGAACTCTGCTATGAGTATGAATCTGACCTCTTCAATTTGAACTCATCTTTCTAATCAAAAATCACAATTTTCCCGTAATTTTGATAATTTTTCCATGTTTTTCATAACCAATTTCGCATGTTGTGTCGAATAATTAATTTTAATTTTTCAATTGTTTAATTTTTAAAATATTTTGCATTTGTGTAGCTCTTGAAGCTCTCGGTGTCATTCTCAAAGTTGAAGTTTTTTTGCAGCTTTGATAATAATTTGAACAGCTATAATGGAATATAGTACAAGAGCTGTGTCATAGCTCTTGAATATACCAAGGTTATTGTTATTATAGATAGGTTATTCTTACAGATTATAAATTTATTCTTTCTAAGCTTGGGAATATTACAATACACTGAATCAGTATGAATAACTGGGTAAAAAAGAGTTGTAAAACAAGAATTCAAAGGATTAAATTTTATTCAAGTTCACCCTCCACAAAGAACACAAATTGACCAAAAAGAGAGGTCCATTAAGATCTTCACAATTAATTGTGACAACTTATATTAACAATGGGTCAAGTGGATGAAAAGAGTAAACACTCAACTAAAGGTTTTTGGAGAGTTTACTAGCTAAAACCCCTAAAAAAATAAAAATCCAACAGTAAATGCTTGACTCTAGTGTGATTATTGAGTCATCTAGTAATATCTCAAATCAACCTTTCAGGTGAATAAACTCCATTGATCTCTATAAAATAAATAGGAAATCTCTGAAATTCAAACTTTTACACAATTTGCAAATTCCTAGTGAAAAAAGATACTCTCAACCACACATCGAGTTAATCTTCAGGTGGGAAAGAAATCTATATCACAATTTTATTATGTAATAGGACCTAGTGATACCTAATTATTTTCCTATCAATGAAACATTATATTCTGAACAAACTGGTATTTATCAGTGTTTATATATTACACAAACCAAATAATGAATATTATATTGCCACAGATTTATGCAATACAATTCGGAGGTATCTTTCCTAGCAGTTATGTCAACCTTAGGTGAAAATTGATATTTTGTGGCGTTTCTTCTTCTTCTTCTGCTTTTCTTCTTCTTCTTCTTCTTCTTCTATCTTTTTCACGTTTTCTTCTCTCCCCTCCTTCTTCTTCTTCCCCATCTTATTCTTCTTTTTTCTATCATTTTCCCCTTCTTCTTGTCCAGCCTTCTTCTCACTCTTTCTCTTTCATTCTCTGTGGTGAGCATAGCTAACAATGTTGATAGAGAGGGTTTGATACCGCAAGTGGAATTTTGATAGCATTATCTCACCTCATTAACCACTAAGAGATTCAGGTTTTTGACAGGAGGCAACGAACCGTATTCATATAACGGCAGAGTAGATTTTTATTACTGAGGTTGTATAAAGTCTTCTAAATTCTTTAGAACTGCAGCTCTAAAGAACTAGCTACAAGAATAGCGTTAGAACTTAAGCTATTGCCTTATGCAATCAGGAAATTAATAATCTGCTCAACTCACAATGCAATTGATAGTAAAATTCAAAATAAAAGTATAATTATTCCAACTTACTGTTTGCATAATAAATTTGCATAAGATTTGGTGTCAATTTCATGAAAATTTAGAAGTTCTGTAATAAAGGAAAAATGTGGACTTAACTTCACTCAACGGTTGAAATACTGTATCATATCGTAAGCCATCCTATTCATGTTCTCCTTTTTCCTGTAATATAAAACCCCTAGAATTTCATGAGCCTTCTTTTATAAGAGCGTATTTCAGTCCTATCCTCAAATATGAATTTTCATAGATAAATTATTTTTAAACAATCAATTCCTATTATACTAGAACAAAGTTACGTAAAATTATCCGTCTTTAAACTAATAAATTGTAGTATCTCACCACTATTAGTTCTTCGCCTTTCCAAGGAATGATCATAAACTCAACAAGCATTCTTCATGAATTAATATGAAAAATTCTAGGGTACGATTATTACACAAAAGCCAATTAAATCTAACCACTGTATATACAATAACGTCATCTTACGGAGCCAATGCAATGATGTCCCTGTTCAGCTCTGTAAAATGACGTCATCTTTTACGATGGGTTTTAATTTGATTTACTTTCTTGCAACGTAATTAGCCGTTTATTAGGTAAGTTATTACCTTTCATATCTAATAAAAATGAACTATTAGCATTAATATATCTAAAAAGAACTGAATACTGTTTGAAATTATAGGAAAGCTTCTTAATTTTGAATACAAAGTTTGTGCGTTTTGAAAGTCATCATTTGACTCCATTGAAAGTTTGGAAAGTACGGGAAATGGATTTGAAAGATCAGATCAGCAATTGAAGATCTCGTTAGAATATCCTTCCTCTATTCTCTCCTCCTTCTTCTTCCTCTCTGTTCTTTTTCTTACCTGTTTCTTCCGGGAGCAGGAAGCAAGCATCGGCTTCTCTAAGCGCATCAAATTCTGTTGACAATTATTCGCTCACTAGACAGCGATTAGCATCGTTTCCGTTACGACAAATCTCGGGCACAAGTTGCAATACTTAACAGCTATTCCTATCTATTCTAGAGAATGGAAATAGCGTTGGAACGCCACAGGAAGAGATTTTTGTCTTAGTGGAAGTGGAAAGCAGGCTTAAGTAACAGTGTAGGTTTATCCAATTCACAGTAGGTAAGATACTACAGAAGTTCTGAATTTTTGGATCCATGAATTTTTGACTGCATGTCGTCAATTCTAGTGTTAAAACAATAGTGATACTACAGAGTTGTAGATTCTCAATTCTTTCAACTGGAGGCTTTGTAAGCCCTAGTGCCCAATGAGGTGGAGTGGCGATGGCGTGGCAACACGCTAAATATAAACATATCTAACTAAATGAAGCAGCGCACATCACCTCGATGTGCGCTGTTTCATTTGTTTATATTAAGCGTGTTGCCACGCCATCGACACTCCACCTCAGTGGGCGCTAGGGCTGTTAGATTTTTAGCAAAAACAAAGAGCAAGTTGACTACTACTACAAGCTGAGCTACTAGTTGAATCAGATTTCAACCAAAAACCTATTCGGTTTCAGAAGAAATTTTCCATAATGGAATCAATTATTTTTCTTGTTCAATTATACTGTACTAGAATAATATTTGTTCAAATTCTGCAAGAATCTAGCTGTGATGGAATAACTCGAATACGATTTTCTCTAATTTTTCGAATATTCTAGTAGGTAATAATCAACAACATAGTTTCATTGATTTCATTATGAATAAAAATTCTATATATTATCTCTTTCAACTGAGTTGAATGAGAAAATGTTTATATGTTTATTCTCATCTGATTTCATCAATTTGTACTGTACTCCATTTTTGTGAGGTAACCAAATAAATATAAAAGGGATAAGAAAAACAACACGAGTTCTCCAAAACTATTTATTCAATAAATAAAACCAACTTAGTCCAAAAATGAGAAAAATACAATCTGTGGCAAGTGAAAGCAACTCGGGGCCCGTTCCCACTACCACAACCAAAATTTTGCACGAGAAACAAGATTGATGGAGCCTCCATGGAGGCTTACTGTGAGATACAAGAGATACAAGTTTGTGGTAATGGAAACGTACCTTTAAACAACAATAACTGTGTAAAATCTGGCAATAAATTAAATTAAATAAGTGGCAATAAATTAGTTTTTCTATGATATTTTTTTCTTCCAATTGAATAGAATTTATTGTTCCAGTAACTCAAAGGTCTGCTTAACCTAACGTCCAAATAACAATGATGATTCTTGAAGGTTTAATTGATTCACTATTTTGACTTTTAGGGCCATATTTTTCAACTTGGCTTTCGTAAGATTTTCTTTAGGAAGATAAAATTTCAGAAAATGGCGATCTCACGCTAAACAGACAGATCAGCTGTAGTAGCAACTCATAGTGAACATTTGTCAAGTTTTAATATTTTCAATTGTTTATTGTTAATATTTTAAAAAGAGAAGGACGCACTGAGTAAGCCTGAAGAAGAATTGGGGGAAAGTTCTACAACTGATCAATACTATTATCGATGTTGAAAAATGTATAAAAACCAACCAATTAACCACTAACCAGCTATATAATACAACAGCCGATTTCAATATCGATAATTATATTGACCAGTTATGGAACTTTGCCCAAGAATTGTCCATTCTCAGTCAGCAATTCAAGAACAACTTATTCAGAGGAAAGGCCGGGAAATAAAGCAGTTGGAAGAGGCTTTCAACAAAATAGTGAAGTTAGCATCAACACAAATACAAGAAGTATTGTCAATATGTTAATGAAAATAATGTACAGTATAAAACTTGGAAAATTTTTATCCAAGGTATTTCCATGATTAAAGAAAAAGACAGAAATATTGTCAAACCACTATTTTATGGTGGTTTGACAATATCTCTGTCTTTTTCTTTCATTATGGAGAAATACCACATCACATGAACGTCACACACAACAAATTTCCATGATTACTTTGAGTTGCTACAGCTTATCTGATTATTGTGAAATCGTCATTTGCTGAAATATTACCTTATGAAAGAAAATTTTACGAAAGAAACGTTCATAAATACGGCCCTAAACCTTTAACCTTTGTTTGTTGGACCTGCCGACAAACAAGATATAATTATGCACTTTTAATACCAAGCAAACAATACTATCCTTGTCCAGAGTATAGACAGATTAGAATTTAGCTGTTCGATTCAACATTACCGTATTCTATTGTATTGGATGAAAGCTTCGAACACGCACAATTGGAATGTAAGGTTTCTATCAAAATCACTAATTTTCCCCAATAATCAACTTAAACTCTCTTGTTTCTCCCCATTCTCGGCTTCCATTTTGACCTTCTTCACCACTGGCTCTCCTTCTCTTTCTCCATCTTCCACTTTCTCCTCTTCTTCTCCATCCACCTTCTCTTCCCCCTCTTTCGCCGTCTCCTTTGCGGTCAGATTCGCATGAAACGTGGAAGACGTTCCGCAACGCATCAATTCTCTGAGCATCATTGTCGCATACGAAGACGACCCCAAAGAGAATTCAACCAACAGAGCCTTGTAGGCTCCCTCATCGGGGTACTCCATTTCCCCCTTACCGTTCAACTCATCCAACTCACTACTGAATAAATCGTCGCTCAAATTCACATAGTTGACCAGTTTCCAACTTAAATCGGTTGGTTTCGCAACGATATTCCTGTAGGTACCGTACATAGATGTGAGAGTTTTGTTACCGGAGCCATCTGTTTTGAAACTATCCATTGTCACACCTTCTTCGGCTAATGCTTCTTTATACCAATCTGCGACTATATTGTTGGGTAGAGTTATATGGGAGCCAGGTAGTGGGTAGACGATTTTTTCAATGCTTGTAACCTTAGCTTCTTCTTCGGTTAGATACCTTACTTTTTTCACACTGTCTACAGAATCTTCAACACCACTTTCAAGAACCTTGCCTTCTTCAGAGGTATGCCTCACACTTTCAACATCTTTTTCCACACCACTTACCCCAACCTTGCATTCTTCCTCAGTGGCATGCCTCACACTTTCAACAGAATCTTCTATAGCACTTTCAACACCTTCCTCAGCGGCATGCTTCACACTTTCAACATTGTTTTCCACACCGCTTTCCCCAACCTTTCCTCCTTCCTCAGAGGGATGCCTCACAGATTCATCACTGTTTTCCCCAACCTTTCCTTCAACCTTCTCCTCTTCAACAACCACCAAATCACCAGCCAACACAACATTCCCCAACTCTTTGAAACGCCTCGACACCACCCGATTCCAAATCAGACCCTGGAAGCTATGACAGTAGAGCGATAGAGTGCCGCGGGGCAGACTCTCCAGTGCATTGAGATAGGCGTTCTCGTGCTGGTCGGCCAGCGTCTGCCAGATCTTCCTCTCGATGCCACCGGAAGTGGGCGATCGCAGCTCCCACAGTGCCGACTGCGAGCAACGCGTCTTCCACCAGACCTCGCGCGCTGCAGCCACGTCTGCGTAACTTCGCTCGCCGGGACGGGGGCGCAGTAGAACCTGCAACAAATACAATTTACAATCCAAATGTTTACTAACTCCACTTACTATTCATTATGATTTATTTTGAAACCATTTAAGCTGGCCAGTGGTCTTCAAAGATGAAAAGCACTATAGATGAATGGTCTATTCCCATTCTATTTCATTCCGTAATCTTTCTTTAATCCATTGTTGATTATAGATTTCCAAATGTTTACTAACTCACTTAATATTTCTTGTTTGAAACCATTTGGGCCGGTTCATGAGCTCGCCAAGTCCTAGACTAAAACGGGTGGCTACTGTAGCATCGACAAACGTTTGTCTCGATAGGTTAGTGGGTTAGCAGCATAGAGAGCCCTTAGTACATAGTGTCGAGGCTAACGTTTGTCGATGCTACGGTGGCCACCCGTTTTAGTCTAGGACTTGGCTAAATCCCGAGCTCATGAGCCGGCCCTAAATGGTTTCAAAATAATTCATAAATAGTAAGTGGAGTTAGTAAACATTTGGAAATCTATAATCAACAATGGATTAAAGAGAAAGATTACGGAATGAAATAGAATGGGAATAGACCATTCATCTATAGAACTTTTCATCTATAGAACCTGCAAAAATATAATTTACAATCATTAAATGGTTTCAAAATAAATCATAAATAGTAAGTGGAGTTAGTAAACATTTGGAAATCTATAATCAACAATGGATTAAAGAGAAAGATTACGGAATGAAATAGAATGGGAATAGACCATTCATCTATAGTGCTTTTCATCTTTGAAGACCACTGGCCAGCTTAAATGGTTTCAAAATAAATCATAATAAATAGTAAGTGGAGTTAGTAAACATTTGGAAATCTATAATCAACAATGGATTAAAGAAAAAGATTACGGAATGAAATAGAATGGGAATAGACCATTCATCTATAGTGCTTTTCATCTTTGAAGACCACTGGCCAGCTTCTTACGTAATCCAACTGGAATGCCCGGCAATGTTGTCATATTGTGTGCTGTTTAATCATCTGAGCACGCATGCGTATAATCATGGGGTTTTGTTCTGATTTGAAGATTGCCAGATGAAATGAAATAACTATTTTGTAGCAATTTTCATCAATTAATCTGTTTAGAATCACTGATCTCGTGTGTTAGTTCTCATTAACGATAAATAGTTCAAGATAGCCATCACAGACTCGATTTAAGGCTACAATGAATTCGTTTCTCGTTTTTCATTGAAAATAAAAAATTGTTATGGTTTTTGTTAATCATTGATCTCTTGGTTTGGGAGCAACCAATTTATTATTATTTTTTGACTAATTAATAATTCATTCAAAAACATATACAAAAAGAGGGAATCAGAGTGACGATTGTGCAAAGTGAAACTCAGCTCACTAACGATTAATAATTAATGTGCATGATTGCCATCACAAATTCGATTTGAGGCGTTAATAATTTCTGTTTGTCAGTTTTTTATTGAAAATAGGGGATCAGAGTGACGATTATGAACCTACCTCGACATCACAAATTCAATCTGAGGTCTTAAAATATTGTGTTTGTCGGGTTTTAATTGGAAATAGGGGATCAGAGTGACGTTTCTGAACCTACCTCGACAGCCTCCTTCCAATTGCGATTAACTATCGCCTTGCCAACCAGATAGGTGGGTGACGTCACTGACTGGCCGAACCTCTGCAGGCCGAAATAGTTGATGAATCCGTTCTCTTGCAACGATGCCACGTTTGCGGCTATTGTGCTCTCATCGGCTGTCACGTTTCTGTAACAAGACAAGAAAGACATTCCAAAATCAAATTCATTTCCTATTTGCCACAATACATTGTATTGCATTCAACATTATTTAAAATCATCGGAGACATTCCATAAAAATCATTTCCAATAATGAATGAAAACTACCAAGGTATAATTGTCAAACTACTATTCATAAACCAACCTAAAAATCACTTCAACCTAATGGAATTAGGTTATAAACGGCGAGGTGGAACTACCTTCGGGTCTCCCCACCAACCAAAGCCTTACGCTAGATAGATAGATAAACCAATAATTGAACCAGTATTCAAGATATAAAAACCAGTACTGTCATTTCTAATTATAAGAAAATTATTGTTTGATAATAGTGATGTGGTTGACGATAGTGGTTTTATATCTTAGCGATTATGGAGGACTACTATGTCACTTCATACACAACATAATTCAATTTTTAATCTATTTTCAATCATAAAAGGTTTGAATCAAATCTTCATTGATAACGATCTCCAATGGAAAAAGAACTTGGCAAGAAAAAAGAAACTAAAACATAAATAATGTGATCTAAATTATATGATTTTGAATGGTTTGAATAGAAACGTTATGAGAAATTATAGATCACTTTAAACAAGAGATAGGTAGTTGAAAATTAACAATTGTTGTCTGTAGCAATTTATATCTTTTTGCAGTTTTTGAAGAAGAGAAGCAAGCAATGGTTCTGAATTTTTGGATCCATAACGAACTGGAAACATCGTCAACACTAGAATTAACTGCATGTCGTGAATTTCCTACCTACCTACTGTATACCTACTACCTACTGGAGTAGTATTTCCTACTGATTTACCTACCAACTGTATATAGGCTGCTTAAGGAGGACAAAGCATTAATAGTGATTAGGAGAGAATGAGAATGTATTAAATGTATTAAATCAAAATTCAAAATATTGGCAAGAGTATGGCGGTGGTGGGAAAAATGTTCAAACACACTGTTATGGACCCTTTTACACCAATGGCCACAATTCAATTATAGTCAATACTTTTAAAGCAATACCAAGAGTAGAGACTATTTGTAAGAAAAGGGATTTTCAATAAAAGAAAGTTTGAAACATGAGTGAATGGATTCCAATTGCCACGTCTCAAAATAAAACTTCCAAAGACATACTGGGTAAAATGGCGCAAAAGAGATGGATGGATTTTTACAATTAATGGCCATAGTATTCAGTTGACTAGTCAGCTTCAGTCTCTTTAGTTCCAAAATTAAATATGCAGAACTGACTAAATGTTTGCAGGAGTAAAGTATCCAGTTTTAGTATCAATGATTGCAATTTAGTACACAATGCTTGCAAAATCAGATTTGTAAATGGGAGAACAACATTTCCTAAACTTCTATGAGGTGGGATGAATGGGTAGAGAATAACGAATTTTCAACGGAGCTTAGCAGAAAGGATTTCAATGTGGAAACGATTGTGGATTGTAATCCTTTACTTTTGAAATCCAAGTTTTGGGTGGTTTGCTATCGTAATTGTCGTTACTAATGTTGAAGATTTGAACTCCGGTGTGCAATACATGAATGAATTCCACTATAGCAGTTCTTTTTAAGGACCAATTTTTAGATAAGTTTTTTTAATGACCTTGTATATTTAGAATCCCCGGTAGCGCATCTTTCCTATGCTGGAGGGATTATATATGAAATATATAAAATTGTTTTATTTATTCTTTGCAATAAAAAGATAATTAGTTTTAATTTCTTAATAATTTTAAATTGGGTACTTTACATTAGTATTAACTTGGTGTTATGTAAAAGAAAATAAATTTGTATGAGTAAATAAAGATGATGATGATGATGATGATGATGATGATGATGATGGAGCTCATACGCCAACTTCATTTGTCCAACGTTCGTAATATAATATAAAAACTTATTTCATCGTTCTAAAATAAACTAACCTGATGGCAATCCTAAACCGATTGCCATAGTGACTGCCCAGTCGCAGCGCTTTCTTTTTCAAGCAGTAGTTGCCAATGGTGATTGTGCGAAACGGCTGGATAGCGGCCAGCTTCGAGGCAAACATGCGCTTAATGCACATCGCCTGAGTGGTGCGTGCTCGCTTGTCCTTAATGCCTGCGTACATCACTTGGCTAGGCTTGATTCTGTAGAAATAGTTTCATACAAAAAGAAAAATTATCAAACAATATCCTGGATAATAAATAGGCTACAATACATACAAGGTGATCAGAATCACCCTCCGCAGTGAAATATACAATTAAACACTTCATAACGCGAAAACACAATTAATTAGAATTTACCTAAAATTCATTACCCCGGTCGTACACCGGAGCAATAAGCAATAGGCAACTAGCAACATATGGATCATATGATTGTCTACTCTATACAAACCAATAGTTCAATGCACACCGAAACAGCTGCTTTAGGTGTGCATTGGACTATTTGTTTCTATAGCAGGATCCTTTCAACTTGTCAGAAATCAGCTGTTTCAAAGAGCAATATCACAATACTTAACCTACAAATGCTGAATCTCGCAGATTATTGAAAAGGTATTTTAAAGACTTTAAAGGTCTTTAAGACTTTTGATTATTGTGTCGAAATCACTGTTTAATTATTACCGAACAGCTGATTTCTGACAAGTTAAATGGATCCTGCTATATAGAGTAGACGATCATATGATCCAAATGTTGCTCATTGCTTATTGCTCCGGTGTACAAGCTGCCTAAGAGTCAATGTTCATAAAAAGGGCAATAAAAACTGCAATTTCTTGAAGTATGAATTGAAAAACATACTATAGAATAGATTATTCATATAATTATATAGATGCTTCTTTGAAACATAATCAACAATTGAATCAACAACAGGCGTTTGCCTTAGATATCACATGATACATGAGTTTGCTTCTGAAAAATGTAATAAATAAAAATGATGAAGTATTGGAAGAACCCGTTGAAAACATGCAAAAAATACTTATATTTTACCTCTGACTACATCTTTTTGATTTGTACTCAACTTAAAACATAATAATTATGCATGTCTAGATTATGGGTACCCTACAATTCAGCTCTCCAATTTAATATCATTTTATTGAATGGAACCTGATCGTGTAGAAACGCTTTTAGGCTTATTATCCCTAACTTAACATTGAAAAAAATAAGAAATAATTATGAAGTATACTGCGAAATTGTCAACTAATAAAGAAAGCTAACAAAAAAAGCTCACCTCAGCTTGGCAGCAATCAAGTTAATAGCCTCTGATGTGTCCGTATTTTCTTTATAGAGTACAAAGTGGAGGAACTCGCCTTCTTTCCAGTTTCTTCGAACTAAAGATATGAAATTAATTAGAAATTTCCATTGAAAAAATACGACAAATCACTACAGTCAACATCAAATGTAACAGAGAAGACAAGTTGCAAAACATCCAATTGAATTTAATCGCCGTTTAATGACGTCACCAAACGGTACCGATGCTAATTCGATCCCTATCGAACACGTAAAAAGGTGTTACCTTACGGCGGTTAAATTTAACAATGGATTTTCTTACAACTGGCCGCTAAACTCCAATTTAAAACAAGGTACTGTATATCGATTGACTAAACACTTACATATTTTTAGTTCACTAATTTATTAATATTAAAATAAAAAGTAATTCATGTGCAAACATAATTTTATTCTTGCTGAGGAAATTTATTCCGGCAAAAGAAGAATTTGAGAGCATGGATAAGTCGCAATGAATATTAAATATCTAAATGTAGCCTAGGAAAAGACAGACATAAGTTTATCAATTCACAGTTCACTTATGTACGAATCATCTCTATATAATTATTGTGAGAAAGCAATAAATGAGACACTTACTCTTATGTTCATTCGCATTGGCGAAATAAGTAATCCTCAAAATTTTCTTCTCATCCCTATCAACAGTATTACTGGTCACGTTGTTTTTGAACAGAGTTTTGATTGCGTTATGTATTTTCATTCGATCCTCTTTACCCATATCCGTAACCTGGGGAGTAAGGAAGACAAATTAAAAGAGGAATAGGAAAAAAATTAAAAATTGTGTAAAGTTTAAAAGAATGAAGTAAAAGAGGAATTAGAAGAGAAATAGGAGAAAATAAAGGAGAAAAATTTCAAATTGTGTAAAGTTAGTTGTTTTTGGGAAGACTTAATTGCATTGTTTGATGAAGATTTGCTTTGGGAGAAGTTGAAGCAGGGCCTCGATTCTACAAATAAAGCCATAATTCTAATAAAGTAATGACAGAAGCTAAGGAACTTACGTTGAACTTTTAAAAAATTGAATATTTGAATTGAGAAATTAATTTTTTTACAAACCTCAATTTCTACTGAACGAGAAGTATCTTCAGTCTCAACAATTGAGTACAGTTCTTCCCACTGCTCTCTCTTTAAAACTTTCAACAAATCGCTATCGTCAGTCAATTTGAAATCGACTGGATCGTCTGAAAAAGTTCAACAAAGTTATCGAATCATTCTATTCAACAAATTACCATTATAAAAAATTTATAGATAGAGAAAATGTAACGATTGTTTTCGATAAGAAATCGAGCGACAATTCGTAAAGCAAATAAGTTATTACATAGGAATTCAAAAAGTAATAATGAGAAACCTCTTCATACCAGAAAGTGGTGTTTCCGGAACATCCAGAGAGGTCAGTTTCACAATTGTACCATCCTTGGCTATTTCGTTAACGTTGAAATCAGAAAACCTGATAACAAAACATAAACAAGAATTAATCACAAACTACTGTTGAAAACACTTCAATATAATTTTTTATTATAATGTTTATCCGTTGTCATTTTTAATTTATTCTTTGAGATTTTATACTTGGGTGGATACTTAGATTTCTCATGAGCTAATATTCTAGAATACAGCATGGAAATGTAATTTTATCAGTTTTCAAAAATAATATCAATAAAACAATAATATTAATCTTATAATCGGTCAATACTTACGACCAGTTGCACGAAACCTACAATTAATTTAACCGCAGTAAAATGACATCATTGCATTGTCGTCACATTCGTCCATAAGTTCTGTTATATCACACCATTTTACAGTGGTTGAATTCAAATTGGATTATCGTGCAACTGGCCGTTGGAATTTGAAAAGACTGAAAAATATGAGTTTGAGAGCTTGAAGGCATACTTATGTTATGTGTCAACACCAATATGGATTTCATAATATTAACAAATATAAAGATATTAAATTTCTGTGGAAGATGGATGACTAAGAGCACCATTTCCATTACAACATGTTGAAACAGATCTAAGAAACAATCACTTTTTAACAATAATATATCTAGAATAAGGATAGCTGGTGAATTTCGCAACATGACCAAGGAACTTGTGGTAATGGAAAGAAGGACTAGAAAGAGTAAATTTGAAGTTTTTTTTTCAGGAACAACAAGTTTGATAATTCTGATGAGCAACTTTGATAATTCTGATGATAAATACAATGATAGAGTCTAGGTGACTCGCGAATCACTAGGACGTTAAAAATAAAACCTACCTTTGTTTCAGAATTCCAGTGAATCCAGTCAAGTTTTGATTGGCATATTCAGTGATACCAACATCAGACTCTTTAATCGACATTAATTCTCCAGTTCTGCCTCTATCCTCTCTTCTTCTCTCTTCTTGCTGTTCATCTCTATGATTGTTTTCTCCCTTCCTCTTCCATCCTCTGTCTCTCCATTCTCCTCCTCCTCCTCTTTCTCTCCATTCTCCTCCTCCTCCTCTATCGCCTCTTCCGCCACCACCTCGTCCTCTCCCTCTACCTCCCCTTCTTCCATCATGTCTATCATTCGAATTTCCCCTTTTGTTACGGTCCCAGCCTCTCCAGTCGTTACCTGATAAATTTAAAACAAAGTATCAATTACAAAACGTTTATTGTAAATTCAGATTAGAAATCATTGTGACTTTGAACGAATGGAAAAAAATGAATTTTCTATTGTTGGTTGTTGTTAGTGTATTGCTAAAACCCTCAGACATTACACATTAATTTATATATTTACAGTAATTCATTACATTACACATAAAAAATTTTTTTAGCTTCATACATGACACATTCAATCACTTCGCACGACGAAAATTTATACGGTAGCTTGTTTATGAATGATAAAGATATAAATACTCAATTAATAGTGGAAGAATGGTCGCAAGGTTCAAGACTTTTCCAAGTTGGTAACTTATTTATAGTATTGTTTTAAATAAAAAAGTACTATTTAAAATCACCATAAGTTACATTCTCATTGCCTAAAATAGTTGAAAGTAAATGTATTTCCTTAGAGAGTTCACAGCTGAAAAGTACTAATTTATTGATCATGCAAATTCTTACCGAACTTTTGTGGTGTAGACGATTTGTCGCTTTTTGACAAATAAACAGCGCTCACTGTCTGTGCCGGTTTCTGTTTGGCGTTTTCCAACTTCTCTTTTTCTTTGTCCTTACTGAGTTGGCGAAACCTTTCGAGAATCGATAGAGGTTTGTCTCCTTTGGAACTTTGATCGGCGTCCATTGATCTATGGAAATAAAGAAACGAGTGTTAATAGCACCAGTGCACGTTGAAGTTGAAGCACTCCTAAACATTAATGTTGGCGGTCAATGTGCAACGATCACAAAGAAAAATAAAGTTGGCTCCTTACAGAAAAGTTAATGGGGCCAAAGCATACTTCTACAAACTAATATTATTCTATAAACTGATATTATTTTTGTCTTGGAGAACTATCAATAATGAAAGTGTTAACGATGCAAAAATGAAGACTTCCTGTCCAACATGTGTTCAATTACTACTAGAACAAAACCATTCAACTTAATTCTTGACTTACATGACTTGTTTTGATCAAAAGTTTACTAATATACAGATAATGTCTTCTGGAAGGTTATTGACGATAAAATAACTTTTTGAAGCACCACTGAGAACTGAGCTTGCAGTTCAACTAATCTAAACAAAAAACCACATTCACAGTGCAGGAATTGGAATGCTAGATTTTGATGTAAACTAAGAGCGGGACAGTGATTTTACGAGTTTATATGATGCATTTTACTCTTGATAGAAATTCAAAGACATTTTTTATCCTAGGAAGGGCTGATTTAAAGATTATTATCAAAATTGCAACAAACGTGCAAAATTCTAACCTAACAATCACCTAACCTAAAAAGTCGTCTGCTGTGCTGTCTGCCAGATAAGAAAACAACAAAGTTTCACTCAGGACAAAATATAGTGTATTGAATAAAGATCATTTTTTTGAATAAAATAAAACCATTTTTACAATAATATATGAATGCTAGGACGATTTGATGATATAAAATTGATTCAGCTTAAGTTGGTAGTCAAAGCTTGTCATCACCGCAGCTGTTGGCTGTACACCTTCCTTCGTGTGTTCTGCAGTTCGTTTGTTTTGATGTGATTTGTGATCATTTATTGTAAATTTTACACGATATAGTTCACATAGTTTAAAACTTCAACTTTAGGTAAGTAAAGATTCCCTATTCTCTTTACTATTTCTCACTTGTCTGTTTCTTTTCTATAAAATCTTATCCTATGCTATAGTTGCTTTGTTATGAGTGGAAGAGTGTAGGCAATGCCTATAAATCAAACATTACAACCGCTTATTTCTTTGAATATCATGCTTCCCCTTTTCATCATGAATAAATAACAATAAAATATTGAGTAACCTTAAGTTATAAACTAGGTCGCTCATAATTTCTTATTTTTGAATTTGAATGCGAATTAAACCAATAATATATTCCGTTCCTTAAAGCCGGCGTAGTTCTGTAATTGGTTCTTGAATTTTATTAAATTGCTTCATGTTTTAATTAACTGTCTCTCATTTCTCTTTATTTCTGTAAGCCGGTTGATTTTAAATACAGTAGTTTGAAATTTGTAGTTAGTAGTCAATCTTAGTGCTTAACCTCAAAATGAATCATCCCTCTGCCAGTGGCGGATCCAAGGGAGCTACACCGATGGTTTATTAGGCTGGTGGTTTGACCCCCCTGAAATCACCTCCTGGATCCGCCACTGCCCTCTGCAGATCATTGTTCTCTACAGATTAACTCAAACAAAAACTTGTATTGCTCAGTGATAAAAGGCAAGCTATAACTCACATCCTAGTAGCCTATTTCTTATTTTTGGATGGCTATTAGTGTTGTATTTTGAATTTTGTTGCAGACAAGAGATATTCTAAAAATGGATAGCACTGAACCAATACCGGATAGTGAGAAGAGAACAGAAATAACGAATCCCCCGGCGGCGCGTGAGGTTGCAGCTGCTCCCATTGCTGCTGCAACCCCAGTTAATAAAACTGAAGTTCAGAATGCTGGTAAGTATTCAACTCAATAAATTCAACTGTTTTTTTTCTATAAATTAATATGTTATCTCCATTCTATTATATTATAAACTCTACTTAATCTAGTGTGCGAAAGATGTTTCCTAGATTTTCAGCGCTCAGGCTTATGTGTCTGCAGGTCTTTCCTGCATTTGTATTAGTTTTGTATTACAAAAGATGTTCTTTATAATATAGTGTACTGTGGCAAAAATAGAATAAATGTGGTTTTGATTCGAATTCATTTTAGTAAGTGAACTGGAAGGAATGCATGCATTGAATGCTTTCAAGAGTCCAAGCTGTTCCTTCCGCTGATCAACAATTAAAATTAGATCCTCCCTATTCTTGTAAACGTACACTCAGATTCATTTAATTTGACGCTTGGCATTAGATAGATAGAGTGATATTATTTCTTGACGTTGCTGATGACCGTAGAGTACGATGACAAAGTAATAATACCTATCTATCTTAATTAAGTTCAAGCGTCAAATTAAATGAATCTGAGTGTAGTAATCTTTCAAAAACGAGAACTATCTTATTTTTTTAATAGCTATTAATTTGCTTTCAGGGGCAACTGCTTCAGCTTCAACAGCTGTTGAAAACGGAGGCACAAAACGGGGCCCAACAGGGCTGCCAGCTGTTGGCACAGGAAATAATGCGACCAGTAGTGCCAACTGTGCCAGCAAGGCAAAAAAGAGAAGACGTGCGCCTCGGGATGTAACTGCTCCTAGACAGCCTCTAACTGGTTTGTATATATATAAATATTGATCTATATACAGTATTAATAAATAATTTTTATTTATTTCAATTGGTAGATATACAGACAACACAGACTAACTGTATAGTTAGTCTATGGTAGATATCAATGATGAAATTATCAATGAATGTAGCCTATTATTATTTTATGCATTAATGAACAACCAAGATGAATAAATTTTCATTCATCTTTATAAATTGAATGAATGATGATGAATATATGAATGGATGTCTTGTTTGAATTTGAAATTATTTATTTTGAAACTGTATGGGGGTTCTCTTCCTACTCAATTATAACTATGAATAACATTAAACTTGTTAAAAAACAAGCCTTAAGCTCGTGACACACATATCCGCAACACGGCCGTGTCTTGACACGGAGAGTGTACCAGCTCTGGTATTCAGACATGGGAATTCAATGCATTTCTATTCCACACAGCTGATTATATGAGCATAATATTATATAGTCTTACACTCTTCGTGCCAAGACACGGCCGTGGTGCGGATATGTGTGTCCCGACCTTTATGGACAATTTATTTATAAGTCAAATGAGGAGAACATCTTTCAGTTTTAATAATGAACTAAATCTGTTGTATTTCTTCTTTCAATTTTAATTCTTCAATTTTTGTAGGCTACGTGCGTTTCATGAATGATAACCGTGACAAGGTTAGAGCGGCAAATCCAACTCTTCCCTTCCAGGAAATAACCAAACTGCTGGCTTCAGAATGGAGTAACCTACCTCAACAAGAGAAGCAAGTTAGTATTCATTGATTCTTCTTCATAAAAAGTTTTGAAGTCTTCTAATACAGGAATAAGGCGGACAGACACTAGACTTTAGAATTTCCTACTTTGCACGCCGTCTTGTGTAGTGTGTGTTTGCGTTTTTTATTACTTCTAAATTTCTGTGAAACAGAGCCCCATCAGAAATTGAAATTTATTGTTCACAAAACATATTAAACATTGTTATGTTACACAGTGGCGCACTCAGAAAATAATTATGGGAGGGGCTAACCGGGGGTTCCTAGGCCAGCCAAAAAAAAAACTGATGGGAATTTTTTTAATTGCTAAGAAAAACTGGTATTTCAATGCATTATTTTAAGTTTATTTTAGCTCTTTCAATGCAAGTTTTGAGTAGGGACTATAGGAATGAGTTATAAACCCAGCAAATCTAATATTCTAAGTTTTATTTTGACAAAATCCATTATTTATTTTTTAGTGCATTTCTTGGGAATAGAAATGCAGCAATGCAGCTATTTATTTCGTATTTGTAGTGAAATGTAACTCCCACAAACCAGTATTCAGTATGCGATGTGTCCACTATTGGTAAATTTAAAAACAGAATATAATTTTTTTCTTGAGGGGGGCTTCAGCCCCTTTATCACCCCCCCACCCCGTGGGTGCGCGCCTGATGTTACAACATAGTAAACAGAAGTTATGATTCTCTCTTGGAATAAGACATAAAGGTATTGTTATTCGTTTATCAATTCGAAGAAGTAGATGCCGTACTCTATTTTATTTTTCATTTTTCAATCAATCTTTTATCAAACTTCATATTTTCTATTTGTTGTTTTAGCAATATTTGAATGCAGCCGAGCAAGACAGGGAAAGATATGCACAGGAAATGAATGCTTACAAACAAACAGAGGCTTACAAGGTTTATGTGGCAGCTGCCAGAATGCAGGCTAATAAAAAACTAAAGGATGAACCCCAAAACGAGGACATAAAGGTTAGTTTCGTATAAATAAATCAATTTTTTTTACTTCATTTTCCCCCAATATTCATTTTACTCTACTTGGAGGTGATCAAATAAGCGTAAAACTAATAATAATCGTATTGCTTTTTATGTGATCTATTATATCGTATTTGGTGTCTGGGAACTTTTCTGAAAATTGTATGTTTATTGTGCTCCCAGCATGTTTATACGTAAAGGTGGAACATAAATTAAAAACTATAATTGTATTACAATATTCTTTTGATTCTTACAAGTTGTAGACAATATCTTTCTGTTTGAATCGAGTTATGTGAGACATTTCGGATCTACCATTTTAGGTGGATCCCAAGCAACCATTAAAGTGAACTGTAGACTATGTATTTGTAAACATGCTATCATCAGTATCACTAGACTAGGCTACAAGATCAATGTTTTAAAATTATCTTATGACTTTTAGGTTTGACATATTATTTTGTTCGTGATTTTTACACGATTTTATGATTCGTGATTTTTATTAATCGACATTTGCTGCTAAGAAATGAAATAATATTCAAAAATTATTTTGGAATCTATTGTTCAATTTCAGGCTGAAAACGAGAAAGACCAAGAGGTTGGTTTTGACATTCCAATATTCACTGAAGAGTTTCTCGATCATAACAAAGGTAAAATTTCTTGAATATGCTATTCAAGTTATTATTTTTATAAGTTATATTTTTATAGTTGAATTGGGTTACTTTTATTTTTAATGATATATTGGTCATTTTTATATTTAAATTGAGATCTATGGGTGAGTTTGCTCATGAAATTGCTATTTAAGAGGAAGCGGTACTAGTCGTCCATATTGGATTGAAGTCCCATAAGATCAATGTAATTAACTAGGTCATGACTGCAAGATTAATAAGTGGTCAGACCTAGACACGGAAACGAACGAATGTAATTTTGAACTAAAACATGTATTTTTCTGTAACACATCACGTTTACAGTTTACGTCGGAATTTATTTGAGAATATATTAAATATTACGGGGGCATGTCTTTTTCAAATTTTAAATATTTCTTCCAAAAATGTTCAAAATTAAAAAAATTTACTTTTGCTGTAATTATTGCAGTAATTTCCCAATTAAAAAAGTATAAAGAAGAACCCCTGAAGAATTTTATTCTCTTTCCAGTGACACTTCAAACGTAATTTTCTGTCCAAAAATAACAGCGCTACATGTTTCAAAAAATTACATTGATCTTATAGGACCATTCCCAATATGGCTGACTACTACTGCCCACTCTTAATTTTAATTTTGTAATTACTTTATTTACTGATTTTATAATTGCTTTCAATAGTTTTTGGAACATTTTGGTTGATTATTCTTCAATTTTTTGAAAGACAGGCTGGGCCACTGTGGATGAATTCCTTCCAGAGTCTTGCTTTTTATATGAATGGTTTTGAACGTATCAATAAATTATGAAAAAGTAATTTTTTCCATTTTTGCATACCTTGCTTCTCTTTGTTAATCTGCAGCTCGTGAGGCAGAACTACGCCAGCTGCGCAAGAGCAACACAGACTACGAGATGCAAAATGCGGTGCTGCAAAAGCATATGGAGACCATGCGTGTGGCTGTTAAAAAGCTGAGCGCAGAAACCGAGCTGCAAAGAAGCAGCAATGCCGCTTTGCAGCAACATTTGCAGCAGCTGCGAACGACGCTCACCGCCAGTTTTGCTAACATTCCACTACCAGGTGAATAAATTATTGAACTATATTGCTCTAAAATGATTGTATTGCTTCTCATTTTCAATAATTCCATAAACCTCCCCTTCGTTCTTCGGCCAGTATTCTTCCAAGGTCGGAGTTGTGTAGGGAGGGGGGGATAGTATCTAAGCCACTTCCATCTATGGTCTTCCATAACCCCCACAATCCCGGAATTTTAAAAATGACCCCCCCCCCACAAAAAAATTAATTCTGTATCCTCTCCTGATC
The DNA here is from genome assembly GCA_017141395.1 of Laodelphax striatellus. Lineage (NCBI taxonomy): Eukaryota > Metazoa > Arthropoda > Insecta > Hemiptera > Delphacidae > Laodelphax > Laodelphax striatellus. The sequence continues at coordinate 7,862,967 of CM029540.1, forward strand.
ACCGTATACTCATCGCAATATTGTGCAATATATATAAAAAGATGTATTTGTTACCCTTTTATAAGGATACGTATAAAAAGATGTTTTTTCAGTGTAAACCCAAGTTTAATCATGAGATATAACTGGCGTGAAAAATACGGGAAATGTACGGGAATTTTTAGAGCCTGATTTTGTGGACACCCTGTTCAGTTTTACTAATAATAATTGCTTATTATTATAAAACTGTTTATTTTAACACTTGGAGCTCTTTTCCCACACACATATTCGTCTATGTGAGGAAAGTTCATAACATTTGTGTAATGAATTCTTGTTTTCTTGTAATGTATTCTGCATATTTTAGTTATGAATAAAACTTATTTGATTTGATTGTACTTTTGAAGAATCATAATTATAATTGATATTGTTATCATGAGATTGATGTTGATAATTATTTTTTTAGGAAACAACCAACTACCTACCTTGCAGACCATTGACAACTACATGTCGAAATTGCACACGCTTTTAATGGATGCTTCCAACCACCAGTTGGCTTCAACTGTGAGAGAAATCATCACCAACCGATTGGATTTGCAAGTTTGATGGATCTATTAATCGAGTGCTCATCGATTTTCTATGTGAGAAACGAACAATTCAGCAAAAATGTGTAGAAAACAAAGAAAAAATATACTTTAATAAACGAGAAACGGCCGTGTTTTGTTCGGGGAAACTGTTTAAACACACTGTCATGGTACGGTCCCTTTTACGCCAAAGGCCACAATGTTATTTACAGTCTCTGGAATGTGTAGTATAGAGTTCTCTTTCACATTAGTGCAGTCCGGGCCCAGATCGATCGGAATGACTGATGAATGTTATGGGTGATCTTATCAGGCTAATTAATTAGCCTGAATTGAAAGTATTTTGACTATAATCTGAATACACCCATAACATTCATCTGTCGATTTCATAGATTCATCAGTCAAAACAGTCGTATTTACATCCGGTCCGATCCGGGCCCGGACCGTATTGGCGTGAAAGAGGCGTTACTGGTTTTTAGCTCACCAACACAGATATATTTTGTGTTATTGTACCAAAATATTCAACAATGTTATGGTATCTTCACGGAATTATGAAACTTACATAAATGCTTGTAGAGATTGGTTTGGTCGAAGACAATTTTAATTTCTTGAAAACAAAGATAAAACAAACAATAACTTTGAAACAAAGATAATTTTTATTTGATTTGTAAAATGGCTGGTTGATGTATGATTTGGTTCAATAAAAAGGTTATTTTATAATTGTGTATAATATATTGAGTCCAGTTAATTTTTAACCCCTACTTTCTTGTACAGACTTTTCATTAAGGTCATCAGACTTTTGAGGTATAGCTGGTTAATTTTATCAAGGCACCTGGATTGGAGTTTGAAGGCACCCATTACTGTTTTTCATATTATTCATAATGTATTCGAATATTTATCCACTACGACGCAGCCATGTTAATATTGTATATTACACTCTTTGAACTCAAAGAGTTTGAAAACTTGTAATTATAAAGTAGATATTTTTTATAATTTATGAATTATAAATATTAAAAATAATTTATTTTCAATCCAGATTTTTTTTAGAAAAAATGAAACTAGCTATAGCCAAAGTACCCTTATGAGAGTACTAGAAATGTAACTGAAATGTACTGTAAATGTAACTGGTAGTCTATAAAGATAACATGGGCCCGAAAATATTTTATTACCGAGAAGTATCTTACACTAAAAATTATGACCTTCATAAGGGTTCTTTCACTGCAGTGCAGGCCGGGCTTAGGATGACTGATTGAGGATGCCGGGTTGACTGATTTATCTTTATGTGTATATTCATTCTAATAATCGTATTACACACATATGGTTCAAAATTCATCAGTCAAAATAGATACGGCCCCGCACTGGTGTAATAGATCATATGATTGTTGTTGTTTGAGTATACGATCATATGAGCCAGTGTACGACTAAGGTGTTCAAGAAACTTCCTTCAAGCAACACTCTAAAACAAGCTATAAACATCAACAACTAAATGTCTATCTATTCGTCTTGATATGAGCCTCTAGGGCTTTCCCTCGTTATTTTTTTAAACATTATCACACCAAAACATAATTTTCAGTGCCTACATCTGGACATTACTCGGCACTCCTAAAATTTTATAAATAACTCTGAAAACTAGACGACTGGCAACATACAAAGAAGGCATAAGTCCTGCTCCTATACCTTACCACAGACTACAGTGATATTTAATTTGACGCTTGGCATTAGATGGATAGAGAGATATTATTTCTTTGCCATCCTACTCTACAGTCATCAGCAACGTCAAGAAATGATATCTCTCTACCTATCTATCTAACTAATGCCAAGCGTCAAATTAAATGAATGTCACTGTAGTTAGTTAGAAGTAGTCTGTTTTTTATAGTCTATTAAGGTAGTCTGTGACCTTACGAATTAGTGTATACACCTAATATACCTATTAGGCTAGGCGTACACCGGTTAGTCAAGACAAGACGAGATAATCCCATCACGCTTCCTCCAGTCACAGGCTAGTACAGTCAGTGAAGCAAATAACATCATAGTCAGGTAACCGAAGCGAATATGAATTTTTCTATAAAGCAGTTTGCCAGCTGAATGAACCGAAATTTACTGCCGAGAGTCAGCAGGCACTGTAGCTAGAAAGCGATCAACGCGCATGCTCCAGTGAGACGAAACGTTTGGAGCCTCAAACTATTATGTATCTCTCTTATGCTGCTAATTAGTCACGTTTAGTCACAGTGACAATTGTTTGTCGATGCACACTGATGCAATGACTAATCGGTGTGTGTTGCTTCATAAGCAGCTATGTGAAGTACTGTGACTGGGCGTGACTAATCTCGTCTTGTCTTGACTATGACTAACCGGTGTACGCCTAGCCTTAGAATCTTATTAGGCGAGGTGGAACCTACCCGTAAGGGTCTCCCCACCGATAAAAAGCCATACGATAAAAAAAGTGGATACCTATTATTGTATGTAAATTAGGTCTCAAGAAACAACGCAAATGTAGAAAAATGGAAGAGTTTTATTTAGAAATGATAGTTAGTGGGGGGGTGAAAGGGAGAGCCTAGTGATGGTAGACAAGGGGAGCGGGGGCGGCCACTGGCACGTGGTAGGGAACCGGGGCAATGACGGGGTAAGGCTGGTGCACAACTGGAGTCTCGACGATTGGTGCCGTGTAGGCGACTGTCTTGATTGGCACGGGAACTGTCCTGTAGGCTGGCACGGGCTCCTGCACCACGTAGGGCTGTTTCACAACTGTCACCTGTGGCGCTGCGACGGCCACTTTCGGAACTAGGACTGGTGGCAGCACTGAGGCTGAGGTGAGGGCCACTAGGGCGAGAACGGCGATCTGAGACAGAACAAACAAAACACTTATGAATCATTGGCAATCAAGAAATAAACTGAGTTTTTTATTAAAGTTACGACTTATTTTTACAGTGAATTATTGAAATTTCAATTACAATATTTTGGCAAAGTGGGATGGATATTGCACTCCTGATGGACCTGAGGGACAAAAATATCAGTTATTTCTTGATTGTCATGAGTTTTTTTTTTGTAATTGTTCAGAACGCAGTAGGTTACTTCAAATTGTAATGTTGTTTTCCATGACAAATAACTTTATTCTGTTGAAGTTACGACGTGTGAATAACTAAAATTTCAATTACAATATTTTGGCAAAGTGGGATGGATATTGCACTCCTGATGAGAAGCTTCATCAGCCTGTCACCAAGGGCGCTTGTTTTTAGGGGTTGGACCAGGATTGGGTTGTGTGGTCATGTGGCCATTTTTTAAACATCATGGCCACAAGGTTCAACCCTTCGACCATGAATAGAAATGGTCGAGGAATAAAGAATCTATAGGGGTTGACCCCTATAAAGAATCGCTTGTTTTTAGGGGTTGGACCAGGATTGGGTTGTGTGGTCATGTGGCCATTTTTTAAACATCATGGCCACAAGGTTCAACCCTTCGACCATGAATAGAAATGGTCGAGGAATAAAGAATCTATACCCCTTGTAGGTCCAACCCCTTAAGGTCCTGCCCCTGGTGACAGGCTGATGAAGCTCCTCATTAGGAGTGAAATACTTCCCACTTTTGCCAAAATAATGTAAGTGAAATTTTAGTTATTCACATTGAAATACACGTCGTAACTTCAACAGAATAAAGTTATTTGTCATGGAAAACAACATTACAATTTTTAGTAACCTACTGCGTTCTGAAACAATTACAAAAAAAACTCATGACAATCAAGAAATAACTGATATTTTTGTCCCTCAGGCATAGGTTCAAGGATAGATTCAAGACTATCCTCTTTCAAGCGATTTTGAAACTGAAGAAAAAACCAAACCTAAAAAGAGGGACAGTAAATTTCAAAAACTCATATCCTCTGAACTGAAGCGAACTTTGTCAAATTCTTCTTATTTATCTCCTCAATTATGTACCGCATAATTATCATCTATCGTCTATCACAGTATTAGCAATTTAAAAAAATGCTGTTATGAATTTATAAAAACTGTTATTATTTGATGAAAGGGACGATATATTTTATACACTCATATCTCCTGAACAGAAGATAATTTTGACACATTCTTCTTATTTGTGTCCTCAATTTATTTATATCATTCATCGTCTATTACAGTATTAGCAATCTAAAAAGATTATTGCCTTTTATTGTGACTTCCAATCACCCTTTTAGAAGCGCCTGGAACAGAGGCTAAACAAAAGCAACGCTCAAAGAACCGAACAAGCCCATTCAATACGGCTTCGCTTTGATGCAGCCACATGTATATAGTTACTACAGTACTACATATATATAATGCTGTAGATGCAGCCTCCTCAGTCTGTTTTCTATCGGCTGGCCGTTTGTTCACTATCCCATTCAGACAGACAGAGCACATTGAAAAGCAGACAGGCAGATAGGGGACCAAACGTCTTCGACATTATTATATAAGTTGTGTACGTAGCAAACGAATGAGGGGAGTAAAAAAGACGACGCTGAAGAAAGAAATTTGCTTTCACATGGGTATTCGTACAGTACCAGGGTACCAGAATTGCAAAGGATGTAGCTTGCCTACTTGCCGTATTCTACAATATTCAGAGTACGGAGAGGAAGCTCACTTGCTACATGAGTCCTACAGAGGACTGTGACGACTCCTACAAATTTTCACGATTTCAACAAGACCTGCAATTTCATTATCAATTTCTAACACTACTGAAAAATTAAAATACCATTATCAGTATATCACTAGTCTACTGTTTTGGATTCTGTTTTTTCAAACTTAAGCTCCGTCCAACTATTGACGTCCTGCAAAACGTATTGACCGTCCACACGTCAAACTCATCGTCCAACTATTGTGCTTGTGATTGAACGAATTCCAAAACCCATCCAATTTAGTAGCTCAAATTTTGTAGCGACCTAACACTATGATATTTGCATACAAAGAGCGCTAATTTCTTGATAGCCAGTATGCCAGTTGAATTGTAAGCGTCTGGAGGGGAAAGTACTATATCTATTGTACACAATTTTATATCTCCCCTTATTTATCACTTTTATGTGATTTGGGTTGGACGGACTATTTTGAATTATTTTTTGAATGATATGCTATTACAGTGGAACCTCGATTTTACGTAGTTCAAGTCAAGAGACCGAGAAAAAAGTCATTGTGTCGAGGTATTCGTGAAAACGAGGTTGCAATACAACAGCACATATCGGGCCTCTTTTAGCTATCGGAGCCATAAGTTATGTGTGGACTCTGCAACTGGGCATGGGTGTTTTACACGTTTCAAGGGGATTTGAACATATGAAATAAATATCGGGGTTCGTAAAACTGAGGTTCCACTTATCATAGTTTACTTATCATATTTAGTTCCCTTATCAACCACATACATCACAGTAGTCAGTCATTTTAGTGAATAAACAAACAACAACTTCTTGATTGAAGAGAAGAGTTGCTTGATGAGAGTTGCCAAAGAGTCAAGAAACACGCAACGCTTCTTTGACGACTCTTGTACCAGGCTTGCATAACTAGACAACATTGTCTCAATTCCATCCGCACTTTCAACCCTACTTGGTGCCACTTGCCTCTTGCCTCTGCTGTCAATTTTAGCTTCAGAATAGGGCACTTTTACATGCCTCTCGCTTGGAAAGAATTGAGCGACCACATAGTGGTTACTACTATAAGTTCTCTGTGATATAATTTATAGCACATTTTGTTTTAAGCGTCATTTCTTATGTGGTGGTTATATAAATATAAGCGTTAGACCTATATGATTTGTTTTTATGTGGTGGGTATCATCAATACAGATTAGAAGAATACCCAATAATAAGAGGCATACATCGAATCATTACTATTGAAGAGATGATATTTAAATTGATGATGACATGATTTGTGTGGTGGTGGGAATATCAATCTCAGCAGGTAAGAGAAACTGATTGTCAAGCTACTCACTCTCTCTCTATAGAGAGGACTCTGATAAATAATTTCATTTACGAGATAAGTAATAGTGTAATGCAGTTGAATATAAACATTTCAGGACATCATTGCTAATAAATAAGACTTGGCTAAGAAGTCTTAGTTTGAAGAAGTTCATGTTTGATATAAATGATAGTATAATGCAGTTGAAATGTTGAATATAACAATTTGGTTGTTTCATGGCAAATCATGGTTTTTCAGTGTACAAATAAATAAATATTGTTATCACTAGTACAATATTTCTTTTCATTTTAAACAAAATACGGTAATAACGGTACTCTATACTGTTCTTCAATTAGATTGATGAACATGATGATATAGTACATGTTTTTAAATCTTTTAATGAATCATTGAACAAAAAACCTTTATCATTACGAGCATTTGTTACAGCTACGCTCTCATCAGGTTTTATTGCTTTCAGCTTACTGAAACCGTATCAAACAAACAATTACGATGATGAAACAAACAATCAAATAATAACGACCAACAAAAGAACAAAGACTTAATACTAACTTGATACTAACTAATATTACTAGCTAACTAACTCCCATCACAGAAAAGGAGAGAAATTTTCAATTAAATTTTCTGCTCCCACCGACATGGGCCAGGCAGACAGAAACAAAACCGTGTGTGGATGGACTTAGTCCCTTTTTCCACCAAACTTATCATCAGTGATACCAGGCACCCATGAGAGAGCAACAGTACTTCCATCGTCCTAGCCACTCGTCAATAGTACTGATAGCAATCGATCCAAGCTGTGCTGTGTGCTGTGGCAACTCATTTCCAAAGTAGTGATGTCACAATGGTAAAGAAGGGCAGGTAACAAGCTTCAAGCTTTCCTAGTTCACTGTTTTGGATGATATCTTTAATCCAATAAACATTATAAAATATTGAGGTGAGCGGTTTTAAAAATGTTTAGAATACTCACTCAATCAGCTTATTTCGAGATGATAATTTTTCAACTACGTATCAGCAGAGATAATCCATTATCTATTACTGGTTAGTCTATGCCTCTATGATATCAGTCAATGAACTTGACGATAATTGAGTAAAGCAAGCTTACGTTTTCATTGTTTTAAACTCTATTTCTAATCCAATAATCATGAACATTTTTTAGATTTTTAGAAAAAGATGAGGATGGAGAATAACTCTCCTACCAACAAATTTCGATTTTCAACTTTATAATTGCCGTAAAAAGTCAGTTAATTTGGAGTTAATCTAAAAAATGGGCGGCTAGATATTAGAATACGTAATTAGTTAAACCATAGACTAACTGTATAGTTAATCTACATAACTTCAAAACCAATAGCATTCGTTACAGTAAAATATTGATTGAATTCTTCAAACTTCCTTCGAAAGATGGAAGTGATGAATAATAATTGCAATGAACGAAATGAATGAATTTGCAATGTGATTATAAAAATAAAAAAATTAATAATATATGAAGAACGAAAAAAGGAGAAAAGAAGATAGAGAATCAAAGACTGAAGTTTTACAGCTACAAGTACAGTATTACAGTTGTACAGTATTACATGAAAAATAATCACATTTTCTCATAGAGTGATGAATGTTCTTGATAATAATTACACAATAAATCACTACCGGTATCGCTTTTATCGCAATTTTAGTTATCGAGACAAAAATGAGAATTTCCAACGAGTTCTCTGAGAAAAGGAGAGGAATTATCTCTGCTTTAGATCTAAAATGATGCTTGAAATATTCTCAATTATTATTAACTAGTTCACTACTAACAACTTATCCTCATTTCAGTTACTGAGACAATGTGTTCTTTCTTATGAATGAATTTGAGCTACTATTTTTTTATGAGTAATAATATTTATACAATGAAAACTGATCAAGTGAATGTACTTACGATAGCGACTTTCATGTTGATTTGGAAGTAAATCTTCGAAACACTTCACGTGTGGAGACTGCTCTCAAAGCTAACTTCGTCAACAAGTAAGTTCAAGATCAGACCTTGTTCACTTCTTTTATACAACCCGGAGGTAAACGTACCTAGTTCTCCACCTCCAGTCAACCACCACGAGATACTTCTTTTCTGCAGAGAGCCTTGTCCATCCAACTCGCTCTCACTCTTTCTCATTCATTTTTCACTCTGTTTCTCTCACACACACTGAACACAAACGAACGCGCGGTAAATCAGCACCCAATCCTATTAATAACAACCTAACCTAACCTAATCTAACCACGCCCGCTGATTCAAGGTGAAAGAATACGCGAAAAAGTATCCCTCAGCTGCCGTAGTTGTAATGAGAAACGATCTCATCCTGTTTATTATTCTTATTATTGTTGTTACTTGTTACCCACGTTTCATGTTACTTGTATTTTCATTAACGTGTTTTGTGTTACGTTACATTCTTCCCACAATATTTATTGTTCACGTAGATATACAATTTTTCTCCTTTCTTCCTTTTTTTGATTTTTTTTTTCAATTAGGCACACACTACCGTACACTGTGAAAATTCATTGATTTTGTGAAGAAACATTGCATGTGCTTTAAAAATTTATTCCAAGTACTTTACTTACTGACTAGGAAATGAAATTGTGATGATATACACTTCTCAAAACTCTATTTAAAAAGCTATCTTTCTTCAAAAAATTGAGAAAAATAGTTATAACTCATTGTTATAACAACTTATTATTGTTATAACTTATCTAGTCAATTGTGCTCTTGTTATTTCATACTCTCATCACACTCTCATATCTCATACTCTCATCTCAATTAAAAAGCTATCTCTCAGAGAAAATTTAGATTTTTTCATAGCTTAATGATTGATTGTTAACTCAGAATCGCAGTTAGTTTCTTACAGTGATATTTATTTAATTTGACGCTTGGCATTAGATAGATAGATATTTCTTTGCCATCGTTCTCTACGGCATCTTGGGGTGCCCAACCTTTATCAATCGAGGGCCACATTGTGAACATTCAAAGAGAAGGCGGGCCAGGGAGGGGTGTCGGGGGGGTCTCCCCCAGGAAATTTTACCCTCATAAAACATATTCAAATGCTTCATGTAATGTAGATTTTCCTTTTTGGTTTTAGCTGAAACACCATGTTGATTATTTAAGTTTCAGTTTTATTAATGTTTTTGTCTTTACGGCAACATGGCGGGCCACATAGAATCGGCCGTAGGTCCGTAGGGCCTACGTACGACCGTAGGGCCGTAGGTTGGGCAGGCCTTTGATCTAGAAAGTGAAATTATAATGATATACTTCTCAAAAATCTATTTGAAAAGCTATCTTTCTTCAAAAAATTGAGAAATTGTTATAACTTATCTAGTCAATTGTGCTCTTGTTATTTCTTACTCTTATCAAACGTTTAATTAAAAAGCTATCTCTCAGAAAAAATGAATTGATTTTTACAGCTTAATGATTAATATTGTTACCTCAGAATCGCCTGACTTCAGTTAGTTACTTACTTCAGTTAGTATATGCACAGACTGGGTACAGACTTTTATCTCTCGTCTGTAGTACAGTATTAGTTATTTCCTAAGCGTTATATTGTCAACAGTGAATATATTTTTGAATCGCTCTAGGTGAAAACATGGAATTCAAACTTGACTATAAAACCGGTTGATGCAAAATGAAAAATCCGAATTCCAGAAAACAACACCCTTAATTGGGAAAATAAAAGGAAATACAGTAGATACCAGAGGTCTGCTGCCTGCAAAGAGGATACTCAAGTAGATACAACTCTTTTTGTGTAATACTTTTGTAAAATTTAGAATCTATTCAGGTGAGAAGAAGTTTTATATATTTTGTATCTCTCTTTATAGATTTTTTTAGAATTTGTAGAAAATTTTAGTTAATTAGGATCTTTCGAGATTCGTTTATGTAGAAACGGTTACATATTACAATTTTATTTGTTTAATTGCCAATCACAGCGCTCGGTCACGACTCACGAGTATAAATTCCAAGATTACTAGACAAAAGGTTCAACCATCGCCTATGCTATTTCTGTCCACAAGCCGTTGGAGTGGGGGGACTGCATCGATGACGTACGCTGAATCACAACTTCAGTCCAAATGCCCCAGTCCAGCATGTGCTCAGTGCAAATTATGATTGCTATTCATCGGTTTATGATTGCAATTCATCGGTTTTATCGAGAAGAAGAAGAAGAAGCCCTAGAATATGTTGCAGGATATTTTTATTTTATAAAGAGACTTTTTTCATTTTTATTTTTATTCATAAAGAGACTGATGCCCAGTTCAAAGAATCTATGTACTTCAACAGTGATTGGATTGAATCTCTGAGTAGAAGGGGGTTTAACATGTCCTACTGATGAATTTTCGAGAATAATACATCAAGCGAATGACATATTCATGAGGATTCATGGGAATACAGTTTCAAACAACAGTAGGATGATTAAAAGCTATTTAAAAATTCTAAAGAAAACATTCCCCCAAGTGAATGACAGAAGAAATTTGCTCGTACGAGAACATTAAATTAGACTTAATCACATGAATGAGAAACAAAGAATGAAGAAACAAGAGGAAAAAAATTCAGTTTTCAAATTCATCAAAGCTTTAAATATAAATATGCAGACTTTTTTCAGATGTAGTTATGTAAATGATGAACACATTATTATTTCACGTAGGGTGTAGATATCATGCTACTATCTTTTGTGCTACCGAAATCGAGTACCAGTGATCGAAATAGAAGTCAAATATAATTTTACTTCTACTTAACTACTTTGCAAGTTATCAGAGTGAAATAATTCCTGTGCAACACAAAATTGAAGTGAATCAACTGACACATGCTGCCTGATTGTCAGACCATCTTATTATTACGGTAGTTTAATAATAATTGTATTTATTAGACTTAATTCACTGTGGATAAATTAATCATGAAATCATTATTCAATCAATTATATTATGATTAATCATCAATGCTTACTTCTTCGTTCTTTGTAGTACCGTATATGATTAGGCTACTTTGAGTAAATTATGACCATGTATAGTAGCAAATCGATGGTTTGCCTTTGGTGGTTTCGCCTACGTTCCGCCGACAATATCAGGAGAACGGCTGGTCGTAGAGAAAAAATGTTCAAATGAAAATGAAATTCATCTTTTTATCTACAACTTTCCCGCTTACAAAACTTGCCTACCAGTAAAACTAACTTTTCATGTCACGTTTTCAGATGTGTGAAAATCTGTTTACTTTTCCTTCTCATAGGAGTTGAATAAACTTGAAATCGATATATTTAATCACACCATTAGAATCAGTGATTCATTCGCTTCAAGTACTGTGAATTTGAAAATTCTAACTCAATTCTAAGAGGGTTAAACGACGATTTATTCAAAGCAGAGTTGAGTGAACGGTATACGAAGTCAAGTTACTGTCTAGATTTTGTGATTCAAGTGACGTCACGCTGGGCGTCTTATACCTTAACCTTTTGTCTAGTAATCTTGTATAAATTCTGCTACACTGTACTTTAGCTTTAGTTTACCAGAGATTGAGAATGGTGTAACAACCGAAACTGCAGTATCTCGTTGTTTTATTAAATATGTGGTTTTGACAACATCAGTCTTCTTATATTCAGACTGTTAAAATTTGTTGAACGCTTTTGTGAAACTAATCCACAATTCACTCAGGAAATTGACTAGTCCTGTATTTTACAGTATCTGCTTACTTTTAAGACTACAATACAGTACCGTAGCAAGTGCTCTACCGTTTCACAATCATATATTATTTCCTAGTGTATTTTAGTTTAGGGTATTACCATCATAATGTCAATTACATAATTAAATATTTGATCATTCAATAAGATATTACTTCACAAAGTAGGAAAATTTTCTAAATTAAGAAAATGTTTATTTATTTCTCTTCTAATTTGATTGCTATTTCCTTCAATTCTTGCTATAATAGATCTTATTGTTTCCATGCCAATCCAAGTTTTTTGTTCATCACATCAGACTAATATTTCTGAGAAGCAAAATTACAAACTGATTTGTAGTTTTTCTGTTGCAAAAGCAGGATACAGAGCCTCCTAAACGTAGCAAATTCAACTTGGTACTGTATTGGAGTTCACACTTCATTTAATTGCTTCCAAAGACAATAAATTTCAAGCCAAGCCCTGGCCCTTCCACATAACTGGGAATGGGTAATGACCTTAGAAGGTCTCAAGGTTGAAAAGGACATCGAAACAAGAGAAAAAGCAAGAAGAGAAATAAAACAAGAGTTAGGCAGAGCGAGAGAGAAGAGACTGATAAAGGAATAAAATGATGAAAAGGAGCTGTATTTGAAGCCTTCCTTATGAATGTGTCTGTCTGCCTATAACTGTTTTCAATACTACGTCATTCTAATTGACTATACAGTATTATATGTTTGTCATATTTTTTTTGTCAGCAACATCAATCAATTAAGTTGAAAATTGTCTGACGTAATTATCAGGTAGCCCTAATCATTTGAGGCGTATGCTTCGTTTCTATATATAGGTATTGACCTTGTCTGGTCTAATCTTGTCTCAAAAGTTGCTCCTCAAAAATATGTTGTTACATTATTCCATTAGAGTTTCATCAATTTTATTGGGTTCTTCAATTTAACTTAAATATAAAAAATAATCATTTACGATTCACACGAAGATCGAGTACTGCATGCAAAATTATCAGCCAGTTGGTGATTCAATTTAATTCTTCAATAAATATTACAAAATCTACAATAAAAAGAAACACATGAATTGAAATGAACGGTACAGAGTTATGTTGAGAATTTATGTACAGAAAAACAGTACAGAGATTCACTACAGTGTGCAGTGAATCTGCACTCTGGGAAGCGGGTTGGTCCCAGTGGCAGAGGCGAGGCTAATCGGTGAGATTAGATGAGATTAGATAAGAGACAGCGCCTACCACCCCCGTTGTAACGGTGACCGGCTCCTCTAAATACAAAAATTCATGAGCTTCAAAATCGCTTCCCGGTGGTTCGGAACCCACCTAAAGCTGTAGGTCCATTCATATCTCATCATCCTTACCATTACCCGCGCACAAGCTTAGAGCTTGTGTGGGCAAATGGGCATCATCCCTAGCAAAAAAATCTGTTAAAGATATACATTAGTAGCCTATTTGCGTTAGATTCATAACCGTTTTTATTTTGCATTATTTCTTTTCTTGGTATAAAAATAAAACTTCATGTATATCTGAAGCTACAAAGTAATATAATCATCTAGAGTAGCCATCATTGATTTCTTTTCAGATTCAATCTGAGAAACACTAAAAATTCAAAATAAATTCAGATATCACTGTTGTGCAGAATGAATGTTTTAATTTTGAACGTTTCGCGTGGAAATTATTCTAACAATAAACCAACAAAACACTATTTTTGAGATTTTCGTGCTTAATTAGGCCTAATCTCTATCCTCCTAATCTTCAAGAGATCACTTGAACAAAAATACACAGTACAATAATTTATTTAATTAGGAAAGAGGTAAATTAGGCAATAACTTCTTCAATTTAGTTTAGTCATAGAAATAGTCCAAATATTCATTCATCTTGTACTTTTTATTATTTATCCTAACTGATGACTGATAATCATAATAATAATTGTTAGAATTTTGAAAGGATGGGGTAGAGCAAGTTGATACTTGACAGTTTTCATAGAGCTGAATTATTGTAAAAATGGCAAGGTAAAATGGCAGGCAAATGAAATTACTGTATGTAGTGTATCAATGGGGCAAGCATATTGTGGTGGCGCTCCTCGCGCTTTGTCTGCAGAAGATGATGCGCGGTTCTACACCATTTCAACAGGCAACCAGAAACCACCAACAGGTAACACCTCTCAAATCTACAACTTGGATTGGATTTCGCTCTAAAAGCAGGAAGCTCTGATACAGAGCATGCAACGTTGCTTGCTGCATAGAGGAAGCTCTGGCACAGAACTGTGCACTGTACTCGCGTTTGGAGATTTTCCTGGCAATTTCTGATATCCTGGTAGTTGATTCGTCAAGTGTTGGAGCAGCTTCCTGATGTGGCACGGATTGCGTGCGATTTGACACTGTTCAGTGTGGCTGACTTGCATCGATTTGCTTGCATCGGCAGCGGGCTGAAACTTTGTCGCGTAGTTGCTGCGTTTGACGACGCATACTTACTTCCTTTGGCAGTAGCAACTTTAATATCGCTTCAATTTGGTTTGTTGCTTTTGACAGAGACGACAGTGGTTTATGCTAACTACACATACAATCCAGTTTTTTTTATCGTATGGCTTTTTATCGGTGGGGAGACCCTTACGGGTAGGTTCCACCTCGCCTAATTGCACAATTTTACATTATATAATAATTAATACAATCCAGTACAATATACATTTACATTATACACCATGTACATCAGTACTGTAAATGTCCATGTCCAACAAATTTGTTGTCAATTTTCAACTTGAAATTAATGTCAATTCCATGGAAGAATTTACTATTACAGTATTGTGAAAAAACATGAGCAACGCGATTGTTTATTTCCTTCGCGTATGCCAATTTCAAAATCCCTATTATGCTTTTGAAACAAAATTTATTTCATCTACTGCCTTATTTCCAAACAAAAAGTATATAGTAGGCCTATCACAAATTTTCAAACTCTTCAGTTTCAAATAATATTGAATAATTTTTTCAATTTTTCAAGCCCAGTAGTTTGGCAGTTTATTCTCTCATGAAAATGGGAAATCACTTGGGAATAGCTGTGAGCCGCTGGGAGCCGCTCAGAAAATCGGCTACCGACGACTGTGGCTCGTGGCTCGACTCGCTCGAAATTTGCCGTCCGTTTTTACCCAGTCTCACTCACGACGACGACAACGACGACGCCAGCGAGCTTCCTCTTTACAAGAGAATACTCTCACTTTCATTATTGGGAGACAGGAGATTCCTGTCAAGAAAGGACTGTTCTCAGCTCTCGCGAGAGCTGAGCTCACCGAGATACCTCCTGCAACATTCTGGCTGCTTGTTGCATTGCGCACCTAATTTTGCGAGAGAATGGTTGCCACGGTCAGTGCGCAACTGCTTGTCACCCCACAAAACGCTGTTCGTTTCGACCGCTATTTTGTTCGGTATTTTGTCATCCACCTTGCTAAAGAATGATAGATAGGACGGATGCCTTTATTATAGATATATTCTCCACATATGGGGTCCCCAATTGATGAGACATTTATTATTTTGTTTAATGGAACTACCTAGTTTTTAATGTGTTTTCCCTTTCTAATATATCAAAAAAATGTATAAAAGAAATGTATAAAACAAATTTTGGAGCCTTGTAGCCAGCGGTGAGCTGCTTCAAGAGACGTCCCTTTAGACTCTGAGGTTCAAAAGGACCCAGGATGCAAGACCAAGGTTCAAGGTACCTGGGCGTCTTAAATCTCTGAGATCCCTCACAATATGGGGCCTCAATGTTGCCCTCTATGCCCTCATAGTCATTCGGCTGACTATTGCTTTGCTTTTATTTATTATTTGGAATTACTTGAACAGCATGAAGAAAATTACTGAAGGTATGAGAATACTCAAGACAAAATAAAATTACCCGCTAGAGGAAAAGAGCCAGCAGCCACCAACAAACAAACAAATCGGGCGACCGAGGACATACGAGGTTGCTTGCACATAGGCCCTTTTTCCACTGAACTTATCACCTCTCCTACCAGGGTACCATAATCTCTCTAGTAGTTACCTACCATCCCTGATGATACAAGTCTCGCTTGCGTTGCACCCCAATGATACAACTTCCATCGCGTTGCATTCTCAAGCTCAATCCGTTGCACGCATTCCAAGCGTCGCATCGACCTCTCAACCTGCTATGCTCGCCTGTTAGTCAAAATCGTCGAGTTTGAAACTATTGCATTGGTGACATTCCTTGTCGAACGAGCCGATAATGTCGATAGGTTTCCAATAGCTTTCCCCTCACTCCCCTTTCCAATAGCTGTTTCACCCCCACTCCAATTTCCCCTTCATCATGAGTCGACGCTGAACCAAAATCGAAATCGGTATTCCCCCTACACTTCCCCCCGCCCTTCCTCTACCATGCTATTGGTTGATGCGCTCTGGAGCAGAATCTCCTCTTCAGCCCCTACAAAGGTAGATTGGATTCCCTTTCAAGGGGAAATATAAGGGAGGAAAACTGATTGGGCCTCGAGAATTATGGTGGGAACAATGAATGTTTTACTTTCAATTAAAATTCTATCCACATTCGGTCAGTTGCACAAAAATCCAACTGAATTTCAAAAGTTTACTTTCTCCCCTGATACCTATTGATGAGTGGCAAGTTGGTGACAAGGTTGTAAAGTTTGAAAATAATTATATCCTAATTAATAAAAATCAATCATTCACAGTTGCGCACGGACTGCCAGAATACTATTCAAATCAATACCGGATACATTTATTTTTATAAGAAACTGATCTGTATAACACTATAAACGAATACTAAATAAACTTGAACTAACCGGAATTCATCTTGAAGTTCTGGGAATTACTGTGACTAAACGTGACTAATCTCGTCTTGTCTTGTCTTGACTAACCGGTGTACGCCTAGCCTAAATAGTACGTGTACATGATTTTGTATGCTTTGAAAACATTCTTTAACTTGGTGTTAAAGTTCCTTCCCTACCTGTATCAGTTTGAGAAGAAAATCGCCGCCACCGTCTATCTTTTTCAATTAAATTTCGCTTTAACCCCTCAACTGTTTCTGTTGTCGCTTACGACATTAAAAACCCTCTTGACGAATTTTGTCCCGACCCGTAAAGAACGAGGGGGATCAACACTCTTCATCCTACCTGACTTCTCTTGAGAATCTGAATTTTAACAGGTAGGCTAGGGCCATCCCACTTTTGGGGTCTCTCGCTTTTTCTATCTATCTTCATTGGCAAAGAGGGTCACAGTAGGTCATTCACATTTGACTTGTGTCTTTCTTGCACTGAACTCGTGAAATTATTACCAGGCTCGCATAAATACAGAGGCGGCTCACTTGAACCACAGCAATGAAGCGATTATTGTGAGAAGGAGAAAGGAGGCTCTTCTGCTCAATTTGTATCATTGCCTGTATCGTATCGTATCACATGGTAGTATATTCAGAGACAAAATACTTTTGATTGTTTAGCTCAATAAAATCCGCCTTACATTTACATAAGATTTATATTGAGAAGATGTATGTGAATGATAATAATGTAAGTGATTATAATGTAAATGTAATTTACCTACATTTTGCCATTGCCAGTGTTAGTTTTTACGAAGATGTTATTGTTATTAAGTTTTCACTTCTTAGTGACGATCGTTTCGTCCGTGTTGGACATCATCAGACTGAAACGATCGTCACTATGATATAAGTCAAGTTATTTTCAACTTAAAACTGTTTTAAAATAATGTTATTTTATCAGTAGGAAAAATTATGGATATACAACACAATGTATTTGTAGCTATTGTATTTCCATATACTATATTATCTATTCCATCAAATTTTGTCACCTGAAGACCTCTACTTTCTCTTACCTTTGACTTTTACTCTTTACACTTTCAAGACTTTTATGTTGCAAATACACATTGAATAGTATAGATTTTGTACGTACAATAACATATCGGACGATTCTAAGTACATTGGAGTAAATGAGCGCTTTTATGCTTCATCGATGTTATTTTTATCGTCGAGAGTTTCAAAAACATGTCGCAGTGTTTTAGAGTCGGGCAATAAATTTTTATACGGACGATCGCTAGTAATTCATGGTGGTATAATGGTAGTTTCTGCAACCGCGCCGCAGACAGACGATAAAATTTGTGCTAGAATTTTTGGAGTTGAGCGGGTTGCATACTGGTTTGCCCCTGCAGGGGCAGTATACTATATACAGTAATACCAGAGACAAGTGGATACTAAATACAAGTGGATATTGTAGTTCCAATTGTCTCTGGTAATACACAATCATACAAGTACAGCCTTGTGCTAGTTCCTTAGGTACTGGGGCATGTTTAATAAAATTTTAGAAATCCCGTAGAATAGCAAAAAGGCTGACACACACTAATAAGTGCTAGATTTGATTTCAGTTGATCATTGAGTATGAGATTGGGATGATTGATGGAGCTTGTAAATTTTACCTTACCTTCCCTCAATCCTTGATCCTTTAATTCTTTGAAGGATCCTTGAGCCATATGATATGTAACCATAGGATATCATAAATAATGTGGTTGTTGATATGACCACAGAGTAGAGAGTATTCTACTCTAAAATAGAATAGAATATACTCTGTGTTAAGACCAATAAATAAATATAAAGTGTCTGTAAATGGGAATATTTTGTTTCAAACTTTAGATTTTATACTGTATAATGGAATAAAGAAATGAACCATTATGTTTTTATATTATTTGATCTCATTCACTACGGTTTCTGTCGTAAAATTCATAGAGATTAATTATGATAATTAACATTTTTCCACTGATCAAATCCTTAATGTTGATGAATTTATTGTAATGATAAATTTATTACAATTATTATTAATATTAGATAATACATTATTTTTAATGAACAATTTTCCACAGAACATGGAAAGGCACTAAAGATTGCCGTTGATTAACAACGACAACCGTTGGCTTGCGAGAACGCAATAGACTGTTTTCTCTATAAACGGCGTCCAACTACTTTTGGTTGGTTACTCACTTATCGAAACGTTCGTTTCTAGACTTGGAAACAACAAACTGGGTGACTAGCGAGTTGCAAGCAATTTGGACTTGTCTCGTTTTGCTCGAAAACGGTTGATTCCAGTACCAGGCAAACATATCTCGGTAGAAGCTTTCTTCACTCCCAAGAACAAGCTACGAAACGGAATCAATAGTCTATCTACACACCAAGTTATGTTGTATATCTATAGTCTGTTCATCGAAATAAGCCTAAACTAAACTGAACTATCTCTTTAGATATCTAAACTAAGTAATAAAAGTAGTTTTTATTCAAATACTACTGCAGACCTCAGCAAAGATTTTTACGAGAAGTTGGGGGGGAGGCACGGGCCCCCCCCCGGCGCGACGCCTATGAGTAGAGGAGTGTTATATACACCAAGTTAAATATCTATTTAGTACAGAGCGTGCCATCCAAATTGGCGTCTAGGGGAGGGTGTGCGAGAGAGATGGATAATCTCTCCCCCCACGCTTCCCCTCCAGCCGCTAAGGTTAGTACAGTCACCTCCAAAATTCTCATTGAAAGATAACATCAGTGAAGCAAATAACATCATACTACTGCTGGGTAACCGAAGCGAATAAATATGAATTTTTTAGAGTTTGCCAGCTGAATGAACTATTGAAATTTACTGTACCGCGAGTCAGCAGGCACTGTAGTGGGAGAAAGCGATCAACGCGCATGCTCCAGTGAGAGGCCAATTTGGATGGCACGCTCTGTAGAGGAGTTGCTATATTTATAGATAGCGGCAAGTCAAGGTTAGTGGATAGATAGATATACAGTAATCTATATTTTTTTGTACCTTGTCGGCAAGTGAGCAAGGCTGAAACTTGAAAAGAGCTAGGTCGCGCCATCTACTAGCGAGATTAGTAACTATTCGTTGTTGACTACAAAGCGGGATTTTCGTTTTTCAAATACTTTTATAATTTGGATATCTATTCGTAATTTGTAGAAAGATATTTAAAACCTATCACATAGGGCCTGTTCCATGGAAATTCAAAAGTCCTGTACTACAGGGGAAAGTCGGACTCACACTGGACATAAACATTTTCTACACTTTACGTTGTACAATATTAATGTTTTGTGTAAGTAGTGACGTACCAAGGGGAAGGTCCATTAAAAATAATGAATTTATTCAATATTATCAGAGACAATTGGAACTAGAATCCACTAGTCTAGTTCATATTAGTTAGTATCCACTTGTCTCTGATATTATTGAGATTTATTATCCAACTATTTATATAAAATAGATGTTCGCCTTCTACTCCTTTTGTAAGGGTGGCTATTTTGTAAGGTGGCCTTCTCCGCTGAATATAATTTATGAGAATACCAATACAAATTCCTTCACGGTGGTTTGGAGCCCACCTCAAGTACAAGTAGGTACAATATTATCGCTCATCATCATCATCATCCTTCTCATAACCCACAGCAAAAAAAAATGTGTGGTAGTGACAATATGGGAAAAATAATAAATTTGAAAACAGTTTTAAATATTTATTCAAATAATATGAGTTAACAATTGTTACAATATATTAATTCCGATACACAAACTACAGTACAGTAATTAGAAAATTTACAATTACTGTAATTTAAATATCAAATCATAATAGGCTAGTTCAAGGTGAATTAAGCTGTATAAAAAATTAAAAATCAGTACTGAGAATCAAACAGATAGATACAATACATACCATGTTAACAAAACTTTCGTTTTTTTTCAATAGCTTGATCCCTCTAGGAATTTTTTGCGAATGTACAATTAATGTATTATTAATGTAAATAATAATACAATAATAAAATGTAAAATAATAATAATATAAATGTAATAATAAATGTATTATTATTTCAATTCTTTCTTATTTAATATGAGGCATACAAATGTACGTTATTGAAATTTATTCAATGTGATCCAAAAATAGCCCATTCAACATAATACGAAAATTTATCTTCTATAAAAGAGAACTTGAAGTTAATAATAACTAAGATGATCTTCAACTTTGGTTTATAAACGAAAAATAACTGCACAGTTCCTCAGCAAACGCATGAGAGATAATATTTTTTCATAATAAAAGAATATTTATATTATGAAATCTAAGAGCAGAAACAAATAGATAATATCAACATTTTAAAAGTTAAAACGTCTTATCAAACTTTCCAGTCTCATGTACAGTATTTACACATTTGTAACCAACACGTTATTATCTAATATGATATAAGTAAAAAATACTTATTTGAAAATAAAACTTTGGTTGTGAGATTATAAAAAGCAGCTGCAAAAAATTCCAGTGTAATCTTGTTAGTTATCGCTTCTGTCACAGAAGCTGATAACTGCTCTTTTTAACTAATTTACGAGTAACCTTGACTATAATAATAATGTACAGTACAAAAATTAGTTGCACTTTATTTGTTAATAGCGGTCTTCAATTTGTAACAATCGCTTCGATGTTAAATCTATAAAATAAGGGATAAACTTAATATAAAAAATTGAGAGATTAGATACTTTACTGTATTTAGTTGTAGAATGATATGACTAGAATATTAACAGTGGGTCCAGTATTATATGATGAGTAACAATATTTAGTAAGAAATAATGATAGATCTTCAGTAATCGTTTTTAAATTATTTTAAAACTGTGTTGTTAGCTAATTTCTTATTACTTTCTGTTTTATTTCTTCAGTTTTTCTTCATACTAATTTCTTTTACATGTTTCCAATTCTTATTACCTTTTATGCCATCAATAATCATACGTCTTTTCCACTTTGAAAATCGTAAACATAAATATTATCCAAGTTTTTAACTATATTCAACAACTTTAAACCTAATGTATATACATTTATTGATCTATCTGAATATATTGTTATAACTTATTCATTTCCTAATTCTTTGAAAACGTTAATGTGATTAATATCAAATTTAAGCATGTATCATAAATAAATATGTACAATAAGCATTTCTATAAAGTAAGCTTATGATGACGATTCGTTAGATCACTAAAAAATGTTCAATAAGAAAAATTGACTTCAATCATTTGGAAAAATTTGTTTGATAATAATTTGTGATTAGAAAATGTTCAATATCAACCTTTTTCTTGGGTTGGCCAATTAGTTTGCTATACTTTTATTTTACACTTTCTTAACAAGTAGATTCGCACTTATAAATTCATATAAACTTCACTTATCAATTTTCCATTACATAAATTATGCTACTATCACTAATTATTGTTTCTATTATTATTATCATCATCATCATTATTCGAATAAATGGCCTTATCAATTTGAAGATTATAAAAACATAAAAAGGTTGCAGTTTAAAATTGATTTAAGAACATGTCGGAGGAGTATTACTTATGAAAATTGAAAGGTGCAGAATTTATCAACATACAAACTCACACAATAAAACAACACTAATAATAATAAAACCTTCTTTGTATAGATGAAATATGATAAAAAATATGAATAATTTTTGTTTACCACATTGAAAAAATACATTAAAATCGACTAATAAACAAAGCCTACAAATTAACTACTCTTACCAATTACAGTTCTATACTAAACAATACAAATGAAATTGCCATAAACTGTTCTATAGCCTACCCAATTTTTAGTTTCGAGAAATTTCTAGAATTAGATGTTTCTGAAACAGTAATTTTTTGCCGTAAGTAATACTTCCCTATCCTATCACATATAGAGCTGAGAAATAGTTTCTATTTTTCATTACTTTGGAACTTCTTATCTACTTTTAACTTTATGGATACCCCAAAGTTGATGTGACCACATTATAAATAGCCTTAAAATAGATCTAAGGCACTTAGATGTATTACAAGAGAGACATATAGGTGAAACCTCTTCAAGAATTTTTCTGCTATTGAAAAAACATGAAATGGTAATACAGTATCTTTAATGGTACAGTAATACAGTATCATTAATAATAATTTATTACAACGGGTAGGTGCCAGAATAATTCATGCCTTAATGAACATAAAATTATAAATTTCAGCACATATTCTAAAATTGAGAAAAATGGAGAAATAAAGCCTTACTTGAAAGGCATGATACTTCTGAATTTCTCAGTTTAGTATAAGTATAAGTAGTTTTGATTAAAATGTCGTTATTTGTTCTTCTATTTTACATACTATGAATGGGATAGAATGGAAGCTGTATGAAAAATTTCTAATATTTTCCAATTTAATAGTACTAAATCTTGATTACTTGCTTGATAATTACCAAAATCTACATTTGGTAGTACAGTATTAAATATATAATTGGTCAACACTATTAGTTTATTTCATGAACAATCAATCAAATAGGAGTCTAGAAGCAATTGATATTCAACTTATGCAACTAAAGTTTACTTTTAGGTTTTTAGAGTTGAGTTTTCACAATTTAATTTGATATTAAGCTTTATTTTGTGAGCAACCAATCAAGTTTGATTTCAAATAACTTGTCAGTAATTTCTAGCATCAATATAATTAGTACAATGCTAGTTGAACTAACAGTAAAACTTTTGCCATAATATAGAGATAGAAGTCAACATAAGCAGTCTGAAGTTAAATTTCGACTCCCATATCGTCCAAGTTTTCCAATCATTTTTGGACCAGTACCCAAGCAATTCGGTCCAACTAATTTGGACCTTAGATTTTTATCAGTGAAGTGTGATCGACTTTCATTTTTACAGATCATTTAACAAATACATTTTTTCAAGTAAAAAACTAATTCCCTTTCATCATACCTTTATTTTTGGTAAAAATTATTACCAAACGAGTAAAACAATGTAACAACGTCAAACTTCCTCTGCTCGATCAATTAATCAAGCATTATTCAACAAGAATTTTAATAAGCAAGATTTCTACTTTCACCAAAATCTATTGATGTGATTGCAGTAAACATTATGTTTACAAACTCCGTTAATTCATCAAATAGGGAAAGTCATTCTATTTTGTAAGAAATCAATCAAACTAGACACTATGTCTGTTACTATTTTAGTAACAATCATTACTGATTACGAAACAATTGGAAACTAATCATATTAACAAAGAAACCGTCGCTATACAATTTCTATAACCAAAGGTTTATTTTCAATCACGTTTGTTTCTCAACCTACCAATCAAGTCAGACTCGCAATTACACAATCAAGTCTGATCCCTAGTTGCACAAAGGTCTGTTAAGCTTAATCTCCAAATAATAATGTTAATCAAATTGAAGAATAACTTGAATCCGCTTTTGTACAACTGGCCCTGACTATCATTCGAGTCTGAGTCTGACTCTCATTAGCCGATCAAGTCTGACTCAGACACTAACTCCGAATTATTAATCAATCAAGTCAGACTCACAAAATTCGAAAATCAAATTAGAATTTGACACTGACTCTAAGGGCCGCTTTCCCCAACGCTGCTTAAGCGCAACAGCTGATGCTACAAATTTTTTCTATACTTTTCCCATTCTCCGAATGAGGCTTAAGCTAGATGTATAACTTGTATACCGAATGTATAGCAGCGTTGGGGAAAGCGGCTCTTTATCAATCAATAATTTTTGAATTTCAAAATTCAACAATGAAGTCCGACGTCATTTGAATTTGAAATCAGACATTGACATTGACTCTTAACAATCAATCAAGACTGAAACTCAATTCAATAATCCAGTCCGCCTCTGTTATTTGAATTTGAAGTTCGACTCTGAATCAATCAAGTCTGACTCTGACTCTCGTTTTGCACCTTGGGCGGACACAGTTTATTGATGAGACTATCGATCATATCACCATCGACAAGTCCGATAAATTTATCGATCACCAGCCCATTCCTGATTGCAATCACGGCCGGTACAGCCTTAACCTCAAAAGTGTGAACCAGTTCGGCACACTTTTCCACATCCACTGTTGCCAAGTTTATGTCCGTACGAGTTTCGATCAATTCCTTCAGTTTCGGGGTTAAAATGTGACAAGGATCACACCATTCGGCGTGGAAATTTACTATGACCGGCACTGAACTGTTCATTACATTCTGAACGAATTCGTCGTTGTCGTGGATTGTGAACGACTTTTGAACCGCTCCCGCCAAATGTAGGCTGCGGGTTGAGGCTAGACGTCTGCAGGCTGCCAACATTGTGCACAGAAATTTCTCCAGTTGAAAATCTAGGTTAATCTTACCGATAATCGTCAAATCACACAGCAGCGTTGTAGCACAGATTTTAGTACTTGATTCCGGGTTTGTTAGTTTAAAAAACTAGATGACCCATCCTTTGATTTGCTTAGCATGCAGTGGCTGCATTACACTCTCGATTAGCAGAAGACAAGCGGCTACCACAGTAGACAGAGTTAGCACTATCACTAGTATCACTCGCCACACGAAAAGGTAGTCGTATACCTGGTAAAAAAAAAAACAAATGAAAAATATTATTTAGCACATAAAATTAAGAATGGGCGGTACTAGTCGGCCATATTGGATTAATGTTCCATAAGATCAAAGTAATTTTAAACTAAAGCATGCATTTTTCTGTAACACATCACGTCTACAGTTCACGTCGGATCTCCTTGAAAATATTGTATATTAAATGTTACAGGGGCATGTCTTTTTCAAATTTTGAATATTTCTTCCAAAAAAACTCCAAAAATGTTCAAACTTAAAAAAGTGTAGGGCCTATTTTTGCTGTAATTTTTCAATTATTGAAAAGTAAAAAGAAGAACCCTGAAGAATTTTATTCTCTTTCCAATGACACTTCAAACGTAACTTTCTGTCAAAAAATAACGGCGCTACATGTTTCAAAAGTTTATACTGATCTTATGGGATCATTTCCAATATGGCTGAATACTACTGCCCACTCTTAATAGATATCAATATATTATTAACAATAACAATTACAGGTATTAAAATATCAATTTTTATTGATAATACTGTAATAATGTACTAAACTAATAATGAAAGATATAAATAATATTGTTAACTACTAGAATATAATTTTTCATAAATAATAGAATATTTCCATTTACTAATTAAATTAATAATTAAACAAAAATATAAAGGAAATAAAAGGGCAAAGTAGAGGAGGGATAGAAGAACAGGAGAAAGAATAGAGGAAAGACGGGGGAAGGGGGAAATAAAGAAAACCATGGCAAGGAGGAACTCATGGATGATAAGAAGAAAACGAGGAGAAAGTGCGGTCTCTTCTAAGAATTTAAAAGGGAGGAACGATAAGAAAGTAGTTATTTACAAAGATTGAGAAGAAGAGGGATATTACAGTAGAGTCAATGAGTCATAATTCAAGAACAGTCGTAAAGAACATATAATATAATAGTGAATGGATCTATGTATACCGTAATCAAAATAAAATATTTTGTATTTTTCCACCAAGATTTTAAATAATAAAAACGGTTAAATAAGAAATGGAGCAAAAATACCAAGAAAAGATTCATGAAATACAGCTCAGTTTAAATACGAAAAAAGTTGAGGCTGTCACTTGAGGAAGTCCCCATTCAAAGGAGTGGCTGTGGGATTATAATGACTCTTATCTAAACGACCCTTCACTTCAAAACTGTGCCTCACTTGGAATGTTATATTTCTGTCTGACTAACTCTCTGTTGTTTGTCACTCAGATCCAGCAACAGAATTCGTAGTTCTCAGTTTTATAAAGTACGATGGGAATAAAATTGTTTACAATAAATATTATATTAACTAACAACATATTTGGCTAAAAGTAAATTGTTGAATTGAAACTATTGGATATACAAATAATAAATAAAGTAGAAGGTAACGTTTTAAAGCCAGTGACATGTTTTTATCTTAATTCAATCAATTTTATTGAATAAATAATAATTACAATTTAGGGTCATGCTAAACCCGTAGGTTTTTCGGCTTATGCCCATTCAATACATATTATAAAAAAATTTGCATGCAAATAGTGAAAAGAAAGACAAAAATAAAAAGCAATGCCTAAATGTTAACAATTGCCTTATCAGGTCAGGTAATGATAAATCGACTTAAGTTAATGGGGGGCATCTTTCAAACTTAAGCATCTTTTCAACATTTTCAATGGAGCAAAGATGTTAAAGGGGTGAGAATAATTGAAAAATATTTGAACAATATAGAAAACAAGTTACTGTAACTAACATTCCATACTAGTTACTTACTTTATGTATAGATTGTTCCTCACTCTGTGGTCCCCTAGGCAAGAGTAGCAGAACTAGCATAACAAGTAAAGCCACTGAAACGGCAATCGGTCCAATGTTTCGTTGAGTTCTCAGTGATATGCAGCACAAACATAGGGCTGAAGACCAGACCACAACCAGAATAAAGGTTCCTACGCCGGTGCCAAATAACAGTGTGGTCATGACGACCTGCAAAAATAGAAAGTACAAAGATAAGACTTGTCTTATCTCGGTTTCTACAACTTAACATCGCCCTTGATATCAGTTTCATTTATTATGTTTACTCACTGAAAACTAGAGGCCTATCCTATCCCATTAAAACAAACATCAATTGACTACATTGCATGCAAATGCGCAAAGTCCTATAAGAATTTCAAAAGACAGTTAGCTTCTCTTCTGAAATCATCCGTAAAGTTCTAAAATTATCATTGTATACATACAATCTGCAAATACTAGATATCAAAATCTGATAATTATTTTCAATTGTATAGCCTATGATAGGCACAAAATGTCAATAAACAATAAAAAGAAGGGAGAGGTATTAATACTAGATTAGACCCAAATGCCTCGATGCCTGATTTCAAACTATTTGGTACATTATCCTGATTATTAAAATCCTTATAAGTTACAAAACGAATGCCAAACACAGAATACAGAGTGAGAACACTGAAAACAAATTGCACAGAAACTCACAGAACACAGAAATACATAGCTATTCAATTAGCTAAATAATCATTGAATCTATATGAAATGAAACGAGTTTATTTTATCATTGTACCTTACAGTTGTGATAAAACTATATAAGGTTAGAGTTCTCCATAACCTAGATGAGATTAATCCCCAAATAGAAAGAATTTATCTCTGACAAAATATAAATCAATTTCGATATTCTGAACTATACTATTTTAATGAGTCATAAGCAGATTCAGGTGTCTATTAAACTTAAAAGCAAATATTGATAATGAAGTATGTTCTCCAGGTCAAGGTATGAGATCAAACGAAGGACAAGTTACTAACAAGAACAAAATATTCTGAATAAAATTCGTTACAATACCTGCAGCTTCTTCTAAAGTATTTCATGTTCACAGTGTTGTGTAAGAACAAAGTATTGCGAGTTACGAGCAATAATTATTATTCATGAATGTGTAATCTATTTTGGTAGACGACGTTATCATTCACACAAGCTTACTTGAAACATGAAAAAGAACTGAACCAACCTTCACGTTGCAACAAATCCTAGCGGATGAAATTCGTACTACACAATTATCTATCGCACGTATTTGAAATTCCGCTTCAAGCTGCCAATTATTATTCTGAAATGCGTCAATTAATTCAACAAAGTGTTGGTTTCATTATTGAATTGACAGTTCAACAGTCAACAATGAGGCCAATAGGAAATGTTTTTGATGTTTCCATGGCAACGCAGAAAGTGACGCTTGGAAAGCAACACATGGGTTTCATATTTTTGACAAGTGAATCTCAATGGAATCAAAAGGTATTACACAAGATTGTTTCGTGAACGTGATAATAATAATACTCTTAAACGTCATAATGTAGGCTAAATATAAGATATAGCTTTGGTAGTTATAATTCTAGTTCTGTGCCAATTTTACCATTAATTCAAGGCAGATTTCACTTACCTCACGCAAAATTCAATTCTCTCTAGTCATGAATAAATAGGAAAATACAAACTGAGTCTATGCTAAAATAGCTAGTTTATTCATTACCAAGATTACAACAATCTCAATTTGTTTATTAATAATGAATGACTAAAAAGTTTTCAAACTGTTCTAGACATTTTAAGCTGTTGTCAATGTCTTGCCAACTGACTACTCCAATCTTGCAGGAAAGACGCTAAAAATAGGCAACGCTAGAAGTACAGCGTTGTCAATTTGTGATCAAGAGCAAGCTATTTTCGACATTCCGATATCTTACAACAGCGCAAAATTCCTCAGCCACCTCATTTGTTGGCTACTGCTTTAATTTCTATTACTCCAAGGCAAAGATGCAGAAGGAGTCAATCATTCTAATAAGGATTATGATAGAATCTTTGTGCTAAAAGAAGGCTTTTTAACCCCTCAAGGGAGCTGCCCATAGATTATAAAATAAGCATGATTTTTAAAATTTATTTATGTAATTATTAATGAATACTATGAGTTTTCTCAATTTACTGTATATTTATGAGTACAATTTATGAGAGAGAAAAACGAATTGGCAACCCAGGAGAGAAACAAATAACAAAGTAACACAAATAGTATAAGACAATTCATTTTTTGTTTATTAAATGATAAATGTTTTTAGACAAAAGCACGCTCCGAATGTTGGTGGTTTCACAAAGATGTCAGCAGCGTCAATTTCTCGTTTAACTGCAGCTGAGTTTTGGTGAGTTGACAGAGAGTCATGACCATCAGAAGATCCTGAAACAAAAACAGGAAAGGATTAAGTAATTTTATGCCAGGAGGCAACTATTATCGACCGAGCATTCAACAATTTCAAGAATCGGCGACAAAAAATAATGATTTCAACTTTATAAAAATTGTAAATTGATACCAATAAATCAGAAAAAAATTATTAAAGAAAACAATAAATCATCATTTCATGCTTTCAAAACAATATCAAGAAAGAGACAAAGTTAGAAAAGTTATTTTTGATGTTGCTTCTCATAGAAAGTTTGAAAAATGAGTGAATGTTTGCGTGTAATACCATATCAAATTCAAAAATACGGCGGTGGCAGGAATAAAAAATGTTTCAACACACTGTTATGGACCTTTACACACCAATGACCACACTGTTATTATACAGTCTCTGTAGTATTTTCGTTCATTTGGCAGTAAGTGGAATAATAAACTCACCTTGATGTTAGAATTGAACATTTCCTGGAACTTTTCGGGTGTCATTTTGGGCACACTGTGCACCATATCCAATAGAGCGCGGCCAATCGTGTTATCAGGCTGTGCATGCCCATTGAGTACGTCGTCCACATAGGCCAACACCGAGTCCAGAAGCGTGGTGAGCTTTTTGGCCGCCTCGGCAATTTGCGCCAGATCGTTCATCGGCTCCACTGTTTTCTTCTGTGTTTCGACTGTCTTCTGGCATAGGCGGACTGCAAATTAAAAAAAACAAACGAATGAATGTATAAATTGAGTAGCCAAAATATAAAAAGATGAGTAAGTATATGAGTAAAATTGAATTAGTAAAAATGAATAGGTTTATTCTTCAGGTTACAACTAAGATATGGATTAGACTAGATTACTTAGTTTATCTAAGTTAATGTAGATTGCATTGGCTCAAATTCTGGATTACAGTAGGCCTATCTATAATGGTAAAATATACAACTAAATAAAATTAAAATTGTACGTAAACTAATATATTATTCAATCTAAAGATGTGAAGCAGAATAAAATTAATGGTATAATTATGATGTATTCTGCAATCTATCTGCAATATCTACATGAAACGGCGAAGTTTGAACACAAAATGTCCATTCTCGGAAAAGGATGTCCTTTTCATTAACACTTGTCACAATGAAGAATGAAAAGAGATTGATTGGAAAGAGATAGAGAGAAAAAGAAGTGGAAGAAGATGGTGACTACGATAATTATTTTTAAATTTCAATAAAACAATAAGGCCTCAAGATCTGTGTGAAGGCTGGTCTTGATTTGTGAAGGACAAAATCATTAGAGGTAGCATATTAATGACAGTAAAAAAAATGTCAACAATATTTTTAAATGTGTGTTAAATAGAAATTGATATGTTGAAGAGAAGGTTTCAATTTTTGGGATCGAAAACCCATCAAATATTAGATAAATAACAAATAAACAGAATACTACAAAATTCAAAAGGATTAAACCATTATATGGGTATTTGTATAGCTTTATATCGATGGGAGACCCTTACGGGTAGGTTCCACCTCTCCTTATTTTTGTGTCGGTCACCCATCCAAGAGCGGTCTTGAGTAGTCGTGACTTGAACACAATGATCACTCAACAACCTCTCTCACCGTGTGACCAAACACAGCCACATTCAAGGACTATTCTCACATATCGGTTCAGCCTCCGGCTCGTCTAGTTCAGCTCGTTAGACACTCATGCGTCTTCGCTCAGTGCTCTGTGATTGGTCCGTCCACTGAGCTAAATATATCCATCTGGAGGTAGCACAAGCTAGGGCTGCTAGCAGGATTAGTGTTCCGTCTAATTTCGTTAGGTTGGTAATAAAGTGAGGATGAAATATTTTTTCTAATACAGTATGTAGTACCAAAAAAATTAAGTTGGCAATAAAGTGAGGATTGAAATTTTTTAGAAAAAAGTTATTAGAAAATAATAAACAAAAAAAAATATATATAGGCGGAACCCAGCTTTTTCAATCAGTGCTACCTCCAGATGGTTAATTTAGCTCAGTGGGTCCGTCGTTATTGACGCACGCGCAGAACAAGCTTAAATAAGACGAGACTTAAGCCCGGTCTAGACGCAACGATAAGTTTGTCAAACTTTTTGTTCAAACTTATCAGGATTATTTTAAATTGTCATAAAACAGCTGATTTAACGTTAGTAAACGAGCGTACATCAATCAGCTGTTTTCTGACAAGTTAAATGGATCCTGCTAAATAGCAGGATTATTTTAAATTGTCAGAAAACAGCTGATTGATGTAAGCTCGTTTACTGACGTTAAATCAGCTGTTTTAAAACAATTTAAAATAATCCTGATTTATTTATTTAGCGTATGGCAGCATATATACACAACACATTTATAATTACAAAATTCGTAAAAAAAGAAAACAATAGAAAATTCATAGATAAAACGAATAAAAATATCTTAGTCACTTTTGACCTGGAAATTAGAGGCATACTTCCAGGGTATTTATAATAATCCTGATGAGTTTGAATGATAAGTTATCGTAGCGTCTAGACCGGGCTTTAGACTGAACCGGAATGTGGGAATAGTTTTCTCTCAACATTAATCAAGAGAAACAAGGAACAAAAATGAACAGGAGTGAAACACCAAAGAACATCTACTCACTGCCAACAATTTCGGGCTCATATGAGACAATCTCGACCTGTATGGGTGTGAACATACTGCCCGAAGTGCCCCCCGGCACACCCAGCGGCACGTTCAGGTAGGCCTTGATGCCCATGTGACCGCCCTGCAGTGTCGTGTCCACTGTCATGTGCACCGGATTCATGCACTCGCGCGAGTAGTAGTCGTGTATGACACACGAGTAGCTGGTCACCTCGTTGCCTGTCGCCCACCAACCGACGATCAGCTCCTGTTTGTTCACTTTCATGTTCATCTCGTACAGATCCTTGGCGTAGTTGAGTTCCGCTTCCACCTAGAATACGAGACAAGTGGTGAGTAAGTGTTATTGATATCGGTAACTTGGTAACTGATAGTAGTTTCCGAAACCTTCAATTAAAATTGGTATTACTATAAAGAAGATTATAATAAACGCATAGACAGGCTTAATTTTAAAAATTATTTTTTGTTAATCAATTTTTTGTATAATTAAATAACTGTAAGAGTATAATAAATTGTGAATGAGAATGTTTATTTATTGTGGCTCCAAATTTTCCAAATTCAATTAATATTTAATAATTAATGATTAATTAATTAATTATTTCTCAAATGACTATGAAGTACATTGTTTTATTTGATTTTAAACCTAATCAACCTAAATTCGTCATCTTCGACTCCATCGAATACTGGTTTCAGAGGTGTGGGTGCATTAAGAATATCGTCAGAATTAAATTCTTTTCAACTGTCTAATCGCTCAATAGTTCAAAATGCATTAGTAAAGGACTACTCCCACCTATCAGTCTTGTGACTGGTCCGTTCGCTTCAGCTCACTCTGCGCATGAGTTTAAGACGATGGACCAATCACATAGCACTGAAGCATGCGCAGAACGTGCTGACTGAAACAGAACTGTGACATTGAATAGACAGATAAGTGGGAATAGTCTAATTGTATATAGATTAATTGTGTATAGAATAATTGCTTCAAATAGAAAACAGTAATTTTTTCATTAATGGTGACCTACCATTTCCTCGCATTCTTTATGTGGCACACAGAAGCAGTTGGTCACTTCGACAATTCCTTTATCCGCACTGCCTGTAACAAATACAACAAACGATAAATAATTATGAAAATTACACTACAGCATGAACTTTTTTGAAGGAGAGGAGTATACAGTATGGTGGTTAAGAAAACATCATGACCCAAAA
The DNA here is from genome assembly GCA_017141395.1 of Laodelphax striatellus. NCBI lineage: Eukaryota > Metazoa > Arthropoda > Insecta > Hemiptera > Delphacidae > Laodelphax > Laodelphax striatellus. Next base: position 7,896,469 of record CM029540.1, read on the forward strand.
GCGAATCATAACCTCACTTTAAAGGTTGGTGTTCTCTTACAATAAAAGTGATTAGCAAGGTTAAATAATAGGCATTGGTGGTAAATCTAGATTAAGCGGTTTGAATAACTTAGTAGTTCAGCTTTAGCTAGGGAGCTACTAGCTAGGATTATGTATAAATCTTGCCAAACTGGCAAGTAAATTGATAGAGATAATTGATTAGTGACTGTAGACTAGCATAGAATGTTTTGATTGTGTTATCTTGATAGCATCAAGGTGGATAGATTTCTGAACGTTGATTATTTCATTAATTATAATCGGGACTAATGCCTTATAATCTTGTCTCGATTACTCAAGATAGTGCAAACTAGAAAGTAAGTAAACAGTACAGTAAAATGATAAAATATTATCAACCTACCCAGCAGTGTACCAACAACTCTGTCTGCCTCGGCATTCCTTCTTTCATAAGCATCTACGATTTGAAATAGGACGACTGGATGAACTTTAACTACTAAATTAAGCGACATTTTGCAATAAATAGATAACAGGTGGAATAAATTTCAAGACAGGAACAGAATTCGACAACGTGAACAATTCACCGCGACGGCATTCCTAGGCAAAAGCGCACACACACAACAACAGCAGAGGGCCACCACAATTCACTGGTACAGTAATCACATCATCGTTTCTTCCACAGAAACTAGATTTAAATTCATTTTTGAATGCAAAATATTTATTCTAAAAGTGTGTGTATTATGTATTAAAAAGAAAATTGATAGTTTGATTATTTTTTTGAAGCTACTGCAGTCTTCAATCTATAATTAGAACTCATTTTTGAGGATAAAGGCTTATATTGAGTAGTTGCAATTCAAAGATGCTCCGATTTTATGGAAACCTTTCCTAAACAAAGTGATAATGCATTTTATTCGTCTGAAAATGAATTATTTACATGTAAAAATCACGATTAAAGTATTAAATTTTATAAAAGTAAATGTATTAAAACTGTGGTAACATTGATTTACGTAATGTCTACCAAAAATAACAATAATCATGGTTCTTGTTCTGTCCGCTATTACCTCCTTTGCTAGAACGTATATTATCTGCATTGCAGAACGTGAAACACAATATAGGCAGATGGAGAAATTAGATAAAACTTGATACATACCCTTTACAAGGTTAGTGAGATTTACAAATTTACAATTAATTTTCATAATTTTACCGCCACTTACGCCAATGATCATAGCCGGTATTCAAACTCTTATTTGAAAACTGTAAATTATTTTTCACTTGCTGTACGCGATTTTGACCCTGATTATTGCATTTCCAATTTGAAATGATTAGCTTTTCGATCAATTATTTCATATATAAGATTGTCATTATTTGTTGAGTATAAAATACAAAGAATTATGCGAATAAACCGCTAGCAACGCACTGTGTACTATGTACTGTAGTCTGTACTGTACACAGCAAAGTGAGTTTATTTTGACATTTTCCATGGATAAAAGCTACACTTTCAAGTGTCCACTCAATGAATATCAATATTTATGACCTAAATTATTGTTATTTTTACTTAACATTGTCATAATAACAATGAGCAGACATAAATTGAAGGGTTTACAACCTAACCTCAAATAGGTCATTGGACTGAGAGCCTAGTGTCTATACTCTGTGACTGATTAATAAATTTACTAATTAAATTGTTATTAATTATTTTGAAATGATGTCTAGTCTGCTTTTATAGAGTCGTGAAAATTTGTTTCTCGTTTGAATGATGTCTAGTCTGCTTCTATAGAGTCGTGAAAATTTGTTTCACGACTGGTTTTTAAGCCATACAAAAACAATTTTAATTTTAGATTGCGCAGACAGTGTTGTATCAGTAGGCTACTGTTCCCGCTTCTTAATCATTTAAATTTAGTCAATATTTCATAACAGCTGGTCTCACTTGACTACTTCTTCATCAGTGCCTATATATGTAGAGTAGAATTTTTTACTTTTATTTCAGACAAACCATGGAACCAGGATTAAGTTGGAGTAACATGTCTACATCTGGATCGTCGTCTGATGGCGAAACTGAATCGACCTGTTCAGATGACTCGGATGAAGCTGACAAAATGGAGGAGGCCCTTCTGGGTGACTGCTCCATTGCGCTACCACAAGCCCTTTGCGAATCTACAGACATATTCAACAAGTTTCTGTCGCCGGAATTGTGGCATAGTCTGTCAGATGCACAGAGAAATCATTTAAAGGTCAAAATTAAATCAAGTTTTATCCAGTGTTATCACTGCTAATAATTTTTAATATTTTAATGATACATATGTTGAACAATCCCTATGTCCACACTTAGTCGTTTTTGTGTGCTGCACAGCATGCAGCCAATATTCAAGCATATTATGCACCATGCTTGAGTCCCATACAAATTTGACCAATTGTGGATACAGGGACTGAACTTTTCAAATACTCAATCCATGCACAAGTAATGTTAATAAGAAAGCAAATAATAAGTTAATAAGAAATTAGTCACTTTCTTTGAAAATATCTACAGACAAAATAAAAATTTAATAGGTATTGATTTTTACATGAAATTTTTCATTTTTAATCTTTTTGCTCCAAGTAGAAAAATAATTCTCACTACTGACGTTATTGAGATACTTTCCTGTTAACATGAACATTTATTAAAATTAATCAATTTTATCGATTTTTCTGTTAGGTTAGGTTGGGTAAGATAATAGTTACTTTTCCCTATCGGGAATAACAATACATTGATAAAAATTGTTTATTACAAAATCGATATATCAATTACATTGTTCGACATTAATCAATATTAACGTTAACAGGAAAGTACAGTTATTGATTTGTACTCATGGTTTTTTTTAAACAGTAGAAGCTATTGCACTTCAAATTATTACGCTATTAAAAATTACCACTTCAACAAAATAATGAATTTACCGCGCAATTTTCTATTCAATTTTCTCTGGTATTGCAGACTTTTTTACCGCAATTTCCCGAAAACGATGAAGCAGAAAAAGAAGCCACCTGTCAGAGACTATTCAACAGGGAAAACTTCAAGTTTGGAAGTCCTCTGGTGGATTTTCACAAGAAACTTCAGGCCGGATATTTTCGTCCGGACATAAGTCAAATACGAGCCCTATTGAAGAAGGCTCATCGCCGTCAGTACAAGTAAGTAGGCTTAACACATGAAACGGTATCGAATAAAGTTTTCTGGGCCTGTCATATTTTTCCCTTTTTTTGAATTATATTTTTGCGGGATATGCATAAAGAACATTCTGCTGACAAAACCGTCAGAGAAGTTTGTGTAAATAATTTTGAATAAATTACTTGAAATTACAATAATTGAAAATAGCTAATAGAAAAAAACGTTTTGAAATTGTCAAACTCCACTTTAATAAACACAATGTTTACACCAGGAGTTTATTAAAGTGGAGTTTGACAATTTCAAAAAGTATTTCTATTATGGAAAGATTCCACAACATCAATATTTGTTCTACAAATTTTATCAAATTGAAAATAAATTCTATTGATTATGTGTTAGATAGGTAAAGGTAAAATATTCAATGATATTCAATGATTTATTTCCGCCAATAAATACATGCAGTACATTAGGCATTGTCATATTACAAAATTCATCTTTTAACAAAACATAAGCACTAATACATTCAAATACATTTTCTTTTAACAAATAAGCACTCATAAATATCAGTACTCATAATAAGCACTCATAATAGCATCAATTGCCCACCTAATCAGGAGATCTGGAACTCGTCAAAAATTCTAATAGGTTCACAAATGAAAACATACACAAAACAAAACGTGAGACAAGATAAAAAAAGTCCGTACAATCCTATGAAATAATGTTCCATGTAGCCTACTCTTCCTTTGTATAGAAAGCATTCTTAGAGAAATCAATTTTCAATTTAGATCTAAAATTGCGTTCATTCATATCCTTTATGGAGTCAGGTAAACCATTGTAAAATTGGACATCTGAACTCCTGACGCCTCGCTTGTAGAAAGTGGAGCGATGGATCTCATCTTTCAGCATGTGTTTAATCCTAGTATTATTTTATTTATTTGATCAAAAATACAATGTTAAGGACAGAAAAAACAGGCATTAGCCCAAAACTTTTTCTAATACAAAATTTTCTTTAGAAATGTCCAAAGTTAGGTTATATTCAAAATCTTATGATCACAAAAGATAAGAGGGTATCTCATCATCACGTTTAAATAGCCATTTTTTTATGGCCACCAGTACAATGCTTAACCTACTGGTGAATCTCGCAGAATTGCAAGGTCTTTTAAAAGTTAATCTTTGAAAGTCAAGGTCTTTGCTTTGGTCTTTAAGACTTAAGCCTCTTGAATGTTGTGTTACTTAACCACTGATATTATAACAGCTAATTTCTCACAAGTGGGATCACTGCTATAAGAGGGTATCTTATCATCACGTTTAAATAGCCATTTATTCCTCTCAACAAAATAAAGGACCGTTGGAGAGAAATTTGTGTGGTAAATACTGAATTGACCAAAATCTTTTCAATAAACATTTTTAATTTTTTTTCCAGGCAACAACAAAGACGATACCACTTCCGTCTACTGAAGTCGATACTAGTATCGCGTCACAAGCTGCTCGAGTCTGCGTCAAAGGGCGGTGCGGGCGTTGTGACGCGGCCGGATAAGACGTCGTTCGTTGCTACACGACCGTCGGCCGTGCAGCAACGCGTCAAACGCAGGTACTTTCAGGAGCTGAACGCCGTTCGGGAAGAGGTCGGCGAAACGGGACCTAGCTCCGAGGACGAGAACTATCCAGGTAGGTTTGAAAAAGCAGCCGAATTATAGAAGTTTTTCAGACTTTCAAATTAAATCAAAAGTTTTATTGATATTTTTACAACATAATGACAAAATAAAAGTTTAAAATATATAACAAAATCAATTTATCTACAAGGATACATCCTGTGTGCAGGTAAGGCTAGGGCCACACGAGCGCACAAAGTGCGTTCGTTGCAACGTAATTTTTGACGTCCGTTGTAGAAATACATAGTAGTGAATTGGTGACAACACAGATGTTCGTGTGTTTTGTAAATAAAACCATAACGAATTGTCAAGGAAAAAGTTGTAAATTTGATATTAATACGAAGAATAAAGAGTGAGAGAACCAATGAGGTGGGAATGAAAGAGAAAGAGAATTTTTGGATTCCATTTGAATTTATTGGTATCATTTAATACGAATATCTTCAATTTTTTTCTAAGATAGAAAGCGAAAGAGAAGAGAGAGATGGCAAAAATACTATTAAAATAGGGCATGAATTATTCATTAGTTAGGGTATGAATCATTCATTAGTTACGGTATGAATCATAGTTTTTCCTTAATTCTACTGGACATGACTAATTCATTTTTAAACCTTCCATCAAGTTTCCTTGTACTTTTCGTTTAATACAATATTTTTGCCAAAATTAAATCAACTTTCAATTGAATGAAGTAAAATTATTGAATTATTATCTTCTACAACAAAATTAATGAAATTAAATCAACTTTCAACAAGGTCTGGCGCTGTACAGTTCAAGACTAGAGACTATATTATAATAACAGTGTGGCCATTGAATGTTGATTGGTCAGCCCGGTCTAATTCGCCATACTTTTGCCAACTACCATAAGAGTTCTGTTGAAAAGATAAGTGAATCATTTGTTATGTTGAGTGATACACATGTTACTAACGGCCTATTCCAGTGTTAGTTTTTATAATTTTAAGTATTTAAAGAGTAGACAGGCTATTTTCAATGTTAGAAAAGTGATGTTTAATGTATTTTCTCTTAAAAGAAGTTTGGCAAATAATGGGTTCAAGTTTGCCTGTAAGCTCATATTAGAATTGAAAATATTCAAATCAATTTTGTTGCAGTTAACGTGAATAATATCTTCAAACTATTAGGGCCGGTTCATGAGCTCGGGATTTAGCTAAGTCCTAGACTAAAACGGGTGGCCACCGTAGCATCGACAAACGTTAGCCTCGAAACTATGTACTAAGGGCTCTCTATGCTGCTAACCCACTAACCTGTTGAGACAAACGTTTGTCGATGCTTGCCGTTTTAGTCTAGGACTTGGCTAAATCCCGAGCTCATGAACCGGCCCTTAGACTTTTAATATTTCTGAATTTTGTTTGCAGACGGCCCGCCAATCGGCCTGAACAAGAAACAACGCCGTCAGCTGGCCTACCTGGAACAGTCACTGAGTCCCGACCTGAAACCGGTCACCTCGACCCTCTCCTCGAAGCCCAACGGCCTCGACCTCGAGCAGCGAGTGACGCCCTCGCACAACCCCTACGACATCAGCGACGACGCCTATCGAGAAATGCTGATTCGACACAAAAAGCGGCGCGTGGCTGGCGAGGATCATCCCGACCTGCATACCAGGGGAATCACGCTCGGCGATATTATATCCAGGTTAGTAAATACAGAGTGGTCCAAAATAATGTATCCACTGTTAAAAAGTCCATAACTTGCAAACTAATTGATGCAGTTGTCTCATGTTTGGTGAAAGTGTAGCTTAAAGTTCAACTTGAACATATCACTATTCTTCTATCCTCATTTACCTCTTATTTATTTTCCTTCTTATCATTCACTTATTTCTTGTTTCACCCCATATACCCTTATTTTTCTTTATTATTTTTCAAGTTCTTCTATTTTAATATTCCGTTCTGCTTTTATTGGAAAGACCCTTACAGTTGGTTACACCTCACCGTTTATAACACGTTATTGAGTTCATCTTCCTTTTCTCTCTCTCCCTCTCTCTACCAATTTCTCTTTCTCTATGGGTTCTTCCCTCTTTATTCCCTCCCTATTTCTTCTTTTATACTATTCCTGTTGTTTGATTAGTCTGTATTGTATTTGGTGGCTTCCGAGCCACCATGTAAGTCAGAAAGCAGATGAAGACTTTTGATGATGCTTACATAAGCTCTTATAAGCTTGTAAGCTATATTAGCTTATGCGTGGATAATTAGCTTGTAAGCTATATTAGCTTATGCGTGGATAATAAACGTAATTAATTTATTTCCATACAGGTGTCAGTTAAATAGGCGGCCATTCCAGATAAAGCCCGAACGTGACCAGTATCATCACCATCATCATCATACAAGTTCAAAGCCGACAGTTTCAACAACAGTCAGGAAACCCAAGGTCAAAGTCAAGGTCGAAACTGCTATGGCTTCTGTGGGGGTGAGTTGGCTAACTTGAAATGGTGATTTATTTTTTAAGAATATCGTAATCCAGGCCTCCATTATATAATTTGTGTCTAGTGAAACAAAAATCATAAATTTAATTTAATCATGTTATCATGGCTTCGTAGGCCTATATTCAGTGGAGTCAACTGTTCCTGCATTATAGGTATCTACTGACAGAGGTATAATAAAATATGAGACATATTCTAGACTAGAGGTAGTCGACCGAAAGCAACGTATCTAAAGCTGTGTTTTTGTCATAAATCCTTGTGGCGAACCCTCAAGGGATTTTAATCTAATGCAGTTTACAGTTGAAAGGAAATTTTCACACCCTTATCGTAAGAAATTTTTAATTCTATTTTCTCTGAATCTCATAAATTGTATAGGGGCATTGTTGGCATGTTTTGATCATGTCAGGTCTTAGCCTCGTTGTACACTGAAACCGTTTTCGTCCGAAAACGTCCGACATCCGAACAGCTGGCTTTATGATTCAATGTTAGCATTCGGACGTTTCCGGACGAAAACGGTTTAAGTGGACGACAAAGCTTAGACATCATGTAACCGATTCAAATCGGGATGGATCACTGACAATAAACAATATTACTTGAAATATCTTACTTTCCTTCTAACGTTGAGGGTTAATTATGTGCATCAGCATAAAAAACTTTTTTATGGTGATTTTTTTTTTAATTTTTTGATTTGGATACTATCAAGCTTTAGAAATGAAATACATTTCCGAGGGACATTTTTTTGTTTATTAGTTTGTGAGATATGGGCGCCTAAAGTTGAAATTTTTGGAACAGGTCATCTCAAAATTGGTTGCAAATACAATCAAGAAATTTTGAGCATACATGCGTAGTAGCATGTATCGTCTGTGCATTCATGCATAGACAATACATGAAGGTAATGTCTATCACATGACATAATTCGTTTCACAAAATTTCTAATTTGGAAAAAAATTGGAATATAAATAAATAACCCTTTTATTGCGCAAATTTTACAAACTATATACATAGTAATTACAAATTTCATTATTTTCATCCTTCGCAATTCAGCAGCTGCTGGGGTATCCTGTTTAGGATTAAATGAGTATCTTCCGTTCCGAGTTCAATTTCTTCATTTCAGCTTCTTAATATTTCATCTGTTCAACCCTCCAGTTCTCTCTTAGAGACCTACAGTTATATGTGTATAGCTTTATTTTATCTGCCTGTTCATATTTTCGATAGTTTTCTTGTCCTATCCAAAATCTTTATCAGCTGATTCCGTTTCGTTGTCCTTATTTTCGCTTGCAGCTCTAAATTTTGATCGCTATTGTGATTGAGAGCTTTGTGTTTACATCATTCTTTTCTCTCTTCCTTTAGATGTAATATGTCTCCATGGTTTTTATTCTTCTTTCCAAGTCTTTGTCTTTTCTCGCTATTAGCATCACTGTCATCCTTGCAATGGGAGAATTCTTCTCACTTCTTGTCTCTTCTTGTCCTTATTATTCAACTCTTTCAAATTCTCCAGACTAAAGAGTTCCCTCGACTCAATTTATCTTTTTCATGATCTTTCCTTGTTTTTTGTAGTCGATCATAAACGGATAAAGCTCTTTCCTGATGGCGCGGATATTCTTGTCCAGGTCTTCTTTTATTTTGATTTGTTCAAAAGGATTTTGAATTGGAATATAGTTTCTTCAAAAAATAACTCAATTTTCAATTCAAATGGAGAATTCGTTATTTTTTTCAAAACTTGATATTTTGAGAAACTAATTATGTCATGTGATAGACAATACCTTCAAGCATGTATACTCAAAATTTCATGATTGTATTTGCAACCAATTTTGAGATAACCTGTTCCAAATATTCCAACTTTAGGCGCCCATATCTCACACACTAATGAACGAAAAAAGTTTTCCTCTGAAATGTATTTCATTTCGATAGCTTGATAGTATCCAAATCGTATATTAAGAAAAACATTAATTTTTTATATGCTGAAGCCTCAATGGGGGAAAGTTCCTATTTCACACACTTTTCCACCAAGTATTCAAGAAACTTCTGGTCCCTTGATTATCGTTGTAGAGAGAGTCTACAGTATCTATAGCCTCATCTGTTGTTTGTGTTACAGACGGAAGACATGGACGGTTTCCAGTCTTCGGACACTGACGATGGCATAGCTGACGATGAGGGAGAGGGGGAGAAGGTGGATGTGGAGGGGGATGGGGATGTGCCCCTTCCTCTCCCCCCGCACACCACTGCAGCCAGGAAAGGCTCACCCAGCACTCCCAGTCCTACCTCGACTCTAAGGTAGGCTTCACCTCTATTCATCATGTTGTTACTTTTTTGTCATGTATATATTATCTTGCATTTATTGTGAATAAAAATTCGCATTCTTGTGAATGAAATTTACTCATTCTCTTTGTGGCATGAGAGAGTTCTCTTCACTTTTTTATTTATTATTATATTCTTATTTTTTTGTAATGTATCTTGCATTTATTGTGAATAAAAATTCGCACACTTGTGAATTCAATACACTCATTCTCTCTATGGCACGAGAGAGTTCTCTTCACTTATTTTAATTTTATTCATTTTTCTTTTCAACTCTTTCCTTTCTCTTTTCTTTTGTCACTCCATTTTCATTGTTCATATCTTTTTCTTCAACTCTTCTTTATTCTTTTCTCATTTTCTCTGTTCTCATTTTATTGTTCATATCTTCTTCTTTAACTCTTTCTAACTCCTTTCTTTCTTTTTTCTTTTGTCACTCAATTTTCATTGTTGATGCTGTATGTCATACTGTATAGTTTTCTTCAACTCTAAACTCCTTTCTTTTATCTTTTGCCACTTCATTATTTTCATTGTTCTCCTATAATTGTTTATATCGGTTTCTTCAACTCTTTTCAACTTTACTTTCTTAAAATACTTGGTGGGCTCGCACACCGAAGCAACAAGCAACTAGCAACACATGGATCATCATATGATTGTCTACTCTATATAAACAAATAGTTCAATGCACACCTAAAGCAGCTCTTTCAGTGTGCATTGGACTATTTGTTTGTATAGAGTAGACAATCATATGATCCATGTGTTGCTAGTTGCTTATTGCTTCGGTGTGCGAGCCCACTTACTGATTACTCGTTGCCAGACAACAAACTTCGTTTTGCTGGCAACACCAATATTAATTATCAATCCATATTATTTAGTGGAAGCTTGTAAAAGCTTTGTAAAATTATGTTACTGATTTGGCAATGAATATTTCTTTCTTTTTCAGTTGTTCACCACGCTCAATGGTTGGCAAACTGTTGGGCGGTTCAGGTGTGATGCCAACTGCCGTTAACACGTCTGCGGCAGCTAGCAGTGTGATGCTGACGACACGTCGCATCGTCAAACTGGAGCCGACTGACGATTCAGCTCCTCCCCCTCCCGCACCTCCTCCTCCTCCTCCCACCGTTCACCTTCCCCCTCCGCCTGCGCCGCTTCCCCCTCCTCTGCCTCCTCCAGTTCAGCCGGCGCCAGTTGCTGCGACGCCATTGGTGGTTGCCTCCGCTGTGGCCACGCCTCCTGCTCTGGCTCCGCCCACTTCGGCTCCTACAGTGCAGACAACACAGCAGGCTAAGGCAGTGGTGGCCAGTGTTAAGGGGAAAACTGCGTCGTCGTCGCCTAGTGAGTACATTGACTGTATTTTTTTTCTAATTATCATGCACCATATTATATTTTTGTTAACAGATTTCATTAAAGAGAATCTAGTTAGCTATCTGATTATTTATAACTAGGACATACTAGGTCGCACAAAACTGCGACTATTGAACTACATACAATAGTTTCCAATTCTCTTCATTCTTCTTCTTTTCAATCTTCTCCTTCTTCCTCTCGTTCATCTTCTCCTTCTTTCATTCTTCTACTTCTTTCTCTCTCCTTCTTCTTCTTCTCCTCCTCCTTTTTTCATTATTCTTCTCCATCTCCTTCTTCTCCCCTTCTTCTCCTTCTTTTCCCTCTTTTCCATCTTCTTCTCGTTCTTCTTCTTCTCATTCTTCTTCTTCTCGTTCTTCTCATACTCTATCTCACTTTCTATCTTTATCTTTTTCCCTCTCTGCACAAATACCCTTGGGCCCGTATTAGACTATCAAATGTTTTATAAAAGTTTGACAAACATATGCCCGGTTTTTCAGTTGTCGCCAAATCGGAGTTGTTTGCACTAACCATGAAAGTTCCTTACATGGGAAGTTTTCAATCACTTATTGATAGGCTGATAGCACTTGAGGCCAATCAAGATAAATACCGTGAAATAACAGACATCTTCAGATTAAGCTTGATAGTGATTTCGTTGCTTTGATTCCGTCAAATGCTGTCATTTTGCGCCGGTTAAATTTAATTGGCTTAAGTGCCGATAATATGAAAACATAATCATATGAAAATTAGATCAGTGTTTAGGAACGCTTCTTGAATTCATGCGTTCAAGAAATGTTAAATTCAAGAATTTTCAAGACTTGAAGAGAGCAACATTCATATCGTTTTAACGTTGTGTTTCTCATGATGTCGGGAGAAAAAGATAATTATTCTTGTCTAAAGAGAAATGTCTCTAGCTGAGATTTCAACGTGTTGCTTGTTAACGAGTCATAGTTATAACTATAATGAGTTGTACCTGTCTACTGTAATGAGTTGTAAATGTATGCCGCTTCGCTACTATTTTACAATTTAGCTATCAGCTGCTGTCGAACACATTCTTCATTAATGCCGTGTTTATAAATTGCAAGTCGACTAGTTTTGAGTGTTATTTCTGAAATTTCAGGTACGAGAACTATTATTTTATCCTTATAAATTGTATTATAAGACGCATTAAGGAGATGGTACAATAATTAACATTAAGGGGCGGTTCATGAGCTCGGTTTTATCTCTATTTCGAGGCTAAAATCCGGATTTTTCGCCGAGTGTTGAAAATCGGGTTTATGAGCTCGAGATTAGCAAGTCCCAGGCGTAAAAGAGCAATATTATCGCAGAGAAACCCCCGAGGTTTAAAAGTTGGGTTTATGAGTCCAACAACCGATCATCTCGAGTCTAAAAGATAAACTAGGTGGACTAGTAAATCCCTAGCTCATAAACCCACCCTAATTCTCTTATTATATATATTGAAATTTCAAAATGATCTATTAGAATCATTCAATTATGTTTATCATTTATTCTATTAGAATCTAAAGACCAATAATTACGTTACTACCATAATGCTATTTTTATTAATTTATTCTTATAAATGAAAATGTAAGAGGTGTTATGGTTATGGTACAGTAATTATTAACATTTATTCTCATAAATAAATCAACTGGCATATGCCATTCATTGAAATTTCAAAATCATGCTTAAGAATAAATACCAATAATTATGCTACTAACATTATAATACCATTTATAAGAATAAATTAGCGCTCCCATACCTAAAATTTTAGAAATAACACTGAAAAATAGTCGACTGGCAACGCGTAAAAATCGTGGCATAATATTCTTTTGCAAAGTATTGAATCAGATGGACTATTGATGTTTCAATCAGTTCATCTAAATCTTATCATGAATTTGTTAATTTGGCCAAAAGTTATTTTTGGAAAATTATGTGTTGTATTTACATTTACTTCATAACTATAATATTCATCATTCAGGAGGCCATTCAAGTATTTTCACAATCATTTTTGTTGCTTGTAGTTTGAACTTTATCTTATTTTCATGATTGAAATTGAAATTTATCAATTTTTGTTTCAGTTTCGGTAGCCAGAGTTCTGCACCAGCCGACACCTGCTATTATATCGATACCGCAAACAACGCAAATTCAGGGTCAGATTAGGACGCCGGCAACTCTTTCGGATCTAGATGGCATTGACATGATGGACCTGCCCGTCGATTTGGACGATACCGAAATTACCATCGAGGACTACAAGTGAGTGATCATTTTATTTCTTATGAATGATATTGAAGTATGAGAAATTAAAAAGATGATTATGAAAAAAAGATGTGAATGAATATCAAGTTAACATCTTGGATTGATAACAAATCTATGTAGCCTTTTTATGATACTTGAATTTTATACTTTTTATGCTACTTATACTTCTACGTTCATAAATGAAATGGAATAAAAAAATGAATAGGGTTATGAGAAAAAAGGATCGATTGAGAATTGAAAATAGCAGGCTCTTGTTTAAAAAAAATGATTAATATTACAGTAGTTGACCTCTTTCCTCAGTCTACAAATGGACTTATAATTTTAACTTTTACGTCTTTGTTATTTTCGATTATATCTCATGTACTTGAAAAATACATAACCTTTCTCAATTTCCCTTCTACTTATTTTCTCTCTGTTCGGCTGTTGCCCGGTACAAACTATCAAACTCTTGTAGTCCGTTTTTTTGTTAGACTTTTGCCGTGTCATGCAAGTTTGAAGAGTCGTCGAATCGAAAATCGTCCAATTCGCCAAAGTAGAATGCTTCGAGACATTGTCAGCTTTGAGCCTACTGAAAGTTTATAGATGGTAGATGGTGGTGGGTGGATGATGACACATATAGACAGCTCTACCATCTGCCCTCTATGCTCTGCCAAATACATTTTCTTATAATCATTTATTATATTTATTATAATTATTCGATTATCCCATTTTATATTTTACTGAGCATGAAAAATTCACTTCAAAAACAAAATATAAACAGACGAGCTTATAACCATATAATTCTCAAATATGGATCTCATAACATTGAAATTTACAAGTATGGCGCTAGAAGTACTTGGTGGGTGGATGTCAACACAGCTAAATATCTAACTGGTTCCAACTAATTTTTTTTAAAGCATAGTGTTCTTGAGAAAAATTTTCAATCCTCATCTTATTGCCAACTTAATCATCTTATTGGTACTACTGTACATACTGTTCTAAAAAATATATTTCATCCTCATCTCATTGCCAACCTAACGAAATTAGACGGAAAATATGTTTTGTATAGCAGCCCAAGCTAGTGCTACCTCCAGTTGAATATTTATCTCAGTGTATAGTATATTTTATACACTACCTTGTATTCTATTCACCTTGGAACACAGTCCACCAGAAATTTACCCATATGAATCTCCTCTTTTATCCTTAAAGCCTGGTTTTCATTAGTAGAGTTAGTGGCAGAGTAACTAGCATACTAACTCTACCGTACTAACTCTACTCTACTTACTTGGTACTTAAAAACAAGTACTCTACCATCACTCTACTCTACTATGAACGTTTTCATTGGGAGAGTTCACAAGATAGTTAGTACTCGCCCAGGGAACTCTACCACTAACTCTACTAATGAAAACCAGGCTCAACTCCGTTATTTTAACAGCGGTGCGACACAGCGCCTATATCATTCTACCAATTCTATCCTATACTAGTATATCCTATAGTAATATTCAATTTGATATTTTAGACCGAACCTGGAGCTGATGCAAGAGACGCATGCCAGTTTCTTCTCGTTGCTGCGCGACATTATCTGTTCGACGAGCGACCATCGGATGTCGCTGGCTCAGCTGGAGGAGCGCGTGCGTGTGTGGACCGAGTCGCCCATCTCGCCGCTCAACGAGTGGTACTCGCTGTGCATATCCGACCCGCACACCTGGATCACATCGTCGCTTGCCTTCCTCGCCGGCGAGTATACTGGTCAGTTGAATGATTTAATCGATTCAACATTTGATTGTTAAATTATAAAATTACTACAGGTATTCGGGTATTTCCAATTATACTGGGTGGCGCAAAAAGAACGGATGGATTTGAGTAGGATAGTATCAGTGGACTAGAGCTGTCTGTGACCGCAGAGCGAGACCATTTTGTAGGTTAAAGTATCCAGTTTTAGTATCAATGGCGCAATTGACTTTGCAAAATCGCGTATTTGCTGTTGAACAATATTTCCAATAGAATGAATCTGCAATCGTCGTTCAACGGAGCTTCATCAGAAACTTTTAAGTCGAGCTTATTGGCATGAGATTCTTCTTTACTTAAAATTCAAGTTTACTATCGTAAATATCGTTACATTGAAGATTTGAATACTGCAATACATGAATGAATTCCTGCTGTATCAAAAGTTAAGGACCAATATGAGGCTTTTAATGAGTATTAACGCATTAAGGGCGCCATCTTTCCTATGTAATTTTTGAAAGATAATCAAGTGTTTTGGAGTTTTTCATACAAATTCTCAAATTGGGTTATTTACTTAGTATTTTAGTGTTAGGAAGATAAATGTATGATTCAAATAAACTTTCTTATAACACTTTGAAAAACATCCGTTCTTTATGCGCCACTCTGTAATAATAAGATTTCTGCTGGCTAGTAATCTGGTCAGTGCCACACTGCAGGTGGGTAGATGGTGGATTGTTGACACGGTTTATCAAGAAGGCCGTGATCATTTTCTAGATGTTCTATTATCATGGATGTTGTACTTATGAGCCTACCATCCAGGTAACAATTAATTTGAATATTGTTTTTTGTATTTATCAAGATGTCTATTCCAATACAATTGTAGTCTTATATTTGTTTAGTGGGTTTCTTTCAACATTTCAAACTTCAAAATTGATAGTTTTTTGTGGATTGTTGTTGAGTGTGAATCTTTGATAGACACGAATTTGGATCTTGATAACATTAATATTTGGACTATTTAGGTAATTAAATCCAGGAGTTGAAGGAGTATTGAGCGATCGCCTCTTTCATTTTTATAAAATATTATATTTCTTTGACCGATTTAGTTAAGACAAGCCCCAAAAATGAATTTTATCAAAGTATAGATATCAGATGTATTTTTCAATATTGTA
The DNA here is from genome assembly GCA_017141395.1 of Laodelphax striatellus. Classification (NCBI taxonomy): domain Eukaryota; kingdom Metazoa; phylum Arthropoda; class Insecta; order Hemiptera; family Delphacidae; genus Laodelphax; species Laodelphax striatellus. The sequence continues at coordinate 7,912,441 of CM029540.1, forward strand.
AAATTTTTTAAATGTGATTTTCTTCTTATTTCTCATAATTTCACGAGCTTACTGTATTTACATGTATATTTTAATGAATGGAGTGGTCCGTAGCCGAGGGCGATAAGCGCCTGTCTGATAATCCAAAGACAAGACGAGATACAGTTTTCGTCACATTTTCACAGAAATGGCCACTCCTGTCTTTCGGAGGAGACGAATCGGTCGGCCCTGACTGACTAAAACTGTCGTCATCTCTCATCATCACCCTCTCATTACCCACGCCCAAGCCTAGAGCTCATGGAAAAAAAATATTTGTATTTTGGCGAAATAAAAATATGATATTGTTGTTTTGTTTAGAATGGCAGCCAGACGACTTCGTTCCCTACCTGGAGTACAAGTCGGCGCTGAAGGTGTACCAGTGGATCGGCGCCGGACGGGACACGGACGCGCACCTGACGGCGCTGTGCCGCGTGTGGCTGGAGCGACGCGAGCAGATGGTGGCGAGGAGGGGCGGAGGAGGCGCAGGGGGGGCGGCCAGGGGGACTGAGGAGGAGGAGGACGAGGAGAAGGTGTTGACCACGGAGAGGGAACGGCTGCTAGCCGCTACCCCTCCCCCGCCCCGGTGTCCCACTGATTGGATTGTCACGCCGTCCACGCATCAGGAACGTGAGGAGTTCAGGGCACAGGTAATTAGAGTTATCAAATCAAATCAAATCTTTATTCAATAAAGTTGCATATACAAGAGTCTACACTCAACAACATTGAAAGTGTCACAAATATAATATAACATGCTGAAATAAGAATTGAGGTGATAAATTGGAGGGAGGAGACGTAAAAAGGCAGAGATCATAAAAATGAAGAAGCAAGGAAAAAATACAACTAGTTCTCTTCCCTTAAAAATCTAAGACATTCTTCGACCGAGTACGGGGCTCTCAAGTTAGGCAGTAATTAGGTAATTATGAATTAATTGGAATGAGTTGGCAAGTATTTCGACTCCATTATTTGGTACACCAACCATTGGTTCAGAGAGCTGTGGAACACCCTGTATTTCTACGTTCCTAATAGAGTCGCATTATTTTAGGGTGGCGACTGAATAGGGGTTCCCCTCCTCCCACTACAATCGTTTGATTCAGGCGCCATCCTAAAAATCCTACTTTATTGGGAATACAGGATGTTGTTTAGCTCTCTGAAATACCGGTTGGTGTACCAAATAATCGGTTTGAAATGCGTGCAAATTTGAAAAATTCCGTTTTTATAGCATATTTACGGCCAGCACCCCCACCATGAAACCAATTGTTTTGTTAATTGGGGACCCAATTTTATTTGATGTACTTTTTTATTTGTGTTCAGTTTTCAATAGCATTAAAATCTTCCTTTTCTTCACATTCCTTTATCCTCTTCCCATTCTTCTTTTATCCTCTTCTTTATCTTCTCATTATCATCTTCACATTCCTTTATCCGCTTTCCATTCTTCTTTTATCCTCTTCTTTATCTTCTTCTCCTCTATTTCCTTTATCCTCTTTTATCTTCTCATTTTCCTCTTACTCGTTCTCTTTTTATTCTTGTTTGTATTCGTATTATCATTTTTCCCCTCGTCGTTGTTTTTTCATCTTCTTCTTGGTTTATTCTACTTTATTTCATCTTCTTCATTTTCATTCAATTATTCTTCTTCTTTTTATAGTATTTTTCCCTTTCACTATCATCATCGTCTTCTCGCCATATTTCCTGTTATTTCTTCTTGATTTCTCTTCATTATCTTCCGTCTTTTTCTTTTCAGTTTTCGTCAATATATCGGTAATTTTCATCTTCTTCATCTTCCTCTTCTTTTTTCTTCTACCATCTTCTTTTTTTTGTCTTGTCTTCTTCTTATCCTTCATGGGATTTTAATTTCTTTATTCTCATCTAGGCTATCTTCTTGTACTTACTACTTCCTACCTTCTTATTTTCCATATTCGTCATTATCATTAGCTTTTGGCTTCATCATCACTACTCAAACTCAAACTCAAAAATTCTTTATTCCTCTTCCATACAATACAAATGAATAAACAATCAAACAAATTCTGCCAGTTACATAATTTATAAAAATTATATACATAAGGTATTAATTTAATATTACAAAATATCATTTTATTTTACATAGTCTAACATTTTATTGATGGTATAAATTTATCTTTATAAGTATATTATAATGTATCTGTAAATGTACATACAATATGAAGTGTAAAGTGACAGGCCTTACTTTTTGGAATTAATCTCCACATGGACTAATATTTTTGAATTTAATAAGTCGAGAGCTATTTTTGATTGTATTAAGTCTAGAGTTTTTCCTGCTGATTTTTTTTAACCTACAAGAGTGCTCGTGACCACATATTAACCCGCATGATTTAGCTTTGGCTTTGCCACAAGAATCCTGACAGCTTTTCTATTTATTCAATTATTTTTATTTAGTTAGTTATTTATTGATTTATTCATTGATTGATTTAGTTATTTATTTATTTATTTATTTATTTATTTATTTATTTATTTATTTATTTATTTATTTATTTATTTATTTATTTATTTATTTATTTATTTATTCATTTATCTATTTATTCATTTATTCACATACAAAAGCTCACAGAAAACTCCATGAAGAGCCTTATTGACATACAATAGATTTAATAACAAAACAATAATGAAAGTCAACCTAGAAAGATTAACCTAGAAAAATTAATTTTACAAAACTGGAATTAATTAAAATAAGAAGAGACGAAACTAAACTAAAAAATAAATGAAAGTAAAAAAAAAACTAAAATTTAGATAAAATCTGAAGGAAAAATGAAAAGAAAACAACTTGAGAGTGAGAAGAAGAAAGAAGAAAAAAATTTGCATGTACTATTTGTGATTTATGAGTATTAAGATGTTTTGTAATGAATGTGGTCGTCGTGTTACAGGAGAGACAGCGCTACGAGAACCCGCACAAGGCGTTCACGTTCAGACAGCACGGCTACGAGTCGGTGGTGGGCCCCGTGAAGGGCATGTACTGCGCCACCAGCCAGCCGCCCGGCCCGCTCAAGGCCCGCGGACACTCGCTGCTCAGCGCCTGCCGGCCCAACTATGTTACCATACTCGCACTCGGTCAGTTAATCTAAATAACAATGTTGTATTATCGTCATACTCTTTCAACATCAACTGTTTACCACACGCTAATGGGAGAATTTGAAATCTAAACATTTGAAATATTACAGCTGTACTGTAGTAATATCATTGAAGTATAGCAGGATCCTTTCAACTTGTCAGAAATCAGCTGTTTCAAAGAGCAATATCACAATACTTAACCTACAAATGCTGAATCTCGCAGATTATTGAAAAGGTATTTCAAAAATTTATTCTTTGAAAGGTATTCTTTAAAAAGGTATTTTAAAGACTTTAAAGGTCTTTAAGACTTTTAAGCCTTTTGATTATTGTGTCGAAATCACTGTTTAATTATTACCGAACAGCTGATTTCTGACAAGTTAAAAGAATCATGCTATAGTATCAGTGGTCACTCGGTGAGAGCGGTTGCTTAGTAATCATGTGGTTAAGTAACAAACATTCAAGACCGCTCTCGGATGGGTGACCGACACAAAAAAGACACAAAAAAATTGTGCAATGAGGCGAGGTGGAACCTACCGCCACAAGTCCTATCAATAAAGCCATACGATAAAAAAATAAATAAAAAAATTCATTGAAGTTTTGTGTGGAAAAATAATTTATTGTTACTTATTTCAACCTATCTGTTTTTATATTTCTGTATGACAAAAAATATCGTACATGATTCGTCTGAGAAAGTGATATGCAGGTTGAAAAGCCCTTTTTTTTGGAATAGAGAATCGATTCTTCCTTCTGTTCCTATTTAACAATTTTATTTCCTTTTTACAAATTTAATAATAAATAATTTATTTCTCAGAATTTAATTTACAATAAATAATTATGAATATTGAACAAAAAACCTGAATTTTAAATTTACACAAAATAACTGAAATATTCTAAGAAATTAGGTACTCCCGAGATATTTCTTTATGGGAGTTACCAGCTAATAATAAATTAATACACAGCGTTTTAAATAGTTTACGCTAGAAAAAGTTAATATTTGGAAACTATCAACTTTAATTTTATCAACCATGTTCATTTTTAGTCATTCTATAAACTCAGCTCCTTTTTTAATTTGCAGTTCGTGATGCAACAGCCCGGCTGCCGAATGGCCAAGGAACGCGATCGGACATCTGTACTCTGCTGCGCGATTCGCAGTACTTGGCCACCCTGGCTCCTGACAGCGATCTCAATTCGGTTGTCAGCGGGGCCTTGGATCGACTACACTACGAACAGGTGTGTTTAACAACTTAGATTTCTTCAACTTCTAACTATAGCAGGATCCTTTTAACTTGTCATAAATCAGCTGATCGGCCAGTGGCGGCGCTTCCATAAGGGCCAAGTGGGCCGGGCCCACCCAAACGAAACGGTAAAATACATTTTTAAATACTTCAGTAGTTGATATTATTCAATAAAATAAGATGAAAATTAATTTTGAACTGTCAACGGGTCGAAACTCTTGTTAAAATACCATGCAATCATCAGGGAACACATTGGAGGGCCACGGATTTCGGGCCCTTCTAGCTATCATAAGAACGTAATTGGCAAAGCAACGTAGTCTGGCGGCGCTAGACTGTCCGAAAGCCAATGCATCGTATATGATGCCGAATGGGCCCAGTGAGATAGGCCCATTGGACTAGTGCGCATGCGCTACACTCTCACTCTGTTTCTCTCTTCGTCTGTTCTTTAGAGCATCACCATCTAACCATCTCCTACTGTTCCCCCGTATACCGCAGAGCCTTCTTCGCTCCAGACGTCTTATCTTGATGAGCCATCTACAGGCGCTAGGCTAGTGTAATATTTATAGCCAAATATAATAATATGTAGCATTATTTACATCCGGTCGCTGTCAACAATGGACAACTGAATTCTTCAGTTGAATTGCACACCGATTGGCAAACGGTTCGTCGTTATTCGCTATTTTAACGGTCATTATTTTATTATTTTATGAAGTATAAAGTATTAAATTTAAACATTAAATTCCAATTGTAGTGATAGTGATTATGAATTTAAAGGCGTGATTTTATTGTGAAGTGCTGTGATGGTGTTTTCAGATGAGATAGTTTTCAGCACAGCAGGCCAATTCCTATTTCAGCAGGCAACTTCATACTCGTAGATCATACTCGTAGACTACATAATGTAGTCTCAACGACCTCTAAAATTTTATTTTAACTTTTAAAAATGAATGAAGTGGATAATCTTCTGTCATTAAACTTTTCTCAACTCCCTCTTGAGGAAAAATTAGGGATTAAAAAGCTAGGATCTCACCAACCTAAAGACTTCACATTTTCTCAAAAAGATGGACCTAGGAAAATTCATGTTCGCCATGATGAAGGAAAGAAAAGTCCATCTGTTATATAAATAGACCCTGTCGACGCCTTCATCAAGCTGCAGAGAAATACCTTTTTTGGTGAGTTAACTTACATGTCATGTTGTTTTAATTAAGTTTATAGGAAAATGAAATAGATCACCTTTACCTGCGTAACACCCACCCCCCACTACTTCAACTTCAACACCCCCCCTTCTCAGTCCCACCACGGGCCCACCCTACTGTTCAGGTCAAGCGCCGCCACTGTGATCGGCAATAATTAAACATTGATTTCGACACAATAATCGAAAGGCTTAAAAGTCTTAAAGACTTTTAAAGTCTTTAAAAGACCTTTTTGAAGAAGACCTCTTGAAGAATAACTTTTTAAAAGACCTTTTCAATAATCTGCTAGATTCAGCATTTGTAGGTTAAGTATTGTGATCATATGCTCGTCGATCATATGTTTTATGACAAGTTAAATGGATCCTGCTATACTTCTTTTTGTTGTTGTTCTTCTTCTTTCTTCTCTTTCTTTTATCTTCTTCTTACTTATCGCTTGTGTTTTTGTTGTTCTTTCTCCTCTTTATCTTCTTTCTTTTATCAGCATAATTTTTCCGAAATTCAAAACTTGTAGGCTAGTTAACTTTCAAGGGTATTTTTCATAAAACTTTAAATTCAAGAAATACAGGTGAAATGGCGATCTCTCACTTAACAGACAGATCAGCTGTAGTAACTCATAGAAACATTGTCAAGTTTTGTGTAATATTTGTGAATATTGACAATATTTTCTATTGTTAATTCAGCTTGTCTATCTGCTTTTTAAAATTTGAAATCGATATTCTACTTGTTCTTAGTTTTTTTGAGTGTGAATTCTTTATGTGTTGGCCATAACCTTACTTTGGATGTTTAATGACATTCGACGTTCGACATTCCACCTGTAGTTCTTAAATTCTAAGTTTCATGAAACAAGCCTCAGATAATTATTTTTGTATAAATTTCAACACAACCTCACTACTCTGTTCATGTTATTAAAGCCAGAAATTGAAGATGTTTGAGGCGTATGTACGTTTTTAATCCCCAGGATATTGTAGAGTATTTTGTTGAATCTTCCATACTTTTTTAATTTTTCCTTGTACCTCATCCTTTTTCTCTTCTTATTCTCTTTCACTATTTGACTTTTTCTATATCATATCTCTCTTTTACTTTTTCCCTCCATTTCTTCCCGAGAGAATCTCTCTCCCTATATTTCCTTCTCTTTTCTTCTTTTTATCGTTCTTTCTTTCTCTTGTACTACTTTTTTTCGATTTATTCTTTATTGTGCTTCGTTCTCATGTTTTTTCTTGTATCTCTAGTACATTTTCTTTTTCTTCTGCTTCTGTCTCATCCTCGTCAATCTAATCTATCTATCGTATTGAATTGAATGACTGCCTTTATTTTCCGTGAGGGGGAGTTAAGGCGCAGCCGGCCCTCTCTTAGGCTAGGCGTACACCGGTTAGTCAAGACAAGACAAGATTAGTCACGTTTAGTCACATTAATTCACATTGTTGCTTATGAAGCAGCACCTACTGATGCAATTACTAATTGGTGTGTGTTGCTTCATAAGCAACTATGTGAATTACTGTGACTAATATTGTCTTGTCTTGTCTTGACTAACCGGTGTACGCCTAGCCTAACTCTGAACCCTCAAAGATTCAGATAATTATAAGGACTTTTGAATTTTGGAATATAATACTGTATCTTCACGGATCAAGTGAGAAGCCTGTTGATTTTGAACTGAGGTTTGAATTTAAAACAAGTTACAAGTAAAAAATAGGTATTCAACCTCAAAATGTGTTTTTTTACACTACCATGTCAGGTCCTTGGATACTCCGTTGTAGCAGTTTATTGAATTGAATTCATTTCTCTAGAAATAATGATAATAATTATACTTTCTAGAATTTATTAAAGATTTATTTAAATATTTTTTTTAGAATGATGAGATTCAATTATTCCAAATTGAATTGTATTTTGTAATAATGCGTTTGATGACAGGACCCATGCGTGAAGTACGAGCCGAAACGCAAGATCTGGATCTACCTGCACCGCAATCGCACCGAGGATGAGTTCGAGAAGATGCACCAGATACAGCAGAAGTCGGGCAAGCCGAAGAGCACACGCAAGGCGGCCCGTGCCAAGAGTGCAGCCGCTGCTGCTGCCGCTGCGGTGAGCAATCTTGGAACTAATACATTCATTTATAATACAGAGACTGTTTAATCATAGTGTGGCCATTGCATTTCACTTTGTTGATTGGTCACCTCAATCAAATCCGCGATACTGTTGCCAAATCCCATAAGATTTGCATTGAAATGATACGCAAATCATATGTTATGTTGTGTGATTCACCTCTTACCTACAATTTTCCTTTCTCAGTGTTAGTTTACATCATGTTAAACTTTCAAAGCAATACTTATGTTGGGTTCCACCAATGGAGCTATCTTCTAAGGGAGAGGAAGTAAGAGAAATCAGGGGAGTAGGATGTCGGCCATTATTATTGGACCTTATTTTGGCGCTGTATTTGAAAACATCTACATTACTTCTACACAAACCAACCTAAAAAACACAAAATCCGACAAAAATGTTGTATTTTGCCGTAAATATTAACTATATTCTCTCAACAGTTTTGATTTATACCGCAAAAGATATCATAAACTTTCAAAACTCTTAAATTAAATTTAACATGATGGCTCTGAATTCAAATACAGCGCCAAAATTCGGTCCAGAGTGTACTCGGCCAATCAGAACTCAACTACAATTCAGTCAATGAGATCGAGACACAGGCTTCACCCGTCTTTAACATAGGGAAGATAGGATTGTTCCACTCCATCAATGACAGCCCCCTGGTTCCACCAACCAGGATCAACTATTTTGAATCAGCTGATCCCATTTAATTATCATTGCACGGATCCTGGATCGAAATTGATCTTGCTTGGTGCAGCCCAACATAAGATAATTGGAAAATTCTTCTGAAGAATCACTATTGAGATTGTAGAACTGTTCCATAATAATTAAAATAACATCAAAAAGGCAATGTTTTCATCATCACACAGGTCACGTCAGCAATGTGACTAAAAATTAATCATAGTAGACCTTTCCTAGATTCTTTACTTGCTAGCCAACATATTTAACCAGAATCATAAATCAAAGATAATATAATACAAAAGTAATACAGAGAGTTCTTTTGAAATTAAAAATATGAAATTTAATTTAATTCTTTAATTTAGAAATATGAGTGTACGGGTTCAACTTAGCATTTAAGCTCGTATCAGAATTAAAAATACAGTATTGGTAAAAGTAAGGCGGTGAGAGTAAGTGGGCTCGTACACCGGAGCAATAAGCAACATTTGGATCATATGATCGTCTACTCTATAGAAACAAATAGTCCAATGCACACCTAAAGCAGCTGTTTCAGTGTGCATTGAACTATTGGTTTGTATAGCAGGATTCAATTCAACTTGTCATAAATCAGCTGATCCAGTAATAATTAAAGAGTGATTTCGACACAATAATCATAAGGCTTGAAAGTCTTAAAGACCTTTAAAGTCTTTAAAAGACCTTTTTAAAGAAGACCTTTCAAAGAATAACTTTTTAAATGACCTTTTCAATAATCTGCGAGATTCAGCATTTGTAGGTTAAGTATTGTGATCATATGCTCGTCGATCAGCTGATTTATGACAAGTTAATTGCATCCTGCTATATAGAGTAGACGATCATATGATCCAAATGTTGCTTATTGCCTATTGCTTATTGCTCCGGTGTACGGCCGGGGTAAATACTGTCTTTTTCAGTGACTTGGGTTATGTTTGATTCCTTTATTCGAAATTTTGCTTGTAGATATTGAAGATATGAGAGTTCATATTATTTTACTTGTTCTAGATACACTATTTTCGTGCCTTCTAATTTCGTTCTATTTGTGATACATTTATCTGTGTTTTTAGAGCCAAAGCAAGTCGACGGACCAATCGACGGCTACGACTGCGACGGCTGCTAGCAGCGGCGGAGCCGGCGGCGGCAAATCGAAATCCAAGTCGGCTGCTAGCAAAGCAGCGGCAGCTGCAGCACAACAGCAGCAGCAGCAGCAAAAGCAGCAGGTTTTGCAGCTACAGCTGCAAGATCACGCCCCGGTGTCAGCAACCGTGGCAGCCGTAGCTGGTATGCCTATGCAGGTTACCGTTGCCACTAGTGAATGTGAGTTATATCCGTTGTATATCTGTATAATTATTGGTTGTTTTAGGTTTTATTATATCTATTGAAAAACCCCAAATGATCTTTTTTTGTTTGTGAGTAGTTTTCTTATACAGTCTGTGTTAGTGTAGTTTGTGTGATTAGTTTCAATTTGTTCAATCCTTCCAATAATCTCTTGTATAAACATCTATAATAATATAAAATTCAAATATATTTTGTAATCTACAAGAAAATAGTAAATAGTCAAATATAATCACTTCATTTCCCTCTATAGGCTATTGCTTTACCAAGAAACCTGTTGATTTTGAACATTGGGGATTGAATTTAAAAATGTTACAAGCAAATAATAGGTATTCTAACCTCAAAATGTGCTATTTTGCTGGTAGCCTCCAACCCAAAACGTACAGCATATCTCGTCAAATAGAGGCGAGATTCAAAGCAGATTCTCGGGGCATCTAAAAGTTGATTTGATTTGGATCTTCGATAGAATGACAATAAAATATTATTAATAACGGAGTGCATAGTAAAATTCATATTCGTGATTTATTACTTTTTCATTAATAATTAATAGTAGAAAATTGGTGTCTCTCGCATCGAGATGTTTGAGAGCTTCAGCAATTAGCCGCTAGATAGCGATAAACGCGCTCTAATCGCTATGCACCAACGCTTTGCATTCTCTATGATGTTCTCACTGCCATGTCGGATCCTTGGATACTCTGTTGTATCAGTTTATTTCTATTCATATTCTTTTTTCCATCCACTACTTGATTTCCCGTTTCCCTTACAAGCTTTTCCTTACATCTTTATCTATCACCTGATCATTCTTTCTTATTCTTTTTCATATTTCTTATTGTTTGCTTTGTATGCCAACCCAGCATTACATTTGTAAAATTAAATTGATAGTAGCATTTAACGTTTCATGTGTCTTTACCATCTTTATTTGTACTTTTTACATAGTGTACCTAATCAAAAAATACTTTTTTTTAAATGCTGATGTCTGTTTTCTAAGTGGAAACAAACTTTCAACATGTTCCCTATCAAGGGATAATTGGTTATGTTGGTGAAGTGGAACAACCCTACTTGGGTCTCCCCACTATCAAAAGCCATACGCTAAATAAATAAATAAGTGTACCTGAATAAATAACCTATTCAATCTAAATAAATAATAAATGAATAAATTAAATAAATGATTTCTTCAATTTTATATTTCAGCCACAGTGTTGCCAATCCTAGCGTCGACCGCCTCAATAGCAACCGCTGTCAACACAATTACAACTAGCAGTGGTGGTGTTGGAAGCACTACAACAGAAGGTATCCACATAACACAAGGCAACAAACCTGTGATCTCCCAACGAGTAACCAGTACAGCCGCACCCAAATCACTTATCACCGCGCACACACTGGCAGCCGCCGCGGCCAAGGCAGCCAATCAAAAGCCAGTATCCACTGTCTCAACCAATCAGAAAGCAGCAGCGACGGCGACAGCCAATCAGAAAGCAGCCGCGACGGCGACAGCCCATCAGAAAGCAGCAGCGACGGCGTCAGCTAATCAGAAGCAAGCAATGGCGTCGGCTGCTAATCAGAAGCTAGCAATGGCGTCGGCAGCCAATCAGAAGCAAGCGATGGCGTCGGCAGCCATTCAGAAGCAAGCAATGGCTGCTGTAGCCAATCAGAAAGCGGCAGCGACTGCGGCAGCCAATCAGAAGGCAGGAGAGGCTGGTGGTGAGACAGTGGCGATACCTAGCGGCGGTAAAAAGATAATAAGGAATAGACAGACGGCCAAAGCTAAGCAGGGGAAGCAAGCTGGTGTTTCGAATGTAAGAAGGTGAGTGGAAACAAAAAAAGGTAGCTGTTTAATTGTAGTACATATTGTAAATATAGTACTGTATATGTGACAATGGAAGAAGCACAAGTCCGAGAGAGATGGAGGGAAATTGTTGGCGCGGCTAAAACCCTACTAGGGTATCAATGGCCATGGGAGTAAGTAAGTAGTAGTAAGTATATGTGTATATCATAAATTAAAAAAAAAAACATTATGAACTATTCTATTCTTATATTATCGTCTTATATATTATTCTTATCTCTTCTCATATTATTCTTATATCATTGACTTCTATTATCTCAACATTTACTCGTATATTAATGGATCAAATGTTGTCAAAGGTTATCTTAGGTACTCCGTGTAGGGCACCATCACGTATTTAAACACAATAAAAGAATAATGAAAATTACTGAGCTGGAGCCGAGTAAATGACTATAGAAAGTTACAAAATCAAAATAATGTATTTTATTACCTACTTATGTTCTGAACGTAATTTAATAATCAGTATCTAATACCTTAATCTAATAACCTTCACTTCAAAATATTGAGGTATTTTAATAATTAACAGACATTCTGTAACAAACATTATCACATACATTAATGATAACAAAAATCTTCAATCAGCTTGAATATTTCATTTCGAATTTCATTACAGATCTCACTGTGTTCTGAATTACAATAAAATACCCAAAAACTCAATGGGCCGTATGAATAAAAACTTAGCATATGCTCATAAGCACGAGCATAAGTGGGCTCGTACACCGGAGCAATAAGCAACAAGCAATAAGCAATACGCAACAAGCAATATTATCGCCAATGTATTTTTCCATTAGATTTCAACTGAACTCGTACACCGAAGCAATACGATATCGCTATCGCATCTGTAGAGCAACATATATCGCCAGCAACACAGCGTGTCGGTAGAAAAGCAACATATTGCCTGAATAACATATGATATTTCATTAAATTTTTAGTACAGTAACCTAACTTTGAAAATTTTCGTTCATCGAGCGTTTGTTTACAAAATGTCTGACGAAGCAGCATTTAATATCAAATTTGTACATCTTGTTGAGCAATATCAATGCATTTATGATTATCCTCGAGATGATTACAGCCAATACAAAGAGATGTTGTGGAGAAAGCATAGGGTGCAGTTGGAAATGAAATAAATCTATCTTTTGACTTTTTTGGAACAATTTATTTTTTGAAACGATCTTGATTAAACAGTATAAGTTATATTCATCTTGCCATGATCCTCGCTTTGCCACGGGAAAATTGATCCTTGATCAGTTTTCTTGCTACATGAAAATTTAATATGATTTCAAGTAATTACGTAATTCATAATTAAATTTCTATCTTGTGTTAAATTTCTCATTCTCGAAATTTGCCACAACATTATCACTTCGTCTTCATCGTCAGATGACATTTTGAACAACCGGGGCAATAAGCAATAATTTTCTTATTGCTTTGGTGTACGAAGTACAACAAAAAATGTTGCCTGTTGCGTATTGCTCATTGCTTGTTGCTTATTGCTTATTGCTCCGGTGTACGAGCTGCCTAAAGCATAAGGTTTTGCTTCTGAGCATTAGGTAGAAGCATAAGCATTTGCTCATTTTTATATGAATAATCTTTACCTTATACTCTTACCTCATGCTTCTCAAATCTGGAGCAAATGCTTATCTATTTTAAAGATTTTTCATCAGCTTATTCATCTTACTTTGTTATTATAGTAAAAGGTTAGAATTTTACAGCTCATTTCAATAACATAGTTTATTCATACAATTTTGAGCATAACCTCTATTTTTGAGTAAATTCTCAAACTAATTTTTGTATGAGCATAAGCATAAGGTTTTGCTCGCTTTTATTCATAGAAAATGAAGCATATGCTCAATATTTTAGAAGTATAAGCAAATGCTCAACGTTATTCATACGGCCCATTGTAACAAACATCACAGACATTAATGATAACAAAAATCTTCAATCAGCTTGAATATTTCATTTTGAATTTCATTACAGATATCACTGTGTTCTAAATTACAATAAAATACCCAAAAACTCATTACCTTGATTATACAGTATTATGACGAAGAAATTTGATCTCGTATTCCTCAACTTGTATTCTGAATTCGTCAACGTTTTTCCATTTCTCAGGGTACCAGACAACATGCAATCAGCATCGAATTCAGCGGTGACAGGCGTGCGTCGTATTATGGACGGGCCAATGTCGAAGACAAGCGGGGCAGCTGGTATGCCAGCTGTTGTATCAGCTGTGGCGGCTGCCTCGCCAGCTGCGGCTGCCCCGGCCAGCAGTGTGGTGGGGACAGTGCGCCGTGTGGCCACACCCGAACAGATGGCGGGCAAGTTACAGACGCAGTCCACAACTCGCGGCATCAAAACGCTCAAACCGGGCAAAGATGCCACCAGTCTGCTCGATCCTCAAGCCGCTGTGAGTGATTCTACTATTTTCATTTTCAAGTCACAAGGCATACTTCCACAAGGCATTCGCAGGCGAAAAAATTAAGAATTGTTGAATATTCGTGCATACTATAATAAGGAATTCATTTCTCATTCAGTAAATATAAGCTACAACTCACACTGGCGCACAAGGTACCTATCCTTTTGCCAGTGTTTTTGCCACAAATAATAAATGGAAAGTGTTTTTAACGATTTACAAAGTAATTGTTAAGCAATACATTTTTTTTTGTAATTTAATCTAAGTACCTGTATGTAAATTTTTATTTTTATTTCTAATTTAAATTTAGATGAGCGAAAAAATGTTTTGTTTATAATTGATTTTTTTCTTTCCATTTGTATTGTTATTCAAATAATGTTTGTAAAATGCCAAATAAAATATTTCATTCATTTCATTCATTAAGCATTAATAGGATTATCATTTGAATAACCTTTTAACGACCTTAATCACTGACAAATCCATATACCCCTTTAAAGGCGGTCGGTTCGTTGGATAATGTTAATTTGTCATTAATTTTCGATTCATGTTTCTTACTTCTTATTTTTCTCTGCCTTTTTTTCATCAGCTGTTTTATTTTCTCTTCTTCTTTCTCGCTTCTTCAATTTTCTCTATATCTTCAATTTCCTTAATCTCCTAATCTCTTCTTCTTTTTTATTTGGCTCCTTCTTCCTCTTTCTTCTTTCCTCATCTCCATCTTCGTCCTCTTCTTATCTCTTCATCTTTTCCTTCCTACTTTTCTTTCTATTCTTTTCACTTTTTCATGATTTATCTTTTTTATTTCAATCATCTATCATCTCTTTCCTTCTTTTTCTCCTTTGTCCTGTTTCTTCTTCTTCTTCTTCTTCTTCTTCTTCTTCTTCTTCTTCTTCTTCTTCTTCTTCTTCCTCTTCATCTTCCTGTTCTTCTTTTTCTCCTCCTTGCTAACTTATTGTTTGCCTTCTTCATTCTGTCCTTGTCCTCCGCTTTTCTCTATCGTTCTCTATACTCATTTTTCTCATCTCCCCCTGTTCTCTTTTCATTTCTCCTTTTCTCTTCTTTTCCTCTTTTGCTTCTTATTATTTGCTTCTTTGTTTCATCTGATTCTTCTTATCGTCCAGTTCAATCAAATAAGGTATGCTATTTTAATATAAATTGAAATCTTTCAAGGTATAGTAGAGGGAGTTGATATCCGTTACATATTTTGAATGCGATGTTTTCTCTCCTTTTTTACAGCTGAACAAATTGGCAATGGCTTCAGGCAGCATTGTCTCCACGCAGGGCCTGCAGAGCATTACGAAAACAATCACCACTCCTGCCAAGTCTTTGGTCAAGGTCATTACTACACAAGCTGGAGGTGAGTTATTCTCAAAAACTCGCAGTTTTTCAATCAAACTTTGCAATAGTTGTGAATACAACTAGGTGGAGAACTATTTTCATAGTTTTATAGTTTGTATTAAATATTGACTTTGTAGTTTTTATTCATATTGAAAAATATCCAAACATGGTAGGCTAGGTAGGCAATATTTCAGTTTTATATCGGTAATAGTTGAATACGCAAAGAGCCGCTTGCTTTGTTCAAGTATGCCGCCACCTCGACCTTATTCAATACTCTATCTAGCAGTTACAGTCTCCAATAATTACTGTCAAAAATTGAGAAATGGCACTAAGTTCATTTTGTTAATTATCAACAAATTCTTACATTTTCTATATATTAGAAGTTTTTTTTCAATACAAATGAAACCTGCACATCAATGACCGCTAACCTTTGTTTTGCCACAAACCGCATCTAAATTGGCCCAACAAAACGGACATAGTGACTGTCATAAGTTTTACAAAAGTCTTGTAATATACAAGGATAGACCTGCATTAGCTAATATTGAAAGTTGAAGAATAGTTGTGTGAGAAAATTGAGATATTCACGAATTGAATTTTTGCAGGTCCGGTGACAGCCCACATGACCCAACAACAAATGCTGTTGCTGAAGCAACAACTGTTGAACGAACAAAAGCAACAACAGGTGCAGCAACAATTGCAGTTACAACAACAGGCGCAGCAACAGCAGCAGCCAGCCCAACAACAGCTGATTGTCATGAAGCAGGCATCAGCTGATCAGGGATCAGCTGGCGGTGGCAGCACCGGTCAAACGCAGATGATTGTGATCAACCAACAGCAAATGCTCGATCAAAACCAGCTGACGCCCAAACAGCAGAAGCATCTGCAGCAGATTATTGTCAAACAACAGCTGGAGCAAGCCAACATCAGCTTGCAGCAACAGCAACAGTTGCAGCAGTTTAAGAAACAGTTTCAGCTGGCGAAGCAACAACAGCTGTTGGGTGAACAACAGAAGGCTGGTGAGTGGTTTGAAAATCAAGTTAAATAGATTATTGAGGAGTAGCTCATTGACCTGATTAGCGCGCTCTAGTGAGAGAGAGTGAACAACCTGGGGGATTTTAACCATTGTGAGATAGGAACAAAACACGATTTTGGGATAGAATTCAATTAAATCATTAAGGTATCATCAATACTTTATTGCTATCTATTATTTAGTGGTTTCAAAGTGTTTTAATGAATGTATTAATTGGATTAAAGTACTTTTAATTTGACATTTGGTGATCAGTAAACAGCTAATGTTACGTAGCTTTGACTCAATACTTAATCTACAAATTTTGAATCTCGCAGATTATTGCAAAGACTTTAAAAAGGTTTTTAAGACTTTTAAAAGTCTTTGGATTATTGTGTCAAAGCTGCGTATCATCAGCTGTTCACTGATCGCCAAGCGTCAAATTAAATGAATCGCAGTATACATGAATATTCTATTGTCATAGCATTAAACACTCATACATACTTGATTTGTTTGTAGGTAAACCTCAACAACAGATGATCGTATTAAAACAACAGCAACAAGTGCAGCAACAAGCTGTTCAACAACAAGCCGGCCAGTCTCCGCAACAAACAGCAACCGAACAACAGCAGCAGCAGCAGCAGCAACAGAAAACAGTGCAGCCGATGATATTTGTGAAACAGCAGCAGATTGTCGGAACAGCTGATTCGCCGCAACAAATCACGCAGCAACAGTTTCGTCAGATCACGCAGCAACAGTTGCAGCAGATGATTCTGGTCAAGCAGAAGCAGCAGCAGCAGCAGGCACAGCAAAGCCAGCAGCAGCAGATGCAACAACAGCAGATG
The DNA here is from genome assembly GCA_017141395.1 of Laodelphax striatellus. Lineage (NCBI taxonomy): Eukaryota > Metazoa > Arthropoda > Insecta > Hemiptera > Delphacidae > Laodelphax > Laodelphax striatellus. The sequence goes on from CM029540.1 coordinate 7,929,520, forward strand.
GTGTTGGTCAAGCATCAGCTGGAGCAGACCAAGATACAGACGGCTGGTGGCCAACAAGTCAAGGTGAGATTAGAAGAGACAATCAGTAATCATCTATTATATTAAAAAACATTTATGTTGGGTTGCACCAACCAGGATCAACTATTTTGAATCAGCTGATCTCATTTAATTATCACTGTACTGATCCTGGATCAAAATTGATCTTGCTTGGTGCAACCCAACATTAGTGCATTCCTTTCTACTGTGTTTCGACCACTGCAAGATATTCCCAAACGATACAGTACTCAAATTTTGTAAACATTTTGCAAAGCGGCGCTTTGCGCTGCACGGGGTGAACTCGTTAATTATTAATAGTAATGATAAGTGCTGGATCCTACTAAACTACGTGGCCTAGAGTTTAATCTATAATAAATCAGTGTTTAAATAAATCAGAGAAACGTTTTGACCGTACATCGAAAATACAGCGTACTATTCCATCGATCGTACAGAGTTCCCTATCCCATGATATCTAACTGCGTAAAGCTTTCTCTATGGTTGAACAGAGGGCCCTGTGCTTGTTTTAGAAAATTTTAGATGTCCTGTTGAAAATTAAAGATGCACATTAGACATGAATAGCATAGTCCGGGATTATAGGACTTTGAATTTTATATGAAACAGGCTCCAGAAGGGGGTTAGGAGTCCCCTGAATGGAGTCCTATAATTTCCAGCACTTTTTTCATAAGATACAAACCATTTATAGCAGGATTCTTTTAAATTGTCAGAAAACAGCTGATTGATGTACGCTCGTTTACTAACGTTAAATTAGCTGTTTTCTGACAAGTTAAAAGAATCCTGCTATATGTACCTAAATCGAGCCAAAAAAAGGTTAAATTTCAAAAATTTCAAGTTTTTCCTGTGGTGGTGCTCAACGACTAAGCTAAAATTGTCTCGGAATACGTTTTAAGATTATAATATTTTATTGAAATATAGAACAAAATACTCATGAATTTTCTTCAGTCAAGTTTATATCTCAATTTCTGGCATACGTATTTGAAATGAGTGAGTTAAAAATGTGATGATTCAACAAACTTATTCTTCTTTATCTCTCCCCGGTGTGCCTCACAGCGTCGGGGTAGTCTCGGACTACCTTCTCCATAAACGTCGATCCACTGTCAACTGTCTCATTTGTCCTAATGTCTTGCCCCTCTCCTCTCCTAACCTTCTAACATGATCGTCATATGAGTATCGAGGACTTCTTTCCCTCCGACATGAACATTTGCATATTGCTTGGGTTTTCGGTCCTCATCCATTCTTTGGATATGACCCCACCATCCCAATTGCTTCCTATCTAACACTTCTTTAATATCTTTCATCCCTATTTCCTCCCTTATTCGGTCACTTCTTATTCTGTCCCTTATTGTTTTGCCAGCCGTTTTTCTATGACACTTCATTGCCACTGCCCGTATCCTACTCATCTGCTGTTGCTTCAAGGGCCAGCTTTCAGCACCATACAGAGCTATTGGCTCAATTATACTCTTGTATACTCTGTTTTTCACTGTGGTACCTACTTCTTTCTTGCCAAAAATACAATTTCTTGGCATAGAAGTCTCGGCTAGCTTTAGAGACTCTATTTCGTAGCTCTTCATCTATTTCCCCATCCTCATTTATGACTCCCCAGTGATTCAACAAACAATTATTTTTATTTGGTGATAACTTGTTTCAGGTATCCTCAGCTCAGCCACTGACCTTGTCGCAACTTCAGCAACTGCAGCAGCAGCAGCAAGGCCAGCAGCAAACGCAGAGGATAATTGCAACGCCCAATGTGCTCGCTCAGACCAGGGTGGTTACCAGTGGTGAGTCATCGATTATTTAAAGAATATGAAATTGTTGGTCTGAAATTAGCTACCTAAGAATTATTCGATTAGTGGAAAGTATGAATACATTTTATTTACCAAGTTGGACTACCTTTTGTCCTTGTTGTGGCTGAAATGTCTAAATTTATTCATTTATGGTACATGTCTGACATGGCACATGTCAATATTATTTATGGTATATAAAGTATATATTTTATACATATACATACATTATTTTATACATACATACATACATACATTTTATACATATTTTATATATATTAAAGTATATATTTTCAATATATTATGGTAAATGTTTGAATAATAATTATTTAGGCTACATTTTTGTTCTCTTGACTAGTTGAAATAATTTTCCCAACCCATTTACACTGGTAGTGTTATATGGATATAATTCCTTTTAATGTGTTTGTATTAAACTGTAATATAGTTTTGATGTAGTTTGGGAATAGTAGTAACTGCCACTTGCAATACCTATAAAAATGTGTTATGAAGTTTCAATTTTAATTTTTTTCTAACAATATTAAAGTTGGTTTGAAGTCATTTTTGATAATTCTATTATCATTTCCCAATGATGGACTTGAAATGAAATGCATTTTTCTTATTATCCTTTTTTCTCTTGCTTCCCATTCCTCTTCCTTTTATGCATTTTCCCCTATTCTATAAATGAAAGTAATTTAAAGTCCTATTCAAACACAACTTTCTTAATCCTCCTCTATAAAGTTTCCCAATATATTATATTGTCAATAAATTAATATTTGTGTGCAATTTAATTTTGTACTTGAACTTTGAAATCAATAAATTTTGTTTCTTCAATTTTAATGTCCTTTGAATGGCTTGTGCCTTCAATTACAATTCAATCTTTATTGCCAAAAATAGAACAATACAAAAAACAAATAGCAAAACACTAGAAATAATTATGCAAACTTGTACAAATAATGTTCAAACTTGAAATAATAACAAATTTCCCAAGAAGTAATTTAAAGTCCTATTCAAACACAACTTTCTCAATCCTCCTCTATAAAGTTTCCCAATATATTATATTGTCAATAAATTAATATTTGTGTGCAATTTAATTTTGTACTTGAACTTTGAAATCAATAAATTTTGTTTCTTCAATTTTAATGTCGTTTGAATGGCTTGTGCCTTCAATTACAATTCAATCTTTATTGCCAAAAATAGAACAATACAAAAAACGAATAGCAAAACACTACAAAAATAATCATGCAAACTTGTACAAATGATGTTCAAACTTGAAATTATGACAAATTTCACAAGAAGTAATAGAACACTCTTGTTCCAGCATAAGAAACTCTTGTCTGCTAGGTGAGAGTATTAGTTCTAAATTAATCAATTAGTTCTATTATTAATTTATTGTAATAATTTCATAATATTTTTCATGTATATACAATTCTTTTGCTGCACTTTGTGAAGTTTATAATTATTCATTTTGTATATTTGATTTTGTTTTTACAATTTTGTATGATATGTTTTTTTGAGGAAATAAACGATCGATTGATTGATTGAAAATTAATGCCTAAAGTAATTATTATCTCTTTGCTATCAGGTGGCCAGACAATGGTGACAGCAGCCAATAGCAGTCTGCTGAAACAGGCGGTGGCAGGGGGCGGCGGTGGGGGTGGCGGAGGCGGTGGCGGTACTCCGATGGTGGCGAAGGTGGTGACGAATGCACAGGGCCAGTCGGTGTTGGCCATGGAGAGTCTGATCGCGCATCAGAAGGGATCCGCCGGCACTGCCCTCAGGGTGGCTGCCACTAAACCCGGGCTGCCTGCACAATATACAGGTGGGTTGCTGGTCACTTACTCAATGCCTTAGTTTGTACAAATAAATAGTGTAAAACAGCTGTTTGTAGTTGCCCAAAGTTTGGTGTAAGGCTAGGCGTATACCGGTTAGTCAAGACAAGACAAGACGAGATTAGTCACGTTTAGGTACAATACTTCACATAGTTGATTATGAAGCAACGCACACCGATTAGTCATTGCATGCAATGACCGATGCAATGACTAATCGGTGTAACGCCATGTGAATTACTGTGACTAAACGTGACTAATCTCGTCTTGTCTTGTCTTGACTAACCGGTGTACGCCTAGCCTAAGTAAAATTTAGTCGCAAAATTCGAGTAAAATTTTAAATGATGTTTTTTTATAGTTTGTGGTTTTGTGTTCAACATCTATCGTAATCTTTCAAAATTGTAAGATAATAGTATTTCTAGACTCAAATTATGAATTGAAAAGTACCTGGACATAACCTCTGGACAATTTAGTTGAAATTAGGGATTAAAACAGTTTTGGGCGATTGCCTGTTGTTTATTCTCACCCATCGTGTGTGCATTGTCAATTAATGAAAATCAACTAATATGGAATTCTTTAATGATTTAACGTTAGAAAACGAGCGTATGGAACAACGCGCTGGGTCTCCCCACCGACAAGAAGCCGTTTTTTTTACTGAATAAGTGAAAAACCCGTATAACAACTTAGTTAAATGGAACGTACATGGTAGAGTACTTGAACTAGTTGTTGGGCGACTGTCATAGATTTTTTTGTAGCAGCAGGCAGTAGCTAGTAGCATTTCTGCTATGAGTTTTTAATTAGTGATCGGTAGAGAAACATAATGAAAATCTTCATTATAATCATCATTAAAATTCACTAATTTTGAGTTTTATTCTACATTGTAACAATGAGATACTATTACCATTTCAAAGAACTCTTGAACTCATAATAATAATTTTTTTTTCGTTTCAAATCCATGCTAAAACGTGCTATTGTGTTTTTCTTACAATGTAGTAAATTCTGAATCTCAGAATTGCTACTAAAACCTGATCAGTAGTTTTTCTAGCAGATGTCATTTCTGCACATAGGCTAGTACGCTTTTGGTGATGAGGAGGTGATGAGAGATGAATCTAGTATGATAATAGATAGATGAAATTTAAAAAACTATAATTATTAAACTTATATATCCACTTGAAATCACTGTGGACAATTTGATTCAAGTGTAGGCTCTTAAAACAGTCTTGATAGCATGCTGATTTTGTTTTGAAAGTTTTGAAACCCTTACAGAGAGTCATGCTTTTTTATTCAATCTCTACATTATATCCTTCTATAAACATTAACATAATTATAACTCTCATCATAGTTTTAATTAAATTCATTTCCACTTCATTGCTCACCTATCTATTAATCTTATTGTATCAGCTAGATGCTCTTTTTTTTATACAAACTATTTAATCACAGTGTGGTCATTGATGTGAAAGGGTCCATAACATTGTGTTGGAAATTCCTTCCCCATCACCGCCGTGATACTTTTGCTGGTATTTTGAATTCTGCTATGGTCTTACAGGCAAGATTGACCTATTGAAATTTTATCAAACTTTCTTAAAGACGAATGACATTAAATATCACTTCTCCAACATTAAAAATTGCTTCTCTATCCTATTGAAAGTTAATCAAACTTTCTTAAAGACGAAAGAATATCACTTCTCTAACATTAAAAATTGCTTCTCTACCCTTAAATAGAACTTTTGAAAGCTTAAAATGATGAAACTAACACTGGAAATTGCAAATCGTTGGTTAAAAGTGTATCATTAATTTGATATATTATTCAAGTATCTTCTCAATGTAAATCTTATGGTAGTTGACCAGTCCGAGCTAACCAATCAAAAGCGAAACGTCCAATGGCCACACTGTCATTATACAGTCTCCGTAGTTCTAAGTTTTTTTCCAGGGCTGCTGTCATGAGAATAAAGTAGAAGTAAGAAAAATCTTCCTGTGTTAAAAAGGAGAATGATGACTTTAAAATAGTTTGTCCTGTTTCCTTTTCAAAGATGCCATATTGTATTCTCATTGGCTGTGTGGCGCGATCTCATTGGCCGAATACACTCTGGACCTTCCTTGTTGCCATTATATGGACGGTAATACTATTTTATATATCTATGTATTATTAATTCTATTATTTTCATTGTACTTTTAAGTTTGCTGTATCTTTGTTTCAAGGATAAATCAAAACCGTTGAGAGATTGATTGATATTTACGGCAAAATGAACATTATGTTTTTCATGTTTGTTTTCAGGCTGGTTTGGGTAGAAGCGTACTTAGTTGTTTTCAAATACACCGCCAAAAGTACGTCTATAAAATGGCCGACATCCTACTCCCAGCAGATGTCGACGTCCCGTTGGTTTTTTCATGTATATTTTAATGAGAATAAAGTAGATTGGAAAAGAAGAAAAATATCCTTTTGAAATTGATAAATTTAAATTAGTTGGTCCTGTCTCCTTTTCAATTATATCGTATTTTTTGATGAAATTATGTTTTTCATACATGTTTTTCAGTGGTATCAGTAGCAGGAAAAGAAGGGGTATTGATTGGAAAAGAAGAAAACTATCCTTTTGAAATTGATGAATTTAAATTAGTTTGTCCTGTTTCCTTTCCAATTATATTGTATTTTTTTTATGAAATTATGTTTTTCATAAATGTTTTCTCAGTGGTCTCAGTAGCAGGAAAAGAAGTGGTATTTATTGGAAAAGAATAAAAATATCCTTTTGAAGATTGATAAATTTAAATTAGTTTGTTTGTTTCCTTTTCAGTCTAATGTATTTTGATGAAATTATGTTTTTCATTCATGTTTTTTAGCGGGCGCAGTGGTCAGCAGTACAGCCGGTGTCCATTAAGCGGTAGCGGCAGCGTCGCGTTTAGCAGTCGCCGCAGCGTTGCGGCTGCAGCGGGCGCCGTTGTCAGCAGCAGTACAGCCGGTGTGGCGACAAGCGGCAACGGCGGCGGTGCCGCAAAAGCGGTAGCAGCGCTGCAGCAGCAGCAGCAGACAGCGGCCGGCGGTGCCGCCAGCGGTGGCGGAGGCGGCATCCGCATGAGCGGTCTCAATCTGACGCACATCGGCGGCAAACCGGTGCTCCTCGCTAGCAAACCGCAGTCGCTACAAGCTCAGGTATTTTGAATACATTTATCTACGACCATGTTATAACGCAATCATAATTGAAATCGAAACTGTTGCTTTTTGAAATGGAATTTGAAACTTGTATCATAATGACGATTTATGAATCGGATGTTATATTATGAAACGATCCTAGTTCAATCTGTTCCAGTTTTTAAACACTGGAATAAAACTTGAAATAGAACTTCAACCTAATGGAATTAGGTTATACACACGGCGAGGTTAGTCGTCTGGCCAGCCATACGCTAGATAGATAGAACACTGGAATGAAACAAAACACAATAGCAACTGATAAAAGCACTGTAGTAACTCATGCTCGTGTGTGCTTTCAGCAGCTTCCTAACCTATACAAGGTAAACATTGAAATAGAACAATGGTCGTTCGAATCAAGGTGAGTTTAGATTGATAATGTAGATATTTTTCTTTTGTTGGTCGTAGTCGAAATGGTGTATGCAATGGTTGTAGTGTATTTTAGCCTTTGAAAGACTCTTGAGATACCTTAAAATAACTCCTGGCGTTGCCGCTCTTATCTCAGTCGTCGTTTAAAGGCTATCATAATACAACCATTGCATAAACTACTATTAACATGAATTTGACCTTACTATTTTATCCTAGACTATCGGTGCTGGGATAGTAATCGCTGTACAAGATTCGATTTTTATCTTTGGATGAAGCCACACGTGAAACTAATAAGACTGAGTATCAATGAATATTGAAATTTATTGTACATATCCAATAATACGTGATGTACATTCACTTTTATTGAGTTGGAACTAGTGCTGGACTATTTATACTCTTGTTACCTGGTTTGATTCTAATCTATGGATGAAGCGCCAAGTGAAAATTATGTAACTGATTATTATGTCGGGGAAAAAATTCAATGATTTTTGGGGTCTATGTAATGATTTTCGGAAAAAATATCAGGAACATTGAAATTTATTCTATATGCTGGTATCTAATTATGTGTCGTACGCATACAAACAAGACCCATAGTACAAGTTATTATTAAGTTATACTTTTTATAATGTTAATACAAATAATCAATGAATTTTGATAGTAATTTAATCAGCATTACATATTCAATCTTAATTATGTCATGTACGTACCAAAGATTGATTTTCAGTTCAATGAAATAAATTAATGATCAATGTTCAACAGAATCATTCATCAACTTATTGAAGACCTTGTTCAGTTTCAGTTTTGTTCAGTTTCATTTTGTTTAGTTTGTTATCAATGTATATTACAGTTTAATTGTTGTTTTTGTATCAGTGATTCATTTATTTTTGTATAAAGTTCAAGTGAAAGTACTGGAAAAGACTATCAATGGGTTTTCAATTGCTGTTATATTGATCGATTTGTATATATTTTTCAATATACATTTTTTGTTGTATTTATGTTGGTTGTTTTTATTTTTATTTGTTGTAAATGCTGTTTTTTTCCAATCACTTTTTTGTTATCTGTTGTGGTAATTTGAGTATACCTTTCGAATTTTCCAATTATTTTTTTTATAGCTACTAGAATATTATCTATTGCCCATAGAATATAAAAATGTCTATCATAAAATAAAAAAATCTAGTTTTGAAGATTAAATGAAGAAGTATTGGAGTTTGCATAAAATTGGTTTTCTAAACTTACTTTTGGGTAAATCTTATAGAAATGAGGAACGTTCATAAATACGGCCTTGAACGTTGAATACTAATTTGAGTGTATTCTTAACAATGTTATTGTTGCAGGTCAATTGATAGTAAAACGATTTAAAAAAAATAACACGTTCATATTGCAAGATCTTTGTTGTCAAATGTGTACATGTACAATCATTTATTTATTTATTGTTTTTTTTATTTACATGTACAATATTGATACTATCTTAATATCTATCTATTGATACTATCTTTATTTATATGTACAATTGATTCTATCAATTAATGAATGTCCAACAGGCTTACGCCCAAAACAGTCCCTGTTCCAATTTTAAAGCAGTCCAATGTAGGTTATGTAGAATATTTCACAAAAATATTCCACTCAGAAACCAAAAACGAGACAAATTTCGAATATTGTAAAAGATAATATGAAAGTTCCAAACCAAGATTTGCCAAATTATCAATTATCTGAATTATTCAAAAAAAATTATTATGCGCTGTTATATTGCAGCTATCCATATACAGAGTGTTTCAGAACTCCCTACCAATACTCTGGGGCATTGTTCCTGGGTAAAAACCATATCTAAATATCATATTTAAATTGTCCGGAAGTCCTTAGTTACAGCTGTCTAGTATCTGGGTACCACACAAGGTTGCCGTTTAATTCAAGATTATTCAATTTTATGAATAATATTTTATTGTGTACAAAGGCCTTTGAATCACTGTCACAATTCTTCAAAATTCATTAGGAAAGTCCCTATGTGTCCACACTTGGTCAAGTTTTGTGTACTGCACAGAATGCAATCAATGCTTAAGCATATCCAGCATGCTGTTCAGCACACAAGAATCGTTCAAGTGTGGACTTGGGGAATTTTGAACCTTGCTTGCTTCATACAGTTTGCAATAATGGAGGTCGATTTGATATTTTCTTTGAGAAATGTTTGACAGTGGATTGAGCGAGGTGTGTGTATGTGTTTCAGCTGGCGCAGGTCGTCAGCAGGTGTTTGCCCGCATAATAGGGCCAGCCAGCAGTATTAGGCCGACTATTGCCAATGTTGCCAACATTGTGCAACAGGATGCTAGCGCCAGCGGGCCGCCAGCACAGCAACCGCAACAGTCACCTTCTCTAGACTAAACCGGTTCAGGACCATGTGGTTTAAGATGGTTGAATTGAGGATAGAATCATTGAGAAAGGTTCAATTTCCCTCTGTCAACTAAACCGGGTCAAACCAGCAACACATCAACCGCAACAGTTGCCTTCTCGATTAAACCGGTTTGGACTATGTGGTTCAAATGGTTGAATTACGGTTTAAGATGGTTGAACTGAGGTTAAAATAATTTTAAAAGGTTCAACTAACACTAAAATCATAGCCCCCTTTAAACTACATGGCCGCGGCCTTCAATGTGACAACGTCTCTGCATCGGCTTGCATGAGCAATGCAAATCGGTCATGTGTTTTATAAGTCATGTGTTTGAAGTGTTTTTTATAAGTATGATTTTATAATGAAACCAGCCGGGACTGCGAGGTTGTCACATTGAAGGCCGCGGCCATGTAGTTTAAAGGGGGCTATGCTAAAATGGATTAAACTTATTCAAGCTTAAGTTCAATTTGACTCAGGTATAATTCAATAAAGCACTTGTTAAAGTAAATTAAACTCCGGTAAAGAGATCAAATAGAATTGAACCATGGTTCAAGTTTAAATGCTGGTCAAAGTTAACTAACGTTAGTCCCGGTAATATTTTGTCCCGGTTGATTAAATCATGGTCCGAGCCAACTTCAGTCGATTCAATTTTTTTTAAATTCAATCATAAGTTGATTATACCAGTGTTAAACATGTATACAGAATGTTCACTAATCAGAGTAACAAACTTCTTATAGTAACGTCAGATGGTCCAAACCACTGTTTAAAAGTAAACCTTTCGTGGGCGCGCCCTTTAAACTTACAAGGTGGCGCTGCCTCTGAAATATCTTGTCAAGTGAAAAAGGATGTTCAAATGACAATCAATAATTGAATCAAATGCTCATTTTGAAACTGGAAAAAAAACATCCAAATACTGAAGTTCTAGTGATATAGATACGTAGTAAGATCAATAATTGTTTCTGACGACTGAAACAATGAATAAACAATAACCCATGTTGTCAACGGAAGGTGATGTAAACTTCATTCAAGATATAAAAAATGTATCCACTGTTTAAAAGACCATAACTTGCAAACTAATTGACGGAGTTGTCTCATCTTGGGTGAAAGTGTAGCATAAAGTCCAACTTGAACATATCAATTTAGGTGTTTAGGACTATTCGCATACAAACACAAACTATGCCACCGAACGGCAGCACGAACTACGATGGATAGGCCGTATAGGTGCTGTGTAGTATCCACCACGTTCCCCAGACTTAACTTCTCTGGACGTTTAGCTGTGGGGAACACTGAAGGACGTCGTTTATCGACAAAACATTGGATGAACTTCTAGAATCCATCGTACATTCATGTGCAAATATCAATTTGAACGCGTTGCAGACAGTAGTTACAGCTCGCGCAATTAGTATTGGCTCATGACCTTGACAAGGCGAGGGGTGTAGATCGGTTTGTTTATCGAGCATTTCTAAATACATCGGCCAGACCATACACTATTACTAATCAGCTGTAGTAGTGTGGTGGCTAGCCGACTGCTAGTACAATCCAGCTGGCATGAGCCAATACTAATTGTGCGAGCTGTAGCTTGTGCTGCTGCAGTGCGGCGGCATCGTTTGTGTGTGGATGATTATTGGCCACCTTTTAAAGGTGGGTTTTCAGTTACTGCTTTAACCGAGTGCCGCAGCCATTCACTATTAAAACGTTCAGCACTTGATTATTGTGTCAGAAATCACTGTTTAATTACTGGAAAACAATCCCATGACTGCCATTAGCCAATACTATTGCGCGAGCTGTAGTTTGTGCTGCAGTTCGGCGGCATCGTTTGTGGATGTGAATGGTGGCCATTTCGAACACCAAGTGATATGTTTAAGTTGGACTTTAAGCTACACTTTCACCAAAGATGAGACAACTGCATCAATTAGTTTGCAAGTTATGGACTTTTAAACAGTGGATACATTTTTTGGACCACTCTGTATAAAGAGATCTCATTCAACATGAACGCTCACGTGTTATTTTATGTGTGATGTAAGTATGATTTGTAATTTTTTTCATTGTCTTCTTACTTTATAATCAGTTTCCGAAGTATAAACCCTACTTAGAGGACATTATGTATAGCGTTCGTAAATGACTTACAGCTTCCACCTTACAATGTTCAAATTAGATGCTTAGTCTGTAGAATCATATAAAGATAATAATAATAGGATAACAAATATTTTTATCGAATAAAATTAGATGTTTTTACAACGCAATATCTATAGAAAGCTATCATTAGTGCAAATAATAATGAAATGAATGTGGATATAGTGATATTAACGTATTTATATTTATTTATAAGAGAAAATTTATTAAACTTGATTTAGAAAATAAATTGAGTATTAAGTGTAAATATTTTTAATGTAGGGTCGTGATAAGGTTGTCAATAATATAAGAATACTTGTAATATAATAATAATATAAGAATTATTTAGAAAATAAATTAAGTATTAAGTGTAAATATCTTTAATGTAGGGGCGTGATAAGGTTGTCAATAATATAAGAACGATAAAACTCAATATAGTTCTAAATCTTAGAATAGGATTATTATAATGTTTATTTATTAGAGAGTGAAAATTACTTTAGAATTTAAGTTATTAGTGAATAGACTGCTATTATCATTAATGTAGGTGGAGTTGAAATGCGTAGTTGGGGGAAACCGGACCACCCCCCCCAGTCCTCATTCTAAAATAATTATACTCTTTGTTAGTATGGTGGGAAATAATTTTGATTGTGGGAAATTGTACCATATTATTATTTCCTATTTTGGTAGACTTGTTTTTTTTAATTCATACATGAAACTAGTAGGATAGAATAATTGAATAATCTTATAGTCGATATCAGTTGTAAATTTTATTTTAATCAATAGCAAGGTTAGGGAAATAGGTAGGGGTATTTATTAGGTTCTACCAGTATCTAGGGCAGGAGCTGATAAACGTGGAAAATGGATTGTGAAACTATTCAATTATTTTCAGATTAATTAGAGGTTTTTTTAAGGTAATTAGATCATTGGTATAAAAAATAAATTTTATTCTGAATAAATTTCTATTATTTAACAATAGAAAGTTCTTTTGGACTTTGATAGTCAATCAGTTAATAATCATATCATTGGTTTAGAAACTTATTTATTTTTAACTTATTTATCTTTCCATTTTTTCAATTAACCAGGTTATTTTTATTATTTCATTAGAAATTTTTGTTTTAAACTATTTATTCTCTTTATGTTTCCATCACCGTTTTAACATCAATCATTTTATTTAGTTGAGTATTTCATTTCAGCCTTGTAAAAAATATAAAAAAGTTGACCAAATAAGAATAACTTAGTTATTTAAGAAAGCTGAACAATTGAAAAAATTGTGCAAGACATGAAAACTATCAGTGATATTTTTATAAAATAAATTTATTTATATTATTTATCAATAGATACCCACTCTCTATTATTTCAATCAAGTTTTTAAAAAGATGTTATTTATATTATTTATCATTAGGTACTCACTTTCTGTATTTGAATCAAGTTTTTAAAAAGATGTAAACAAATCATAGTCAATAATATATAAACGGTTTTTAACTTATCATTTATTTATTTGTGGAAAACTATACATTTATTTGCATAGAGTGTTTCTATCTATATTTCCTTAGACGCTGATCCTGTAAAAAACGAGGTTTTTATAAACGCTTCGTTACGGGAATAAAGAGAGTGAAAGATTTAAGTATCTGTAAAAAACTTATTTATTGAGGAATTATTGATGATTTATTGCCAAATTTATTGTCTTGAAAGACAGTGTTTGTCTTCAGTCCAAAACCATTCCCGAATCTCTAAACTCGTATACACAGTAATGTGGTGCATTTTTATGGGAAGCGGTTGTCCCGGTGGTAGCAGGCGAGTCTAATCGGTGAGATTAGATAAGAGACGGCGCCTACCACTCCTGTTGTAACGGTGAACGGCTCCTCTAAATACAATTTATGAGCTTCAAAATCGCTTTCCGGTGGTTCGGAACCCACCTAAAGCTGTAGGTCCATTCATCTCTCATCATCATCATCATCGTTCCCATTACCCATGCACAAGCCTAGAGCTTATGTGGGCATCATCCCCAGCAAAAAAACTCCCGCTCTCGGTTATCCGAGCCCCGGTTAACCAAGCTTCAGGTTAATCGAGCCTGTCATTCAAAAATAACAAACATAAATAAAGGTCTAAATAGCGAGGGAAGAGTTTATCTCAGAAGACAATCAAATACTTTTCAAGGAATAATCTGTTTCTACTTGCTTACAGGTCTGTAATTGTGATTATTATATATTTTTCCTTCCAATAAACCAGTTTTGTAGCTGAACTGAACCTTCGTATTATCCGAGGTCATCCCGGTCCCAATTACCTCGGAGAATCGGAAGTCTACTGTACTTTGAAATAGCTCCACGCTTGAAAACGCGCTTTTTACAAGAGTAGAATAAGCATTGAATACTATCAATGTGTTGCTAAGTGTCGGAAATCGTTTGCTAATTCAGTAGTATTTCAAAAAATGCATAGACTGTAATATGGTCTATAAGATAATAAGATATTATCTTCCAATTAATTTGAGATCAACTTTGAGAATTTTAGACGCCTTTATAAACTAGAACCCATCTAAAACTAGGTACATTCAAAATAAAATTCAGCCATAAGCTTAAATATATTTATTATACGGCAATACAAGTTACAATATTATTGAAAACTGGAGGCCCAAAATATACACATAAATTTATATTAGAATGTGTGTAACAATCTTCACTTTAGTTTAATTTTCGTGTGAAGTATAACTTTATCAATGGCACTGTACGGAAAACACAAACTTTTGAGTTACATTAACACACTTATTTTTCACAGCCTGCTCTTTAAGAGCTTCAATTAATTTACTCTTTCTCCTTTTATTTTTATCTCTTTACCTTCATTAAGTTATATTTACAATCTTACATTTAGTTGAGAATGAAGTATTTCAAAAAATGAATGGTTGAGCCGTACATTGATATCAGTAAAAAATTAGAAGTGTGTAGTATCACGGAATGGAACACCTGTATGCCAAAAATAAATGCATTTTTAATTAAACTGAAATTAAATTTGTACCCTTTTCTTCCTCTCAAGGGCTCTTGAAATGAAATATTTGTTTTTCCTACCACAACTGGATTTGAAAAATGTCAAGATTGTCTACATGGCTATTGTTTATCAAATACACTTTTATTTCTGTATGACAAACACATATTTCCATTACACTTCACTGGTGCTGTGATTCGTCAGCCAAAGATCATTGAAATAAACAGAATTTTTAGTCAAGTGAAAGCAACCCAATTGAGAGAGAATATTGTGAAAAGCATTGAACTGAATTGGTTTGTGCGTAGGTAAAAAATTGAATAACAGTTCTTTGAAAACTAATGCTACTACAACATGAAATAAAGTAGTCTATTCATCTTTGAGAAAAAATAAAAATTACCGATTGATGACTGCAAATTGATTATAATCGATGCAAAATATAGTCTAAATTACTTTTGCTACAAATAAACTATCCTTGAAACGGGTTGAAAATGCGGCACTAGACAGAAAAAGTAGAGTCTAGACTAGCAGAGTTTTCGAATATTGTATAATTTCTGTATATTTCAATCCATTTAAACAAACTTTCATTAATGGTACGGTAATACTCTTATCTATTAATTATCTATCAAAATAATTCTACTCTATAAGCCATTAACTTGATAAGGCATGAGGATCTATAAAACTTCAAGACGACCAGTATTATCTGTATATATAATACATATTTTAATAATTGGTTGATTAAGTACGAATCTCTAAATTTACCATAGTTTATGAAAGTATACCATGAAATATAATAATTAGTTATAATAATATAACAACCTATGACTTCAGGTGTCCGCTGATAATCTATCAGGGTTGGAATGTAGTTAAATTTCAGTAATAAATAATAATTGCCCTACTGATTTTTTGAAAGACCAGGAATTGAATGATTGAAGAGTTTTCATATAAAATAAAGCATTTAGAATATCTTTCTTATCAAAAACTATTTTGATTATATTTCGTTGGCTGAGAAATTGACCTACTTGTAAGCAAGAAAATTACATCATAGTTTTTATATGTTATTGGTGATTTCTTGTATTTCTTTCATTTTTTTAATAAAAATATGGCTACAAAAAATATATCATGCAAGCATTCTTGAATTTTGCAAATTTCAAATTCGATTGAAATGGAAGTTGATAGTTTATTTTATGAGTTGAACTCTTCATCCAACCCTGCAATTTTATTTATGGAAAATAAGTGCTCAACCATCAAGTATACTTTGAAAAAGTGGAAAACATCAATACTCATAGGAAAAATAAACATTGGTAGAATAATATTATGCATACTTCCAAGAATAAAGTTATGAACCATTAATGAGCAATACAATCTTATGGTATAATAATAATAATAGAAGTAACACAACAGCAATAATATTAATATTATAAGATGATATTTATACTGTACTTATAGTAATAAAATACAACATCTACACTGGTAATATTATAAAATATATATTTATGGTAATGGCAATGTAAAACAGTCATAAATCATGTATAGAGCTAAACAATATTGTAATATATATTATTATATATTATAAACATGACACATTTTTTTAAAGTATCCAGAGAAATTTATACAATATTCACAATCATTTTATATTGTCGTAATTGGATAGCAGGCCAAATAATTTATAGTACAGGAAAGTCAAATCCAAGTTCTTAAAACATGATTCTCAATTTTTAATTTGTTCAGTACTGTGAATAATTTTCACTTGCTTGTCTATTTTTAATTAATTTAAATAGCTTAATTTTATGATTGTTAATTATAATTTTCAAAAACTTGAAATCTTGAAACGGTTTTGATTTGCATGGGTACATAGGGTAGGTACCCAATATTAACGAGCGAATTTTTGAAGACACTAAAGTTATTTTAGTACCACTATTGTATGACTATCAGTCGCTTAATATCATTATCAGATACAAAAATGATATGTTGATTCAACATTTTTATTTAGAAAATTACTCTTTTTTTAGGACTTTCTTTCGAAAATAAGTTCAATTTTTCATCAAATCTCAGCAGTCTTGCCCGCTACTAGTAGCAGTTGAAGGTGGGTTGGTTTCATTGATTTCTTCTTTTGAATGTAGAAGTTTTTGTTTGTGATTGAAATAGGCCTCGAACCTAGACTCTCCATATCCCTGGAAAAAAGGACATGGAATATTTTAAATGAGATTGTAATCGGTGCAGGATTGTGCAATAATTTTACTCACAACTAATTTTTATTTCATTGGGCTAATATTAGAATTTCATACTGGTAAACATGATTTCATCAATAATTATTGGGCTTATTCAAAGATTTTTGTTTATTAGATAATTCAATTCAAGTTATAAATAAGGATAAGCAGAATAATGAACTGCGGTATAACAAGAAAGTTGTTGCTTGCCATTACGTTACCGCTTGTTAAGGCTAGGCGTACACCGGTTAGTCAAGACAAGACGAGATTAGTCACGTTTAATCACAGTACTTCACATAGCTGCTTATGAAGCAACACACACCGATTAGTCATTGCATCGGTGTGTGCTGCTTCATAAGCAACTATGTAAATTACTGTGACTAAACGTGACTAATCTCGTCGTGTCTTGTCTTGACTAACCGGTGTACGCCTAGGCTAATGCTACATGGTGGAATAGACCGATTCATTGCATTTAAATGCAGTCTTTAATTCCCGCCGTATGACATCGAGTACGAGAATGATACTGTATTTAATGTAAATTCATGAAACTGTATTTTGTTTTAATGTCTGTAATTTTTTATTTATTTTAGCAATAAATCTTTCTTTCAGGAGCAAGCAATTTTTGACATTCCCTCGCTTCCATATCTGACAACAGCGCAAAATTTCTCAGCCGCCTTATTTCGTGGGCGCTACTTGAAAGAGGTACTCACCCAATAATCGAATTCGATTTCCATTGAGATGGAGTTGACGACACTCCACAAACCCCAGAAAAAGTGCGACGCTAGAATGAAGGCCTCGGTCTCTTCCAGGATGTGTTCTACTGTGTCACGTGATCTCGGCTTGTAATTGGCTAGAGACTGCAATTCATCCAGGTAACACCTAATCATGTGCTCCTGCAATTGAAATTCAATCTTGCTAGATGACCTATGCCAGCGGATCACAAGTGGGTCTTTATTACTTACTATAGTGCGATTCACGTCAAGAAGTCAGCATTGCTTAGATGGGAGTTTGCTATCCTTGTTCAGCACAAGGCAGTTGCTGATGTCTCTATCCTATTCGCACTGTGCATTGTTGACGCACACAGTCCCAACAAACACGTTTGGTGCAGTTTTCTCTTTCTCTCTCAATGAAACTTGGCATCAATGCTCCTCATTTAAACAATGCTGACTTCTTGACGTGAATCGGACTATAAATGACCTAAAGTCGTGGATACACGTTGCATAGTATGCATGCATATTATGTTGCATCGTGTATCCGCACCTTTAGAAAGCAGTAAGGAGTTTTATGACAATGCTATTTCATACTAGAATGAGCGCGTTGTTGCCATGTTTCTGTTGGATCGCAAACATGTTTTTTTTCAGCTAGTACATACGTATATGTAAATCTCATAAACCTGGTATTTCGTTAATGAAAACATACTGCTTTTTCAAACATAGAATGCGCAATTTTGTCTGTTTTTGTTCGATTTCTTATGTTTGGGTATACTTTGTCGTAATTTGGGTGTCTTGACTTATCTGCAAATTTTTATTCATCTCTCATTATTATCCTTCTCATGACCCACGCACAAGCCACGAACTTATGGTGTACGCATCACCACAGAAAAAAAAACAGTTTCCATGTTATAAAATTGTAAATTTAAAACAATTATTTTCAATTTTTAACCTATTTATCCAAATAAAAAAGCATAAGTTTATGGGATTATTAGCGTATCGGCTTTGAACGGTGGGGAGACCCGAAGGTAGTTCCACCTCGCTGTGTAAACCCTATTTTTCACTTAGGTTGAAGTCCGACATCACTTTTCAGAATATTCACTAATTTTGAACAAGTTCTTTTATGAGATTTTTTAATTAATTTGATGAGTACTACAGTATATAGCTATACAGTATTTGTAGAAATACAGAGGACAATCTGTAGATTTTTTCTGAGGGTG
This sequence comes from Laodelphax striatellus, assembly GCA_017141395.1. Taxonomy (NCBI): domain Eukaryota; kingdom Metazoa; phylum Arthropoda; class Insecta; order Hemiptera; family Delphacidae; genus Laodelphax; species Laodelphax striatellus. The sequence goes on from CM029540.1 coordinate 7,948,339, forward strand.
ATGCCCACATGAGTTTTAGGCTTGTGCGTGGTAATGATAAAATAACCATTTTGTTACCTTCTGCTGTTGTGTGGCGTGATCACTCTCAGGCAGATGATAGAAATAGGGCGGCTGTTCATTTGAATAATCATAAATCCACTCATTGAAGTGATTGGCAAACTCGAATCCTCTGTAGTTGTAGGCGCAGTACTCAAAGTCAATTATCACAATGCTTTCGCCGCTTAGGCTGGACGTGTTGAAAACTGGCAACGTCGCTTTTTCATCGTCTCGCTTCTCGACGTCATCACTTATGACGTCATCGTGTGGAGAGGGGGTGGGGGCGGCCTGGGAGGGGGGAATGTCGGTCATGTGTGTTTCCTGGAATGTTTCCACTTCCTCGCGGACTAGTATGTTGCCCTCCTGTAGATCGTTGTGACAGAAAACAACGGGCGACTCGACGGAAAGCAATAATTCCCTGGAATGAATTGGTTTCCAATTATCACTGATATTATGTCAAATTCTAGTTACATGCAATAAATGAATTAAATTGGTTTCCAATAATCAAGAATGAAATACATGGTTATCAAAATGGTGAGAAGTGAATAAGTTTTAGGTATTTTTTATTTGATTTGAGAAACCACTTTACCTTTGCCAAACAACAGCTTCAGCACCCCTTTCTTTGCTACCTACGACTCTTACTAGTTGGGTAAATTGAAAGTGTCTGGTTTCAAGGTGGTTTTTGACCCACTAGCATAGGTTAGTGTTAGGTTGGGTTCAGGTGCTTGATTGGGAAAAATTGCAATATTCTCATGAAATAATATGTGTTGCCCCCAAAAATAGTTGATTAGAGGTGGTAGATAGTTAGGTGGATAGTTGATTTAGAGGTGGGTTTAGATGCTTGAAAAAAGAAATTTACAAGAAATTTTACAGTATCGGATACTAAATAATTACCATTCTAATTTGTATAATTGTGATTAATTCCGTTGTGCATTTTTTAAATTTATCGTATTTATAATTTTTTGAGGAATAAATAACTACATTTCAATTGGTAGAGTCCATAGTTGTTTTAGAAAAGAACTTCAATTTTTTCTGCTAGGGATGATGCCCACATAAGCTCTAAGCTTGTGCGTGGGTAATGGAAGGATGATGATGAGATATGAATGGACCTACAGCTTTAGAAGAAAAGCTGGATTAGTAAGCTCTCACCTCAGCCAAGCTAACTCCTCTCGCAATCGTAGTCTTTTTAGTTTATCCTTTATGGCACCATATAGCTGTTCATGATCATTGGACAAGTTTTCTTCAATAGTACTGAGCCATCTGTGAAACAAAGGAGTAGTACAGTGATAATATGCAGTGTTTTATTTGTTTATCAATTTATTTGTTGATACATAATCCAATGATACACATACACAATCACACCACTCTACAGAAGAGACAGTAGAAAATTATAAATTTACCGTAGTAATTCAAAATATTAATAAAAATAAGTAGAGACTGGAAAATAACTTTAACATCAATGCAAAGAAACTAATTTTAGATAAATTTAATAGTGTTCTGTATGTAGGCTATAATCATCAACGTTTTATTCTGTTGACCTCTATTCGTCAGATTGATTGTATTTGATTGATTGATTGTATTCGTCAAATTGCTCTAGTATTTGCTAGATGAAAATTAAGATATTTTCCATCAGTTGATCCTTCAATTTTGAATCTAGTTTGAGTGATTCACTTTCTATGAGCATATAAAATACATTATTATTAGAACATGATTGTGTGCGTTCTTCATTTTGACAAAAGAAACAAGAGGTCTACCATATCATCATAAAAATAAACCATATACAGTGATAATTATTCTTCCATAACTAATTGACTGTAACATTCCAACATTCTTTATAAACAAAATTAATTATTTCACTTCACAGTTATTGACTTACAACACAGACAAGTCGGCTATATGGGGAAAACAACATCATATATGATTTGAACTAGTGAGAAGTGGGAGTGGGATCCACATCAAAGTTAATTATAATATACACTAGATGATTATATGATTTGATTGTGAGAAAAATTGACAAAAATTAGATTAATAAGAAAATTATGAATGAGCTACCTTTCCACAGTGTCCCAAAACCATCTCGGTTGCTTATTGATAGGCACATCCATTTGGTGAATGTGAACCATTTTTTCGGCAATTAGTCTACTTAGATTAGGATCAGCCAGTTCTCTCGTTTTCAGTGGTCGGGCCTGCAAAATTTTTCAAATAAATAGTAAGTTAATGCAACAATTCAGTTTTTTCCACAAGTGCAAGAAAAAATCTACAATAAATTGAATTGAAAATTTTATTGATAACTTTCGTTATCCATAAAACATACGATATTGAAAAATTGTTCAATTTTTAAAAAGGTCTTACGTATTCCACATTTTTGCTATTAATAGGTATTACTAAAAAGAAGAGATTAAAGTTGTTGACAACCACTTGAGATTTGCAGTGATAGACACATGTACTTTAACATATCCGATAAAACGTTTTGAGTGGGATGAACATTGAGTTTCTTTTTTATAACATGTAAAATTCGGTTCAACAGTTTTTGCAAGTACTTGCCCAGTATTCAAATTGGATAAAGAGGTGATTGAGGGGAGAATTTCACAAAAAAAATTATAATTGCTAATCGCTCACTCTGAATAACGTCGGTAAAATACTACACGTTCGTTACATGATTTGGCCATTACAGGTCACTCTCTATATTCATGGTCTCTATTCATACGACTCTAATCATGGTCGAAGTTTACATGTAGCATAAGTTACCATAACCTAATGAATACGTTTTTTTAAATGAAAATGTAGTACATGTTTCAATCAAACAATCAATTTGGCTAGTGTTAACCAATTTCAAATTGCTACTCTTCATTACTGAATCCCAATCCCACTGTTATTTGGAATTCTAAACCACCATTTGAAGAAAATCGAGAAAACTCAAATTATTATCCAACAAATAAAATTTCAGCAGGATTTCTAGAGAACAGAATTAAGTTTTAATACTCTGAATCTGCTTGTTTTTAATAGTTTTCATAAGTTCTCGTTTATGATTCAATTTCTCACATCTTGATAGAATTAGAAGAACTATTTATTTTTATCTAAATGTACGCCTATCATCAATCCGTGAGATGGAGATAGACTATTTTACCTTTATTCAGATTTATTATACGGTACTTTCAAATATGAGGAGTGCATTTAACTCTGGTTTTAGAAATGCTGTAGAGTTTTTCCGAAGTAAATAAAATACTATATAATAAGAGTTTTGTAAAAACTCTTATATGTAAATTCTTTATGGGCCTAATGTAGTGTGTTTTTTAAGGAAGCAACTGAAAGTTCAAGATTAATGGAAGTAATAATAAATTTAGCAAGCATGATAAATTCTGTATAGCCTACTCTATGTATAAAATATCTAAGACTATTATATTTCAATTAATCTTATTAAATATAATTTTTAGAACTAAAAAACGCTTCTCGTTCTCGGTGGTTCGGATTCCACCTAAAGCCGTAAGTTCATTCATCTATCATCAGCATTCTTCTCATAAACCACGTACAATCCAAGAGCATATGGATCACAGCAAAAATAGATTGATTATTATTTATGAATAATAAGGGAGAATAATACAAGAAATAATCCATTCTTTGACATGAATCCAAGAGCATAATGTGTAGTATTTGCATCACAGCAAAAATAAATTGATTATTACTTATTAATAATAAGGTAGAATAAAACAAGATGAAATCCATTCTTTTTGGTTAGTCTATGATAATACCTACAGGAATGTACTCCTCCAGCCTTCCTCCGGGGAAAACCCCGAAGAGCCTGGGTCCCTTCTGGCTCTCGGATAGAAGTGTGAAAATCACAGACTCGGTTATCAAAGTCTCCAGTGCTCTCTCGCCGTTCACCTGGCCGTAGACCCGTAACAGAACTCGGCTAGGCTCGTTCTTGATAGTTTCTACGTCAGGCGGTAGAGCGCAGTAGTAGAGTAGGTTACTCAGGCCACCACTATGAAAAAATAAGAGAAAAAGTTGGGTAATTTATAAAATAATTATTGGTAAGACCTGAAAGAGTTTGAAAACGATAATAATGACATAAAAATAAAATAATAAAAACATAACTAAAATTATGTAGACTAAGGGAATAGTGCAAAAGGCCTCTTTGAAAAAAGAAAATGTTTGAAGTAATAATATTAGAAAATAACGATGTAACTTAATGTTAATTATTCAACCATATCAACTTAACATTCTACTATTTTATTTCCATATTTATGTATGAAAATGAAACATGTAATTTATTTCATCATTCAATAGTAACCCTCAGTTCATTTTGAATGTGCGTGATACCAGTAGTACCGATGTAGCCTCAAAGGAAACAAACAATTCAGTTTACTCGTCCAAGAACATTATTGTCATTGGCGAAAGCATTTTCTGTCATCTTTCAAGGCTTAAGAACCCCTAAATCTCCTCATTCCACTGTAGACGATTGTTGTTTGATGTTGTAGAAACGACAAAACTATGACCTTAGCCAACAATGTTATCTAATGGAACTTGCTTATAGGTGAGCCTGCACTAAGTTTCTATATTATTATTTCTTGCTCAAAAATTCTGTCAGCTAGCCGTCGAGACTTTATACATGAGTAATTGTGTAAGTCGGTGGTTTTATTTTTATGGGCGTTTGACATGCTATGCGTTTAATCAATCCTCGAATCAAAGTTTGTGGTCAAGAAGAAGAAGAACATGACGTAGAAGAAGACCGAGATATTGATATTTATTTACATGCCAGGTCTTATAAGACCTTTTGCATTTCCAGTACAAGAAAACTAACACTGCTGACTACAAAGTGAAATTTTGTCAAAAAATGAGAGGATGAATAAACAATTTGCGACTTTACAATAACAAAATGACAAAGATAAAAAGAGCAAAATTTTCATCAATTTAATAACTAGAATAAAGAAACGAACTAGAATAATAAGAAATGTTTACATTTTTCAGTCCTTTAATTCACTTTGAAAAACAGAAATACAGGAACATGTTTACAATATAAACATAAACTACAAGTTTTAGAATTTAATAACCTCGGAATTTTTAATTTTTGAAGTATGAATACATGAGGAAAATATTATAAAGTAACTAAGTGAAGATGAAAGAGAAAAGATGATGATGGAGCTATTATAATGCAAATAAAAATTGTAGGCTATTAATGATGATATTATTGAAAGTTGTAAAAGAGTAGTTGATAGGTGAAAAGTGAGGTATTCAATATGGAAAGCTGAATGCATTCAAGCAAAAAAAGAAGAATTAACGGAAATTAACCTATTTTACTATGGTTAACCATGAACTAGAGTAGGTGTTAGTGGTAGGAGTAATACCTATTTAGGTGGGTTGTTACAAATATATTGGGTAAGAGAAATTTTTTTTTGCTGGGGTGATGCCCACATAAGCTCTTAGCTTGTGCGTGGGTAATGGGAAGGATGATGAGAGATGAGTGGACCTACAGCTTTAGGTGGTTTGCGAACCACCGGGAAGCGATTTTGATCGCTTTAGTTTTAGTGAGTTGATATCGATCAACTCATTATTATTTGATATGATGTTTTCTATACGTTGTCTTCCTGTGTTCAATAGGTATCCATTTTTGAACAGCGGTTTAGACTGTATAGACTTTAAATCACTCAAGTTCCCATTTCATTATCTTCGTGCTCATATTTTGAAAGATTGAAATTTCAGTCTGATTCAGTTTGGAAATATATTCCAGAAACAAAGTAGCCTACAATTTGATCGATTATACTTTATCTTATATGATTGATTGATGATGATAAACAATGTTGAATATGCAGCGAAAAGAGACCCATCGATATTGGCAGCTTCCAAGGAATGGGAAATAGATGGTCGTTTCAAGATGCTCAAAAATATTATTGATTGAACATTCTCGTATTTCTACCCGTATTGACTTGAGAGTCCTCTCTGTCCTTTCTCTCTTTTATACTTTATGACGATCCAAGAATAGAACACCTCTGCTCATAGACAGCAGGTGATATTATGTTCCAAGCGTTCCAACCATGAACCAACCCCATCCCTATGTAGTTCGGAAATATTGATGCATTGTTGTTTGGATGCTCGCAAACAGTTAACCTTTCTATTAGGCTGCTTAGAGATCAAATTTTTTATCAAGATCAGGTCCGCGTTCTTATGGACCATAATGACTTTCATCAAAAGTTGGTAATAATTATTCTCTAATAATTAATTGATCGAAATTTCTAATTAATAATGCTATAAACTACTTTGGAGACTTCCGCTACTGCGAATACTGACAACAGAATAATATCTATTAGTTAGGAAATTCGTTCAGTTAATTATTAAGATTCAAAAGCAATTGAATAGTTGCAATATTTCATTTCCTTCCATATTCTCTAATAGTCTACTTCTCCAGAAAGGCTTGAAGTATGATGAGTACACTTGAGCTCATAATATGCAATCTTCTTTTCAACTTGCTTTAAAATACAGTATATGAATACACGATGTAGTTCGTGTATTAGTTTAAACTGAAAATCCACAGTTTAAACAAAGTTTAACGAAAATGGTGCATACAGGCCTTATAAGAAGATGATAATTGATGATAAATAAAACTTGAGCTTGATTGAACTTGAAATTATGAAAAATAATCTTAATCCTTATGAAAGGATTTTTCTCCAAGAAATTACAAATTAACTCATAGGATGAAAACACAGATACAAAGTCTAAAACATTGGTTTGAATGATTACATGGTTACAGTGTTTTCTATGTGCACCAACTTTTAGACAATTCCAGAAATAAGGAAACATCCAACTTCAAGAAAATTACACGTCTGTTAAGTGAGTTGACTGAAGAAACAGAACTGTCATTTTCAAGCGTTTGATAAATGTGTACAATTACGAGAAGAATTGAACAATTACTAAATTACACCTATCTGGTTGAATATATGGTCATTGTTACAAAATTATGGCGTATTCAAGGTTGAGATAAAATTATGAATGACGTCCTGTCATAAATTTATTTCAAAACAAGGAAACCTCTATAAGCCTAGTATTTTACTTTATTTTCTAGATTATCTTTCCTATATTTTCCCCATCTTACTTTTCTACGCCCACCTTATTGGAGATATGATTATGGTACTTTGAAGGTTAAGAAAAATTATGAATTACGTCTTCTCACTCATAAATTTATTTGAAAACAAGGAAAACCTCTATATTATTGTACTTAATTGATATCTTCTCTAGATTAACTTTCCAGTATTTTCCTCTTGAGTAATCTCTTCTAATCTCGTAAAATGTTTTAAATTTTCTAATTTAATAAAGTGCGATGTATCTCTTTTGTTTTCTTATTTTTTGTACTGAAAATTTTAATTATAATGTCAATAAGGCTAGTAATAAATATACTCTATGTCTGTGAGCTTTTCTATGCATGAAATAAATAAAACCAAGAATTGACGCTTTCAATAGTTTCAAGAGAAAGCAGAGGATATTGGGGGCCTTAATAATCCAGTAAGGTACTTTAAGGGAATTTTATACAAAGAAACTCACACCTCACAGGGGATGGGCACAAACAAGGAAAAAGAGGAATATGGTGATTTGGTGGGTGTTTGGGGGAGGGAGGTGGGGCAGTCTCCAGGGCAAGATAGCCCTTTCCTATGGGTACCCCTTAAGGAAAAGATGGCGTCTCCTCCGACAGACGGGATTGGCCGTTTCTGTCAAAATCCGTTCCGTCAACTGTATTCGATCTTGGAACCTTTGGATTATCAGACAGGCACTTATCGCCCTCGGCTACGGACCGACCACTCCTCATTGGAAACAATTATTTCAAATAATAATTTTAAAAAAATAACCAGATTTTTGAAGTCATAGTCTTCTTCTTCTTTTCCTTTAGCTTTTCCCTATTCGGGGTCGCTATTCCGTATCTTCCTCCTCCACACCATTCTCTCCCCGGCTTCTTCATCTGTCAGCTCCTTTTCCCTCATGTCCCCTGCAACACAGTCTCTCCATCTCCTCCTTGGTCTCCCCACTGGTCTACACCCCTCCACTTTTTTGAAGTCATAGTAAAGTAGTATTTTCAATTTGAGCACGATCCCCAATGTCACCTACCGTCAAATTACCTTTGTATAAGAAATATTAAGCCGTTTCCGAACTTTTCACCCACTCTGTATAAAGATAAGGATTTGAAATTCATTGAGTTATCGAAACTGATAGTTATAGCAGGATCCTTTCAACAGTGATCGACGAGCATATGATCACAATACTTAACCTACAAATGCTGAATCTCGCAGATTATTGAAAAGGTATTTTAAAAAGTTATTCTTTGAAAGGTCTTCTTTAAAAAGGTATTTTAAAGACTTTAAAGGTCTTTAAGACTTTCAAGTCTTTTGATTATTGTGTCGAAGTCACTGTTTAATTATTACCAAAACAGCTGATTTCTGACAAGTTAAATGGATCGTGCTATATTTTTGATAAAGTAACCCCGGTCGTACACCGGAGCAATAAGCAATAGGCAACTAGCAACATATGGATCATATGATCGTCTACTGTATACAAACCAATAGTTCAATGCACACCGAAACAGCTGCTTTAGGTGTGCATTGGACTATTTGTTTCTATAGAGAAGACGATCATATGATCCAAATGTGCCTGTGCTTGTTGCTAGCTCTAACGCTCATGAAGTTAGTCTCACCTGACTTTCTTGAGCACCATGTGATGCGGCTGTATCCGCCGCCAGGCGCCATGCAAGTAGTCGCGGCACAGTTTGGCCGCCATCTCCCTGATGTCCTCCACCGAGGTCACCGGACTGGTCACTGACGCGACACCGGCTGACGGCAGCTTGGCCGGCTGATGCATCTCCTCCGCCGCTACTGGCACCTCCACCATTATCACTTGTGGCTAGCTGAAATCAAATTTAATGCTTCATTCCAACCAATAATTTACAGCAAACACCAAACCTTAGTTAATTTCATTTTTCCGAGCTCTACTAGACTCAACCTTCCCCTTTCTTTTCCTTTCCTTTTTCTTTAACCTTTGTAGTTGTATATCACATTTACATTATACTAACTCTTGATTAACTTCTTTTTTTTCTATTTTACTCATAAATCGTCTCTTCTAATCTCTTAAATTTCTTTAATTTCTAATTTAGTGAAGTGTGATGTATTTTGTTTTGTATTTTTTGTATTGTTCTTTTTTTTACTTGAAATTCCAATAGCAATGTCAATAAGGCTTGTAATGGACCTAGTGTCTGTGAGCTTTTATATGTATGTATAAATAAATAAATAACTAAACCTTATAACTCCATTCTATTCGGTAGGTAAGTGTGACGTCACAGAACTGTTTGGAAACCTGTAATTGCATTAGAAAAAAAATTTAAACATGTTTCCAAAAAGTTTTTGAATCACATGTGAAATTATATGTGTTACAGGTTATATTATTGTTTATATACGTCATCACTTACACGGTCTATTCCACTATCACAAACTGATAAACATTCTTTGATTTTTAGAGGTATAGTTTGTACTGATAGTCAGGTCCGGTTCAAGGAAATTTTTTGGTACATGCGAAACATTTTATTTATTTATTTATGTGGAGGCAGTTCTCTTTTGCATGTAAAATACTGTTTTGTGTTTTTATTTTATCAACTATATATGACTAATATATGTGTTTAGACTTATGACAATGCCTATTATATTTATTATTTAATGGAAGACAAAATCATTAAATAAACGTGAATTTGGCGCCAATATGCAGAGTGTCCCACCAGGGTTGTGACAGCCATCAACCTCAGACTATACATGAGATTTCTGACAGAGATTTCCAGTCAACATGGGTCCTATCAACTTTGGTTTTTGAGATTCAGTGCATAGATTCTTCAAGAAATTGGAAATATGTCAACTTACTGTGGGCATATATTCAATAACTTGAAAATCACCCATACAATTCTAATCTCTCATCATCATCATCCTTCCCATTACCCACGCAAAAGCTTATATGTGGGCATCATTCCTAGCAAAAAAAATTGAAACCCGTTTTTGGAAAGAGAACGAAATTTTACAAAGCATTAGTGTATTTTGTAAATGAGAATCGGTCATCAAAAGTCCTCTTTCAGGGGTCAAATTGAAAAAAAATCTTATGTATGGTAGTAGATAGGCCTAGGGAAAGGGAAGTAAAAAATTAAGTTTGTTGCAAAATTTCAAACAGATTTTCTTTGTTTTCCATTATAAAATATTTTTTCATTATGTGTGAATAGCCTACTTATTTTTTCCACAGGCTTCCATGTGAGATTAATATCCAGACACCTAGCTCAAGTATGGATATCGAACTTTTCTGATAATAATGAAATTTTTCAATGAAAAATTATAGACTTATAGTCTGAATAACTCATGTCTGCAATAATTCAATGACATCATTGATTTGATAGTGTTTAAATTCGATCATAATATTCAATCATAATTCCATTGAATTATATAAAGCCATAATTCATTTATTCACAGTTTTTACAATAAACTTTCGGCTACAAAACGTTTCATTTCACTATTGAAAAAATTGATTATAATAGACACATCAATCAGTTTAGAGTCTTGAGAAAATTACTTTATACACTCCCAAATTATTGTACACACCATCACTTCTGTATTAAAATTTCAAAAAAAAACAGCTCACTCATAAACTATAAATAATCGTCTTTATCTTCGCTGAAAAAATGTGATCGATTTTACAGTAAAGCTGTGAATGGATTTATGAGCTGACATTGACATTGAAAAGCAAATTTCTACAAGAAAAAACTGAAATCGTCAAAGCACCAGTCATTCATTCTGATAACGTCAAGAAATTGTGAGCGTTTTTCAACGAGAATGCGACAAAATAATTACTAGTTCTGTGTTTAATACGTTTTAGTTTACCGTCGAGAATATGAGGCCAACTAATAACTGATTGGATTTATTACTCATAGCTAGTTAGTGTTCATGAATGTTACATGAGCATTATTTAACTGGAAAAGCCAATTAATAACTCGAAAGAAATATAGACTAATTATAGTTTACTGAGATGAGTATTTGAAAATTGAAATATAGTGTTTTTAATTCATTTGATTTTTGAAGGCTGTATCCTGAACTGCACTACAACAGAATAATTAAAAAATAATATAAGATATAGTATATCAATCTATAAATTGTACATGGTAGGCATAGGTATAAGGTAGGCTTTTGATTTTTGAAGGCTGTATCCTGAAGTGCACTACAACAGAATAATTTTAAAATAACATAAGATAATAATCATATCAATCTAGAAATTTTACATGGTAGGCATAGGTAATTCACACTTGGCTTTTAATAATTCATCAGGCCCAGGGCCCAATCGTCATAAGGCTTAGGCTCAAAAATAATAAAATTCTTCTGTCTTGAGTATTGAACTTTAAATTAGTTTCCTGTGATCAAATGAGGATTCTTATTCTACCTGTTTAACATGGGGTAGCTACAGTATTTAAAAAATAGAAAAAATTGAATACGGTACTAAATCTCTCAGCACGGAATATTTGTTTGTAGCAAATTTGTGTTTACACCTACTGTATCTTTCTTCTTCATTTTGTTCAAACCTTTCTTCCTTTTTCAGTTCATTGTGTTTGTGTACCTATTAAAGTTATGTTTAAATCCATCTTCCTTTTTCAGATCATTGGGTTGATAATGCAGTAATGTACTATTGCGGAGCGGTTGTTACAAAGTGAGTATTTCAAGCTATATTTTCGTTTTCAAGTTTCTATGTTACATTAAAATTTGAGCCATCAAAAAGAAGATGTATATCTAATTCAAGATAATTATGGCTCGGCTTATAAAAATTGTCAGCAATTTCTCATGGTTGGTGAATAGAAGTTTCAAGTTCATTCAGGATTATTGGAAGATCCAAATCGATTACCATCTACATAACAAACGCCCTATGCACGCGAACTGCAGGCAGTAAAATTTGATGACACTGCAATTTTTGCATGCAAGACCATAAAAAGAGCTCAACTTTCCAGAATGCCTTGTGTGATATTAGTGGCTTGTGATGATATCGTTTAATAAAGTTGAGTACTTTTGGAAAAGGTCCAAATTCGTGTAGGTGAACTTGGTCATCAATCTAATAAATTAGGAAAGGATAAAGTAAAATCGCGAGTTAATATTGGAGTATTGCAGTAAATTCATAGCCTAGATTATTGGAATAGCATGTTAAATTAAAAAAAAAAAAAAATACGAGGAACCTAACTTCCTAAACAAGAATGGGGAAAAAATTGAAGTTATAGGCCTCATATAGATTCTATATGAGGTAAATAGGCTTTTTAACAGTGAGGTGTATTTTATGCGATTAATTTTTCCTACATGTTTCCATAATATATTTGCTTTTGGTGATGTAAAATTAATGCTTTTAAATTTCAAAAATTTGAACCCACAAGATTTGATCTTTTAAATTACCGTTTCATCCTGTAAGATCAGGCATTATTGCATCATTCCAATTCTATCAACATCGTGAAAAGTTTTTAATGTTATTTTTATTCTATTTCTAAAAAAAAACTTTGTTTTGGTAATTTTTGTACGGTTATTTGCAAACAAATATATAATGAAGGCCTTCTTAATCCCAATTTATTGTTTTTTTATTCTAAAATTTATTTTATTTAATGTAAAATGCTCTGTTTGATATGTTGTGAAGAAACTAGAATAATGAATTGCTAACTATTTCGCTACAGTATTAAGGATTCATAATATTAAGATCAACGTTTTACAGTGTCGTTATTAATGTATGAATGAATACTATGAATGAACAAAAAATGAGTCATCACTATTCTGAAGGTTTTAGTGATTAAAATGGATAATCGACTGCAATTTTTCAATCATATCACAGCTATATAAAATTATGTATCAGTTGAAAAATAAATTAATAGCCTACCAATTCATCATCAATTATTGATGATGAATTGATATTCCAAACTGTTACTATGATGTCAATAATTTTTAATAGATTTGAACATTCTAATAAGAGTTTCTGAACTGAAAATTCAATACAGTTAATCTGTAGATAATATTCTACAAACTACAATGAAATTCTGTACAATTTTAATTTAATGATTGATTCTATTTATTGATACATATATCATTACAATTATTTCAAAGCAGCCTCAGATTTACAACACAAAACTGTCTAGAACCCAAACTTAAACAATCAGTCAAAATTTATAAAATCATCATTTTTTTAAATGGTATATAAAAGATTTAAAATCCTATCAAACAAAATAATTAAAAGTTCCTTCAAACGAATAATGTTGAATAATAAATTCAAAATGCATTATGAATTCGGAACAGAAATTATTAATACCAATAGATTTTTCTGCAAACACAAATAATGTGTTTGGTTTCCTACGTAAATTATATAATTTACTTAACGTTTTTTGCGGTATTCTTTCAATCAAACACAATTATTGCTTAAAAAACAATACACAATGTACTTAAAATTGAGACATAAAATTAGAAATTGAGGAAATAAAAAATTATTTAATCATAGGTTAAATATTAGATTGAAATAATTGATTCACACATGAGATCACAACCGTGTATTAATTGCAATAGATATTTCTTCAAAACACTGTGCTATATTATAATTAATAATGATGTTTGTCTCCAGGCTATTATCAAAGCCGGTACGTTATTATTGCATGGTTTGAACAAATGTTATTGTGATTCAAAATGTACATTGGATGATTCAATGTTCGTAAATAACGAAGCTGAACTGAATCACCGTTGATAAATCTAATCAAACTGATGGAATAAAATGCTTTCTTACCTTTTTCAAGCCAAATATTCGCTGGCGACAGTCCACACAAGCACACTACTGACAGAGTTGTTATTGACAAGTCTAGCAGCGTAGCAGCAGACGACTGAATATTTTTTTCGCAAAGCCTCTCTCAACACAGAATCAGCGGATCCATGTTTCTGCACATGCGCTGTAGGCGTCTGCTGCCGAGTTGCGCAACTTTTTTGTTTTCGCTGCATTCATATGGCAGGGCGCACACAGAACGCTACTTTTTAGTTGGACTGTTGAAGGATTGTTTTGGGGGTGTACAGATAGATAGATAGAAACTTTATTTGCCATAAAAACAAATTAATAATTTGAATATTTATGTATAATTATAATTTGTGCATATTGAAAGTACAGTAGTGTTGAATTTAAATATCTGTGAATGATTATAATTTGTGCATTGTGCGACTGTGCGTTTTGAAGGAGAAAATCATTTGACAATTTTTCGCTTGGTTCATATTAAAGTGCACACAAAATATTAATTTTTTGTTGACGGGACATTGAAGGATTGTGTGGAGTGCATATTATTCAGGAGAAAATTAATTTAAACTTGATTTTAGAACTATTCATTTAAATCTATCAAACTATTTTAAACTATTCATTTAAAACTTCTCAAGTATCTTTTCTCCTATTTTAAAAAGATTTTATTAATGTCTTCTATTTTTTAATCTCCTAACGACATTTAATGTTTTTCTCTTTACTTATCGGTTTAAAGAATTAGATTTTCTTTTGCATTTCTCCAGTTTACTGTAGATGTGGAAAAGCGTAAAAAGTAATTTGTATTTATTGGTTATTATGGATGATAGGTTTTTAAATGTGTCAAAGCTGCGTGAAACTGTTTACTGATTGCCAAATCAATTGTTTTTCGCCAAATTAAATTATTCCTGCTTGTATATATTGTATACTTGCAATATAATAAATGTCAATTTCATCTTTATTTTGCACATGTAGGAGTGAATTCTTTGTTTTCCTTTTTCGGCAATAAAGTGAATTGGATTGAAAAGAAATCGTGTAGGAAATTGGTGATCAAATTAATAATAATTTATTTGTATCTTACGTTTTTCTTGTATTGTGTAATCAATAATTGTTTCTAATTTCTTACTGTAATGCTCTCTATGAGTGTATTAAGTGATATTTTATTATGTACTTGTACCCATACCCATGAATCTATTTGTCTATTTGAAATAAAAATATTTACAAGAGAAACCGTTCATTTATTCAACCTTGACAAATATGAATTAATTGTGGGCAGAATACAGCTCCTGCTGCAGAATTTGGAATTTCTCAATAAATAAATTTAATTTTTTATAGAAAATTAACTAATTCGGTTGATTTGCTAATGATTTTCAATCATTCCAGTCCTCTCAATGGTGATATTTAGGCTGAAAATGTATAAATTGACAAAACCAACAGAATTGGATAAATATAATATAAATCAGTTGAGTTTTTCCAGTCGGTTGCAGTTTGGTAATATTCAAACAGCCCGCCACGAATGGATAAAATTCCTGCCAAATTTTCGATTATCGACTTTAACTTCGATTTTTAATCCTTGGTCTCGAGCAAATCTGTCAAAAAAATAAAAGTTGCTTCCAGCGCTAATAGTTCTGTACACGAAAATTCTACCAGGCAACCAGGAGCGACGAAGAGATACACTGGACTCTTTCGTTTCACCAAGGAGGAAAGAAATGTATTCTTTACTCCATGTGTTGCACTGAATTGCCGCCAAAAATTCAAATGTACGCTTATCAGATTTATCAACCAACGACATTTTCAATCAGCTGACATTGTTTATTTCAGTTCCAGATGTAAGAATCTTCGTTTATGGCGGTAAATTCAAACTTTTGAAGTCCTTGACAGTGATACACTGAACTCTTTCGTGTATCGCGGGTCGTCTAGCGGCTGACTAATTTCCAGCTGCTCAGTTTGCCTTAGTTCCTTATTTTGCCGCTAGATGGCAGTGACAACAGAAGAGCATGATTAAATTTGTGTGGAGGCAGTTTCAAAAAATGTTCGGTGCATTTTCATGCTAATTTGAGCTTTTCACGGCTTTCCACTTCGGTTTAAACTTTGAAAAGGTCGATTAATATGTAAATACATCTGATAAATCGATCTAGGTATGTTTCAAGAACGTATCTCAAGTAGTTTTCGAGTAAAAATTCTTTTATTGCAAAAAACTTACAGAATATATTGTTTTTTCACGATTACTCAGGAAATGTTTCATTTACATGCTTGTAACAATTTTTAAACGATTCTTCAGATAGAAATGCATCAAATGAGTTATTTTTTCTGGAGAAACTTCAAAAACGGATCAGGCAAGGGATATCGACAGAATAAAAGAACTCAGATTTCATATATTAAAATTCAATGTAAAAAATACAAATCTCAATTCACTGAAGGATAACTAATAACTCTGCCAATAAATAAACAGTTCACTAAAAAGAAACAGTAATGACATAATCTAATACAGTAATAAGCTATTTATCAGTTGGTATCAGTTGGGAATTCAATTAAATAGGAATGGGGTAAATTGGTGAATAGTCCCGCCATTAAGACATCATAATATCATAAAATAAATTTTGCCCTTTACAATGCCCTCAAAAGACTTAGCTTAATATTAAAACTGAAAAAGTGATCTAGTAAGTGAGTCAAGAATTAATAAGTATTTTTGTCGAATTATTAAAGTTTTTTTCATTTAGCGTATGGCTTTTCTCGGTGGGGAGACCCGAAGGTTGTTCCACCTCGCCGTGATAACCTAATTCCACTTAGGTTGTAGTTTTATTATTAAAGTATGATGAGAATAATAAATTGAAAACAAAATGTGATTAAGTTGAAACGTATTGATAAAGTTCAATAGCTTGCTAGATTGTTTTTTTGGGGATAAGCCTATTTCTGAAAAGTAATTTTGAGTAGTTCATTATTTATCAATTTGTTTATGAGGCCTGTTTCATAAAAGTTGGAAGTCCTGTAATACAGGCAAAAAGGTGGACTCTCACTAGACTTATGAATTTCTTACAAATTACATGACACGCCATGCTATTAATTTAAAGTGTTTCAGCCTCTTTCCTGTATTATAGGATTTCTAATTTTTTGAAACAAGCCCAGAAGCTCATTTTCTGATATGATTTCTCACATGATACAGTATTAAATCAATCATAATCTAGTACAGTAATAGGTTTCCAACACATACAAATAGAAATGAAAAGCATATATAGAAAAGGAAGATTACAAACAAATAAACTTCATTAATTATTCATTGAACTAAATGAAATGGTGAATAGAATATTAAACTGAAATTTGTTACAAAATTGAATGGTGAGTTCATCAAGTATCAATAGCAATGAAAATTTCATTATGATGAATTAACAGAATTAAAAATTGTATGGTATTATACATTTTTATGAAAAATAGACAACAAAATATTTTCAACGGAGTTTTCTGATACCTTTTAGTCGAGAAGGGTGTATCTAATCCATTTTTATTACTGTTACTTAAATTATTTACATATCCTGGTGCACTGAACTAAATGTATGTGTAAATGTAAATGTGTTGACAGTTTGTCACCACAGAAAATACTTAAAAAATTGAAGACATTCAACTAATGCTTTTATTCAGTGACAAGTAACCAACTATTTGTTTTGAAAAATTAAAATTTACCTTACTTCTAGGTAATAGGAATCAAAGCATTTGATGATACACAATAACAGTCTATAGAGTTTACATTTTGGTAAAAGTAAGAAATCGATTGTACTTTGATATTTCTTTTAAAAGAGACACTAGGCTATTTATTTTCTTTTTTCAACTATTTTAATAACATGAATTTGCTGAAAAAAAAATTACAACATTGATAAAGGCATATTTATTGCTATTAAGAGTATGGTAAAATATGAATTATTGCATAAGATAATTCTAGTAAGAGATAGAAATTAGATATAAATCAATCAATTTATAAGATTTCAGTCTATGGTGTATGGGGTAGATACTTGGTTTCACAGAAATATGAATTAATATTGAAATAAATTTAGTATTTACATTTAATCCTCTAAAAATCATTCAATTCGATTACTATCTTATTATTTTAATATCTAGTACAAGAAAAACAAATACATTTTTTATGAAATCTGATGAATATTATTCTTTCTATGCAAAAATAGGTGACATTTTAAATATTTAGTGAAACTTCTCTAAGCAGAAAGGAGGCAAGACTTTTAAAAATCATATTATCTATTACTAGTATTTCATCATATATTGTATTATTTATGAAACAATGGAAGCATCTTTCAATTACCTTACATCGCAAATGTAATATCAATGATCGCATAATATCATCAGGTCATCATTTTTACATTATCAGGTGATGAAAATATAACTTTCATAATCTTTTACAACCGTTGAGTTTGATAAATCTTTGATAAATCACGCACTGTAATAAATCTTTAATTGAAATCGGTGGTGTCATAAAAATCAAGAATGAAGCACAAAATACTTCATTCTACGAATAAAATAGTTCTTTCAATATGTCTATTTTTAAATTAAATCAACTCGTGAACAAAACTAACTCACCGATGAAAATAATCGAATATATCTTTCAATTTAATACAAAATAATAAATTATTCACTACTTTTGATAAACACAAAATTATTTACCAAACTATGAACATTTTTCTTCTTAACCATTCTCCTGCGATAGTTTCCCTAGTAGTCGACCAAAGGCCTGAAATAAAACATGAAAATGTTTTAATGATGAAGGTGGAATATATCATTATTTATAGAATTTGAATAATAAGTTAATTCACTGAATACTTTAGTTTTTTCTTAATAATTTTGGGCTACACTATTTATCAAAATTCTGGATAGAACCAGGTTCGGGCTGAGCCTGTTGCTCTCTCTAATTCATATTTATTTTTATTCATTCAGCAATTTACAATAATTATTGATACTTAATGGAAGGTCCAGCAGGCTTACGCCCAGAACAATCATTTTTCCAATTTATAAAAACAGTCCAAATGTAGGTTATGTAGCATACTTTACAAAGACACCAATTTCCACTCTGAAAATAAACAATGGAAAAATTTCGAATTTTGTAAAATATAACATGAAGGTTCCAAACTAAAAACAACGAAATTATACTGATATTATATATTATTATATTATACATAGATGATACCTATATCTATTGGACTGTTTTTTAAATTTGAAAAAGGACAATAATTTAGGACCTTCAATTGAGTATCATTTTTGTATAGTAGAATTCTTTTAGTTGGTGGATTAATCAGCATTTTACAAATAGGGTAACATTTATTATGTTCGTTGGTTACGCGTACATACACACCTACACGCTTGCCTGTCTCCATCTATTTCAAATTATAATGACTATCTTACTAGAAATATATATTTTTGAAACACATAAAACCTTTGTTATTAAATTTGTGTTGACCCCATTCATGTTTTTTCTAATAGAATGCACTTGTCAGCTCTCGCAGATTGCTCGCAGACTATCCTGACAGGGCTGAGCATTACATCAGCTATTTATTGAATAACAGTCATTCGCTATCCGCCAGCTTAAAAAAATCTACTATACAACTTGCAATATTCGAAATTTGTCTAGTTTTTGTTTCTAAGTGGAAACTGGAGACTGAAATATGTTACATAACCTAGATTTGGACTGTTTTTTAAATTGGAAAAGGGACACTTTTGGGCGAGAGTCTGTTGGGCCTTCCATTAAGTACAGTGCGATTCATTCAATTTGACGCTTGGCGATCAGTAAACAGCTGATGTTACGCAGCTTTGACACAGTAATCCAAAGACTTTTTGAAGTCTTAGGCTAGGCGTACACCGGTTAGTCAAGACAAGACAAGACGAGATTAGTCACGTTTAGTCACAGTACTTCACATAGTTGCTCATGAAGCAACACACACCGATTAGTCATTGCATCCTTTCAAGTCTTTAAAATACCTTTTTAAAGTCTTTGCAATAATCTGCGAGATTCAGCATTTGTAGGTTAAGTATTGTGTCAAAGCTGCGTAACATCAGCTGTTTACTGACCGCCAAACGTCAAATTAAATGGATCGCACTGTATCATTTGTACATTACTAAATAAATAAATGGCCTTACTTACTTAGTTACAAGCAACTAAAGCAAAACTACTGAATAATCAACAGAAATAAATGAAGACATTTTAGTGTTTTTATGAGTAGGTACATAATAATAGACATTAATATATAATTATTCAATTTCATTAATTAATTGTAATTAATATATTAATTATTAATACATTAGACGTAATATGAGTCATTAATAAAAATTCTACTAAAGTATTGAAGTGAATTACCTGTTATGTCTCCTAGTATCGTATTCGGGACTGTACGAGCTGCGCCGATTTCGACTGTTGGAGGATGAGGAGGAAGAGGAGGAGGGAGGTGGGGGTCGACCCCTGGCCGGAGGAGGGGGACTGCGACTGCGGCGCCGGTAGGAGGAGGAGGAGGCGGGGGGAAGAGTGGGAGCGGCCACAGGAGGAGGAGACCGAGATCTTGATCGCGACATCCTTGAAAAAAAATAATACATGTATATAGAGTGTCGATTAAAGATTTATGTACTGTACTAATAACTATGACATAAAATAAATGAATTAATAAATGAACGGATAAATAGATAAATAGCTTATAATTATACAAAATAGGCGAACACGTTTTTTGTAACCACAACAGCTCCGTGGTTTCTTAACCGATTTTGTTCGATCACGTCTCATTTGAAAGATCTCTTCGAGTAGATGTTTGATAAGGTCTTACATTTTGAAAAAAGTTATCTAATCGTGGAAATGAGGAATGAACGATCAAAGTTTCAATTTTTTCCATTGCTTTAAACATAGGGATAGGTGAGCTGAAATTTTTCACATTTCAACTGATTTTAGTTTCACATTTTTCAACTGATTCAAATTTCACATTTTTTAATTTGATGATGAGCTGTTTTAAAACAATTTTATTTTTTATTGTTCATTGCACAGGTAAGGGCATTTGTGCAGAGAGACCAAAAGAGAAAGATAGAGTAAGAACGAGAAGGAGAAGATGAAGAACGAGAAGAAGAAGGAGGAGAAGGAGATGGAAAAGAAGGAGATGAAGAAAGAGAAGAAAAAAGGATAAGGAAGAAGAAGAAGAAGAAAGGGAAGAGAAAGTATAAGGAGAAGAGAAGGAGGACAAGAAGAAGAAGGAGATGGAGATGAAAGAATGAGAAGGAGATGAATAAGAAAAAAAGGAGAGTAAGAAGATAGAGAAGAAGAACGAGAAGAAGAAGGAGAGAAGTAAGATAAGAAGTTGGAAAAGAGAAGTAGATGAAGAGGGAGGACTAAGAAGAAGAAGGAGATGAAGTGTAATGAGGAGATGAATAAGAATTTTTGTACAACTTCTAAGAATGAACAGTAAGATTGATACCATAGCCACGAGAGGAGAAGGACGACGAAGAAGGTTACCATTGCACTTGGAGAAGAAGGTCCCCATCCAGTGTAACGAAGATAGAAGAAGGAGACCCCACGTGTATTCTAGATTCCGTGGGTTTATTCATGAAATTAATAATAAAAATTTCAAGGAGGAGGAGATTGGAAAACTGCCTTAATGTAAAATGTCTGGAAAGAAATAGTCGCAGTTTTAGAGACCTGGGATGTCACTATAGTCACGGATAGCTTATTAGGTAGCCTACCTTCTTCTTTTGGAATTGATTCATCTATGAAAAAATCAGGGGCCACCACTTGCCGAATATACTTTGCTTGTACATTGATTCAGAATTGAAAATTGACTAAGGGGGTCACCCTTGTACGACACCAATCACCAAGGCAAAACGTTCAACCTCAGAAACCCCTTGTACGACACTACCCCCTGTACGACAACACTGTGCTGCAGTCTAGCGGCAAAGCTGCATTGTCCCAGGCGTTACTTACTCTCTACACTCGACTGCCTTCCAGTGAAAAGCAATAAAACCACAATAGTCATGAAGGCACTGGGTTTGCCTTGTACTTTTAAGGTTAGATATGTGTCTCATTTCAATATCGAATTCTATTTGCTAATAAATTAATAGACAGTGGGTGAAATAGTCATAAGTCAGCAGTAGCAGGTCGGTCTTGATCAAGGAGGTCCCGATATTTTTCGTTATCATTGACTTAATAAACTATGCCGCTAGAATGCAGCACAGTGTTGTCGTACAGGGGGTAGTGTCGTACAAGGGGTTTCTGAGGTTGAACGTTTTTGTAATTGTTGGTGTCGTACAACTGGTTTGTCGTACAAGGGGTAAAACGTAGTTTTCTCAATTACGAAAATGTCGTACAAGAGGTATATTCTCACAAGGGGGTTGTAGTACAGAAGGTAGTGACTCAATTTTCTTCTTCCACAAACTAGAAAAATAATTTTCTCCAGCATATTTAGCAAATATCTAGATAGCCATTGATAGGTCACGGAGTGTATGTCATTAGCTAGCCTACCTTCTGCTTTTCGAATTGGAAGACCGGTCTGGACTAGGCGACGAGGAAAGTGAACCGGACGAAACTGAGCTCAGGTCTCTGTCGTCATTCTCCTCAGCGTAGTTCTGATGACGCTTCATTCGTTCCCTGAAATAATACAAAAGAAAACTAGAATAATACCAACTAACGAAAAAAGTACTATAATATTTATAAAGAACGCAATGCAAGGTAAAATAAACTTTCTCAAGAATAAAATCATCAGTTTGTTCTTTTGTTCAGAAAAGAGTAACTATTCATTTAATTTGACGCTTGACATTAGATAGATAGATAGAGAAATATTATTTCTTTGCCATCATACTCTACGGTCATCAGCAACGTCAAGAGATTATATCTATCTATCTATCTAATGCCAAGAGTCAAATTAAATGAATATCACTGTACTTTTTGTGACCACAGATGTTGAACATACAGTAACCTAACGTTTAACTTTTTTGAGTAAATTTTGGAATAGAAGATGTTGTGGACTAAACCATGGTTTTTCTTTCCTTGATATTGTATTTTTGATCAAATAGAATAATAAAATATAATATGAGCTACAATATGTGGAGTATGATTGGATAAACAACAACTGAGCTGCAGGGAACAAGTCTCAAGTGGAGTTGGCGATTGAGGCGCTTTGAGTGGTGGAATGCAAGTTTTGGTGATCTCTGTTTAACAAATCTCTGTAGTAACAAAATAGGATTTTATTTATTCAAATATATTCATAGAATATCATTAATAGTCTGTAATTTTGCTATCTATTATTTAGATAGTCTGAAGTATTTTCAAGACTAGATTGATCTAATTGAAAGCATTTTTGATTTATTTGTGATATGATCTCAAGTTTTTGGGTTAGAATAGTTGTTTTTCTCTCTCACTCTTATATCTCTTGAGCCTGGTTTTCATTAGTAGAGTTAGTGGTAGAGTTCCCTGGGCGAGTACTAACTATCTTGTGAACTCTCCCAATGAAAACGTTCATAGTAGAGTAGAGTGATGGTAGAGTATGTACTTGTTTTTAAGTACCAAGTAAGGAGAGTAGAATCAGTACGGTAGAGTTAGTATGCTAGTTACTCTACCACTAACTCTACTAATGAAAACCAGGCTCAACTTATCTCTTGTCCCTATTGAAGTCCCTCAATGGAAGGATGAAATTGAATAAATCAGTTTCTTGTGGCACTACTCACACCTGGAAACTGAAATCGTACGATCAGAGTTGCGGAGTTTCGGAAAGACCGCAACCGGGAGACTTCAGTTGCTTGTCATGCTCACACTTCCGCAACTCTAGTTGCCAGTAGCCGATCGACTACTATCTCATTATTCTCGATAAGTGAGTTTTATAACTTATATTCGATATTTTATACGTTTAAGTAACCAAAAAGTGATATAATACTACTTTCCAGTTCATAATCCTCCTTTTCCAGATTAATGTGGCTAGAATATCACCTAACCTCACTTTTCTGTACATAAAATCTGTCAACTTCACCTACGATTGCTTGGCAATCACGCAACTCGATCACTGCGATCGATTTTCCGATTCTGGAATCGCTTAGTCTGAGCATGACGCGCATTTGAATACACATGCTGCGTCGCTAAGTTGCCGAGCGATGAGTTGCTTTGCGATTTGAAGTTTTCAAGTGTGAGTAGTGCCTAACTCTGATAATGCCTACTGAAGTTACCTAAATTACTGGTGGATTTTATTCAATTTACTTACTGTATTATAAATTTAAAAAATAAACTAACCTTCTTCGCATTTTAATAGATATTTCTCGCATTTCTTCGGCTCTATCCAGTCGTTCTTGTTCGGCTTTTTCTAAACGCTCTCTCTCGGCTCTTTTATCTGCTTTGTCTGAAATTAAAAAAAAATTGATCAAAATTCCGACAACTTATAATACAAAAATAACAACAAAGCAATGCCCAACTCTTTCAAATCAAAATTTATCAAATTTATTTATAAAATCAAATTTATTTTCCATTCAGTAATACATATGCACGGTGAACTCTCTGGAAAAGCAAAACCTATAAATGTTAATTCAATATCCAAATAAAGATCGAAGATGAATCAATTTATCATATTTATTTTTCTCAACATCTAGGATGAAATAAAAGAATCATGAGGTAAAATTGTTTTTAATTTTTTTTTCAAATAAATTACTGTTTACTTTCTTTTATGCTACAGATGTTGCTACCAAAAAACTTTACATTTTTTATTAGCACAATTTTCAATTCACTTAAAAATCAAACAGATTTTTATAAAAATAAGTAAATTTCAAACAACTTACATTGACGATTCAATAAAGCTTGCATTTTCTTCTTAAGCCGTTCTTGTGGAGTCATTTTGACTACAGGAGCCGCAGATGTGGAAGGCTGTAAAACGACACATTCAAGTGAACCTAATGACAATTTAAATTAATTATCAACATCAATAGCATCTACAAGCAGTTGGTATAATCCAAACCAAAAGTCAAAATGTGAAAGAGTTGATAGTTGATATAATCCAAACAGGAAAGAATTCAAAATAAGCAAGATGTTTTGAACTAAACATGTAATAGATGAAAATTTACATTAGAAAAAAAATTATTTTCGACTGAGAATCAAAATTAAATCAAAGTATGCAGATAGAATCTCAGTTTTTTGTCAACTTACGTTATAACATAATGCTTTACGATAAAGCTTATAAGATAATTTATTAATGATACGTGACCAGACTTGATAAAAAAGTTCATCTCAAATGAATTAGAAGAAAGTTGAGAATCATATTAAATGTTATTTATCACATCAACAGATATTGCATTCATTAATGAGGGAAAAGAGTTTGTCTATTAGAACTTAAGCGATGATAATGAATGCTCACAAGAAAAGTTGAAATGGAAACTTAACAACAAATAATATTTGCAGTAATTACAAGAATTGTGAGATGAAAATTTAATAGGCTAAAAAACAGAATAAATCGACAACAAACTAGATTGCCTACAAATACAGTAGTCTCGCTTATGCGTCATATAAGGGCCGGAAATCGAAAATGACAGATAATAGACAAATTTAATATTCAAAATAATAAAAATATGTTAAACTGATTGAAAACGTTGTAATATTATATATTGTATGTAAAAATACTAAGTCCAAAAAAGTTTGTATTATGTTAATATAAATGATATTAATATTGAACATAGTTGATATAATTAATAATATGAATCATCACTGTCATCGTAAAGCGTACAGTCAGTTCAGCCACGCGACAGAGCGGTACAGACCAGTGCAAAACGAATAATGACAACTACTACCGGTAATACTGAATACTGTACTATACGTTCTGATTTTCTTTGGAATTTGAACAATTTCGTCTCTGATTAGTATGCCGGATAATACGAAATGACGGATAAGCGGGACTCTACTGTTATCTGTGTATAATATATACATAAAAAAAGAATTACACAAAAATACAGCACAACACAACTAGCCTATAACAATTGAGTATCCTAGGTAAAATGTAGAAAGAATAGTAGACAGAATGGTAATAGAATTATTGAGGGTTTAGATTGATAATTGAGTTTAAAAAAGGTGATTTCACTGGTATCAAAAAGAAAAATACAAACAGGACATTCTTAAACGTAGCTCATTAAACATTATTCTTAAAAGTAATCATTGAAACATAATGATTATGATCTTTCAATCTTCAGGAAACTTACCCAGTATTATTATTAACATAAAAAGCAATTGGAATGAATCTAAAAGAGCTCAAGTATAATTCAAAAGCATTTTACTTTACCTAGTATTAGATTTTCATAAAAGTTATCTAGTAGTAGTTATTTTATCAGGTTTATGAATACTATACTTTTCACTGACTTTCCAGTGATAATTTACCAAAGGATAAATTAAATAAGAAAATATTGCTAATAAATATTAGAAAAATTTCAATATCTAGATTTGTAACTCAAATTGGAACGTCAATTTATAGAGCCTATAATCTGATGAACTAAAGTACATTTCCTCAAAACTTAGCAGTCCTTTATTGCAGTAGGAATTAGTCCTTTATGCAGTCATATCACACATGAGATATGAATACGATGGCGAATTCGAAAACTAGTTTGGGACCCCTAAGTTTTCATGAGAAAACCCCCTGTTTTTAAAAACTCACAAAATAATCGGAGTAAGATGACTTAGATGAGTACCACATAAAACTTTTTTCAATTTTGTGAGACTGGTGGATGGATATAGAAGGAACAAACAATAACCCAGTCATTTTTTAAGGTTGGGGAAAAGGCTGATAACACAAAATAAATGAAAAGGTGGGAACAAGGAGAAAAGGTACGTGGCAGTTGGTTCAAAACAATAGCACAGGGAATAGAGATCCTGTAGTTTAAATAATTTTCAAGTCTTATTTTTTGTTACTTTAACACATAGGTAAAATGAATATAAAGAAATGCGTAGGGTCTTTATGGGAAACCAAATCTGGAAATCAAAAAACAAATTGTTCTTCAATGATGTGCTTCGGTCCTTTTACTATAAAGTCTTTGCAAAAACTACTCGGAAACATTCTTTTAAAATAATATAATATACTCATTTGAATTGACTGATAAAATAGTGATTTAAAATCATGCAGGCTGTGTTAATCAATCCTATTTGAGCACTCAAAATATTTTGAAGATAATTTTCAATCTATGGTAAAAATAACAGTGATATAAAATCGTTATCACAGTTTTTGAAAACTGTGAAAAGAGGGGAGAATTAAGTAAAGAATAGGATACCGCAGAAAGCTGTCTTTGATTAATTTAATGGATAACCCAGGTCGGAAATATGAGTGAGGAATGTTTGACAAAATGTCATCTATAAGATACGCAAATATTTTATGATTCTTACTGACTTTGTTTCTGCCACTTGAATTACCAAACACAGTACGCGCATTCCTGAAATCGAGAACAAAATTTCATCTTAGAACCGCATAGCTCTTTCCAATATATTTACCATATCAGCTGGTATTATAAGAGAAATAGTTATATAGAATCCTGAGAAGAATACGTGAAAGTGAGTTTAGATTATTAAATCTGACCAAGGTTATTAAAGAGGAGGTTGAACACTCGCTGGTGTAAGGCGCAAAGTGGAGGGGGAAGTCTGATTTCTTGATTCATGTAACGTCACACTCGTGGTCCGCCAATTATCAGTCAATTATCAACAGCTGATATTATCAAAATAAATTATCAAAATGACGTCAGCCGAATCAGTCCCCCACTCCAACAGCTTGTGGATTCAAAAAGCATTAGGAATGGTTCAACCTTCTATCTAATAACCTTGAAATCTGACTATATAAGGTGTTGTGGCTTTCGTTCATGTTTTGACATTTATTTTCATATTTGAAAGAGGTTTCTTGAAGCTCATCAATGGCTCAAATAATGCTTATTTCATACTAAAAAGTAGGGGGCAATTCACAAAAATAAACTTGTGAGCGATTTTGCAGTAACTACAAATAATAATAAAAATATTGTAGTAGAATTGATAGTTAATCCTTAGTTTGTTGAATAAAATCAACAAAATGCACCGGAGAAATGATCAAGAAAGGATAAAAGATTATCACTTAGGTTGAATATTATAAAATCAATCCTCAGCAGGTTTAAACAAGGGAACTAAATGTTGAAATAGAAAAATTCATTTTCAAAAGAATTGAAAAACTTTAGCACAAATATCTCCTATTTAACTTTATCACAACTATGAAATTATTTTTATCTAAGTGAAGTTTTAGTGGTTAGGCGCTTTTTATAATAGAATTTCGATTTTAAAACAAGGCTTTAAATTAATGTTGAGTGAAACATAACTAAAAATCTATTATCAATCATCTCTTATTTTACAATCACCACTAGATCCGATTAGGTGAGCACTCTTTCATATTCGAGGAAGGGACAGGCACAGGCCTCTCTATATGCACCGTTCCTAAGCTTTTCCTAACCTAGCTAGTAGGTTAGCAGCATAGACTGTGCCAGCTCCCTTCCTCGGATATGAAAAAGTGCTCACCATCTGATTAGACTTCCAGCGTTCAAGAACAGTTCAATGATACGATGTAAGATCAAAAGCCAAGAAATTCAAATTTCAAAATATTTAGACACTTAAATAATGAGTGATAAATTTGGTGTAACGAAGTACATAACAAATATTACAAGAAATAATATAAAACTTTTGAAATTATTAAATCCAATCTATATAGATTAAAGTACAGTACTTCTGAAATATTACGACTTACTTGTCAGGTAATGATTTATTTTGCGAAGACGATACATTGGTATTAGTGGAAGACTGTATAGATTCATCCTCGCTTGAGTAGCTCAGTTCTGAGGACGAATCTTGGTTATTTCTACCATAATATCTGAAAATTTAGACAAACAGAATATATGTATAAATTATTGAATGGTCAACTGCAATAATTAGTGAATTTTTCAAACATTTCTTTTTCAAAGGTAAATTAATAGAGTTTGAAAACTTATCTCATTTAAAACTTTTGTCAATTTTTTACGATTTTGAAACTTTTTATTGCTTATCAAAAGCATAAAGACGTATAGCTATCAAATAAGTTATCTTCAACAAAAAATATGCTCAAGCCCAAGGTATGGGAAATATAATCAAACTTTACATAAAAACAAACTCAAGAAATACATACTCTGGCCATAAAATACAATACTAATAGAAATACTACAATGCTTCAACTTGATTGAACAGCGAATGATTGTGAAAGTAGATTGTATTATAGATATACTTCCAAATTCAATCAAGGGTCGATTACATGTGGCGAGTTTACTAGCTACTATCCGGCTTTTTGGGGAGGCTACCGTAGCATCGACAAACGTTAGCGTCGACACGACGTACCATCGACAAACGTCGATGTATTATAGACTTTTTAAAGCCTTAAATACCTTTAAAGTATTTAAAGGACCTTTTTAAAGAAGACCTTTCAAAGAATACTTTTCAAAGTCTTTGCAATAATCTGCGAGATTCAGCATTTGTAAGTTGTAGATGCTACGTAATGTCGACGCTAACGTTTGTCGATGCTACGGTGGCCTCCCCAAAAAGCCGGATAATAGCTAGTAAACTCGCCACATGTAATCGACCCTTCACACTAGAGTTCAATCCGAAGTTTTATTGTTGAAATATTTGATTGAATCGTTAATAAATAGAAATTAAACACTGCTGACTTCAGATTTTGCTGAGGGTGATGCCCACATGAGCTCTAGGCTTGTGCATGGGCGTTAAGAGGGGTGATGATGAGAGATGACTACTTTTTAGGCATTCGGGACCGACGGCTCAACGTCTCCGAAAGACGGGAGTGGCCGTTTTGTGGTCAAAATATGTTTTGTCAACTGGGATCGATCCCGGAACGTTTGGATTATCAGACCGGCGCTTACTGATTTACTCTGAGATTGAGCAGCAAACGAATTTAAAAACGTTATGAGTAAAATTCAGTATGATCAATATTTTTGTATAATTAAAAAAAGTGAAAAACATTTTTTGAAGGTTGAAATATTTCAGAGACTAACCTGGTGATGACAGGTGGAGCAGGAACTTCAATACTTCTGATCATCGGTGGGGTTGGTGACTTTTCAACTGGAGGTGGTCTACCATATGCTCTGAAACAACAAATCAAATTCAATTCAATTGTTAGAGTAATAATTGATGCGAATGTTTTCTTATTCGATGTTAATTTTCCAATATTGTTAGAATAATAATATTTTAAGCGATAATTATAAGAATGTTTTTTATTCCTTCAGTGCGTGAGCAATGATATCGGAAACGACAATCACAACAACAATTCAAAAACAGTACAAAACACTTTACATGATACATGAACAACAGAAGAAAGAATAATGTAGATTGATTGTTAACAATATTGATAAATTGAAAGGTATAAATTGAGTCGTAACATTTCAATTAGGTACGGTAGCAAATAAACGTTCTCGACTGGTAGCTGGACGAAATCAGAAAGTAAATATAGTGGATTTTTCAGAAAAGGCTCACTAGGCTTCATTGAAATACTGTCAAAGGCAATTTTATGATTACAATGATTTTGGTGATTAGATATGTACCTTCTACTTGGAGATCCAGTTCTCGATCTGGAGTTAGATCTTCTTCTCCTGGGAACAAAATATAAAAAAAATTGAATATACTATTCAAACAACAGGGTGTTGGTCATTCATGTGAATTTTAATCGAATAAAAACATTTAAATTTCCAATTTTGTGTTGAATTGACCATAAATGAGTGCCTTTCATTTACGTTAAGCACTCAATAGGCTTAAACTAATAGAACATTACTATTACATTACCAACATTTTAAGAATAGAATAGTATCGCCTTCTGTTCGCAATATAAATGGAAAATTAGATATAATTTTATTAATTTTATAAATTAAAATTATTACTATTTAAAGAATAGAATAGTATCGCCTTCTGTTCGCAATATAAATGGAAAATTATATATAATTCATACAAATTAAAATTATTACTATTACTCAACAAATTTAATATTATTAGCCGATTGACTAGCCGATTTCCTCTACAATATCAATGATGATAATATTAGTTTTCAAAATCACTATCTTTGAAGTCGTTGAGAAATTATTATTTCCTTATGAGGCTGAGTGATCACTAACCTTGGACTTCTGCTACGTGACCTTGATCTGGAATCTCTGTAACTTCTCCTGAAAAAAATAAAGAACTATTTTCAAGCGACTTATATAATCCTATAATTATATAAAATCCTGTCAATAATTTTTATTCGTTATCCACATTAAACAGTGAATAAACAATTTCAATAGGAACTTTACAAGAGTATAGACTTTCTACAAACAAGATAAATGTATATACAGATGAACAGTTGGATTTTTGCATAAGACTGTTTGATTTCTATTTTGTAAACGGTTGAATGATTAAATGATTATTGATGATTGAATAAACATTGAATATTAATTGAGCAGTTCCAAAATTTGTAAGCAAACACTTCTCCCAGTTGGATGCCAATGAATTGAATTGAATTGAATTTATTTATTGAAATACAATTTCACATTCTTTAAAATAATACCCGCAAGGAAAATCCTGTGCGCAGGTATGAGTTGCAAATAACTTACAAACAATCGAAAATAAAACAAAAATAAATTACAATACACAGTATGTGAAAATCAAAAGTACAGAAAATAATTTAAAGAAAACAACAAAAATCCAAAACCGAGAAGGGATTGATGAATGAGAGGACGGAAAGAAGTGTGAAAAGGAGTATATAAAGATGAGATGATAGTCGAAAGAAGGTAGGCATCTAGAAGATCTTTTCCTCATTTTGATTAGTTCGAACTAATTTTCAATATCATTTGGTGAAGCTTCAATTTGATTGGATTTGAATCAATTTTCAATGTCGTATTCAAGCTTTTTGCTCCTGCGTTTGAATTATTTTCAATAAATTGAGTAGGAATAAAATTTATAAGTCTCTTTGGGACGTTCAGTAAGGAATCTGCCTTCTAATACACTTGCATTTAGGTCCATCCTTACTTGGTGAAAAGTGACTCTAGAGGGGCGTAAATTCAAGTTTGAAGACGTTTCTCGAATATAAAATTTATTTTTATTTTTTTTTTTAAAGTTATTTATTAGGGATTTTATGTAAAGCTGTCGAACTGTTAGTACTTGGAATTCGTTGAAAAGATCTATTGTGGGAATGAATGGGAATGAACAATAATTACAAGAATATAATATCTCAATAAATTGTATTATAAATAAAAAATTAATATCAATAAAATAAAATATAAATATTATTATATTATAAAGGTAATACATGTTAACTGTATTACCTGGAATAACTCCTCGACGAGTATTTAGAAGAATTATTCCTATAGCCGCTATTACTTCTATGACTGGAAGGTGAATGACCTCTTCCCCTATCCGAGCCGCGTGGAGATGACCTTCTGCCCCGTGACCTTGACCTATTCCTTGACCTTGACCTATTTCGTGACCTTGAACGATGCGACCTCCACCTGTCCCCTCCACTACCACCAGCCGTCGACCTTGAAACAGCCGATCCTCGTGACCTATTTCGCGACCTTGAACGGTTCCGTGACCTTGACCGGTTCCGTGACCTTGACCTTGATCGACGTCTGTGTGTGATAGTATGCGGTGGACTCCTTGTTCTTGACCTGTTGAATAAAAAATGTTTCTAAATTAAATGAATATTGTACTAAACTGTTGATTGCAAAGTAAGAGAATAAAAAACGTGATTGATTTTTTGAGAGGATGATGCCCACATTAGCTCTAGGCTTGTGCGTGGGTAATGGGAGGGTGAAGCTAGGAGATGATAATTACTTTATAGGCAGCCGGGAACGACGACTTAACGTCTCCTCTGAAAGACTGGGAATAACATAAGTATGTAACAATAGTTTCACAATATTTCACATTCCAATGTGCAAAATTAAGAGAAAAATGGACAAATAATAGAAACACTCACAGAAAAATTATTAATAACATCACTCGATAAATATTATAGAAATTTCAAATTTTCACAGAAACTCCTTGACTATACAGGATTAATATAACTGCATCAACTATGAATATTTACTTTGAATATTGTGAACGGCCTATTGCAATAAAGCAAATAAAATTTTTAAATGAAGTCATTTGACAAAACCAACTCAATGGTTAGCTCCGACAAATGACTTCATTTTAGAGATGTAAGTTCAATGTAGGCTTTCGTGCAATTGGCCATAAGTAGGCAATAGTAGTGATATCCAGAAATTACTCCCAAGTAGCGTATAAATACAGTTCAGTATAACATTCTGAGTGTTTTCTATTCTTTATAATAGGGAATTCTATTGTTAAATATTATATATAATCATATTATCAAAGTAGGTAGCTGCTGCACTTCATTTACCTCAAGACTCAGCATGCATTGAAATCTATTAAATAATAATTCCGGTTTTGATACTCAAATTTATATAAAGTAGTTTCAAAGTACTTGGTTTGTCCAATTCAAGTTTTGCAACTAAAATCGATCAAGATTACATTGAAAGAATCAAGTTACATAAACAGAATTGATTCAAACGAATAATTATGTAGACAAGTTAGATAAAAATACAAGATTATACAATCTTATGTTATGAAAATACTTTAAAATGAATAGTCATGCACTATCATTAAATCGTAAATAGATAAAGTTCAATTAATATCCCAGTTACGAAAAAAACTTTCCAAAAATTGACCACCATCAGACTGGCAAATCGGTGCAAACACAATAATGACACTTATCAAAATGCATATACTCGGCTGTACCTTGGATCAGATGACTTCTCAGACTTCGTTTTATACCTGAGAGTTCGAGAATTTGACGCTGAACTGTTTTGACTGGAAAAGAAATTCACAAAATAAATCAAAATACAAGTCAGTCACAATGGAGCTTACACAAAAATCAAGTTCACTAATGTTGGGTTGCACCAACCGGGATCAACTATTTTGAATAAAAATAATTGTATTGCTATTAAAAACATTGAATTTTCAATATTAAATCATAATCTTACAACTAATTGTTACAACATTGTTAACTAACGGGTTAATTGACGGCCTAGGTTAATTCACAAAAATCAATCACTTCATTTTTTTACATATCATTTCTAGAAAACAATACAAAATATGGATAAAATACGAAAAGGAAACAGTAGTTAGGTAGCCTTATTGAAAATCGTGTTGAGGCACCAATCTATAGTGAATTAACCCCAATATAATACTGTACTCAATATAATACTGTACCCAATATAATACTGTACTCCTTAAATTTTCAATTTGTTTTCAAATATTGTTTTAATTAAAATGTTCATTACCATCAAGCTAATAATCCAGCAACGTACTCCTTGTAGAAGCTGACGCGGTCATAAAAATGTTGGATGTTTATTTAGACAAGAGCTCGAGTTAAAGGAACGTTTTTACCTTAGTTTGGGGGGTTCTGACGGTGTGGTTTCATCACCACCGAAACTCGTAATGTAGGTCACTTGTCCCGCATTGGACGGGGATGGTGATCGAGATTTCGACTTCGATGGTGAATTCGACTTCGACTCTCGAAATGTGAAATAGGTCGGACTCTTCCTTGAAGCATAGCTGTAACGATGAAAAAGTTAAAAGATGAAATAGAAAAGCTTACAGACATAAAGAACTTTACAAAAATTATTGACAAGCCAAATTACATAAGTAAAGAAGACGCATCATGAGAACTTTTGCCGAGAAGTTGGCGAAGAGATTAATAAAGCGGCTGTTTCAATGCTGCCAACGATGCGTACAATAATAGGCCTAGCCCCTAGATAGTCTTAATCGATAATCCTTATAAATCGATAAGCTTAAGTATAATTGTATCTAAAAAGTGAATAAATTTTTACTCTATAGTGAGTAAATGAGTCAAGAATACTCATAATAGTGGTAAAATAACACATTTTCTCAACATCAGGTCAACATCTCAACTAAAAATTCATCATATATATTCTTGAATAGCAGTCAGATTGGAGCATTGCGCAGTGCAATGCATTGCAGCAGTGCTGCTAGAATGCATACCTGAAGTTACTTTGTTTTCAACAAAACAAAATTTGCACAAAGTATAGATATTAATGACAGATGATAATCATAATCGAAAACAACTAATATGATAATGTTAATCCCATTGATGTAATGACGGTAGATTATCAATAATCAACAGACGTTTTAGGTGAATCTATTCATAATTGTGAAGAATATTCACAATATTGAAAATGTGAAATCCTAACGGAACATATGGAAAGCAATGCCATTGGAAACACAGATTAACAAAAACATTGACAAAACATAAAGTTGAGGAAATATAAATACAACAATCTCACCTTGGTGGACTAATCTTTCTGCCCTGCAACTTCTTATCTCTGTAGGCTCTTCTCTCACGTCTAGCTTTTCGGCCCTGAAAATAACGAGTAAGACAAGATCATGGTAAGTTAATGAAAATCAGTGAAATAACGTAACGATGGGAAGAATAAAATGAAATAAATTGGAAGAACTGAGTGGAAGGAAAGCAAGAAAACTACTAAGAAGAAGCAGCGAAAAGCAAAGATGAGAAATAAGCAGATTAAAATGGTAAAGAGAAGCAAGGATTAATTTTATTTTAATGATGAATCTAGAGAAGAAAGAGGCTATAAAAAGTTTTGGTATATTACAACATCTTTGTGCAAAATTTCTAGTTTATCAGTCACGTAATTTAGGCGTGATGATCGAGCATTCAGACCCAATCTATTCCTTACAATGTAATAGAGAATAGATAGATATTTATATTACAGTATATATATAATGTAGAATACTGTAAATAGATAATGTATTTATTTAAAATTAAACATTAATAAAGTAATGAACTCACCGAGTACATGGCTTTCTCCTCCTCACGTTCTCGTGCCAGCCGCAGGTTCTCGGCCTCCTCAATATCGTTGGTGAGGAAACTGAAAAAGTCGTTGCTCTCCATGCCGTATATGTGAGCACACACGTTCATTTCCCGCGCCTGCTGGTTGCCTATCTTGCTCACATCCACACACAAATCTGCAACACAATTAACACAAAACCATTTCAGTACAACTTTAAAGGAATTGATACTTAATTCAGAGATAATATGGAACTTCTTCCTAGTAAGCTTAATGAATGAGACAAATATAGTCTATTCCACATGTATTTATTCAAAAAACTCAAGTTTGAATGCTCATGGCATCATTTCCAGTCTTGAGTCTAAATCTTGAGTTTAGGCCCAACACTGTCGATAGAGCGGCATGATTTTTCATAGGATTTCTTGAATGTATAGTAGCAGTCGAAAAAAGGATCAAGGATTGAGTTCAATCTATTGCATAGTCTCATTGTTCTGTTTAGGTAGAAGTTGAGTGGTTCAGTTAAACGGTATCTGAAATAGCATAATATTAGTCTTGTTCTATTGTATGGAACATTAAAATTTAGCAAATAAACGAAATCTGGCATGAATACTCTATTATTCAAAATTTAATACAACAACAGTAAGGCTCTGAAAGACCTTATGGTTTTCAATTTTTGAACCAGACAATTTAGTATCGACCTCTAATAGGCAAAAATTGTAAAATTGACTAAAAGTTCAAGTAGCGCCATTTCTCGGTTTTTTACTGTGAACGATGCGTGTAACTGTGTACAGATCTGTACATGGTAATAGGATGAAAATCAACTCACCAAAATCAACATCCTCATCGCTATCATCATCATCATCGTCGTCGTCATCATCATCATCATCGCCATCCCCATCAGCATCATCGTCATCACTGCCATTCTTCTCCAGGCCGGCGGAGGCGGCTAGCGCTAGAACAGGGCTGCCAACCGCGCCATCTTGGATGAGAGCAGCTGCAGTGCTGCCAACATCGGCTGCGGCCGTGCCTGGCTCGTCGTAATTGTAACCAATCGCGGCTCCCGTTCCCTTTTTCTTGGTTTCGACTCCCGGTGGCAGGTCAGGTTTCAAAACGGGTCCGAACTGCTCTTCCAAATAGATTTGACGTAGGAACTTCTCTTCATTAACTGTTGACAAAACATGAAATAATTATAATAAATTTAACACTGTAAATAAGTGGCTATAAGTGGCTACCCTGCAACACATTCCCCCACCACCATATAGAATTAGAATACATCTGATACCAAATTTCAGTTTCGACTCAACATTCAACTGATGATGATGCCATGAGCATCGAAACTTAAGTTTTGTATAAATAAAACTAAGTAGAAGAAGACAACATCTGTGTTTTTATTTCATCATTTCAAATAATTATAAATTGGTGTACTGCGAAATCAATCAATCATTTACAAAGGAGAGTACAACAGGATTATGCCCAAAACTGTTCCTCCTACAACTTATACAAACAGTCCAAATTTAGGTTAATGTCATACCATCTTACTAAATCATGAATTTCCTCTTCGAAAACAAAAGCAGAACAATTTTATAATTTTAAAATCATCAATAATCAAAGACGTTTTAAAATTCAATAATAAGATGATATAATATTATCTATTTTATCAAATAATGTAGGCCTAATATTGATGAAAGGAATTATTAAGTCAACGGTAAAATTTTTCATCCAATTCCATTCAATAAAATATCTTTTATTAGTAAGGTAAGGTACCACTACATTAGACTTGAAGTGTTGTAATACGACAAAATTTCTCATGGATGTCTTGTGTAAGGGTACTTTACCTATTCCGCTTATTGTTCAATGTCATTTTATTTAAAGGAATTCAATTGAAAATTTGATCGCGATCACACAGCTGCCATTAATCAACTGCTATTAAATCGATAATAAATAGCGAAACGAAAATCCAAAGATAGCTATAGCCTAATTATATTGCTTTAAAACACTACAGAAAAAATATTGAACCTGGCAAAAATTGTGTGTAATGGTTTACTAGTTTGGAAGGAGACATTCAAATGAGATTAAACATGGATTTGATGTAATGCGTTTTGTTACGATCAACTTTGATCTAACAATATTGTAATCAGTGAATCACCAACAACCAACAAGTGTACGGTGTGATAAGGTATAGGTCAATATCGTACTGAAATTTAGCTTAAAATTTATAAACTTTTATTATAATATAAAGAATTCAATATGGAATTGGATGAACTACTGAATTCTACAATGAGCTTCAATGAATGCCTCGTAAACCACATCGTGATATTTGATCAAATATTATTAGAATAATGAAAAAAAGAGATGAGAATAAAAGTCATTGAAATAATAATAAAAAGTAATAAGAATAATAACAAACAATGAAATTTATTGAAAAATTCTACTCACCACCAAGAAAATCGTTCTGTACCAGTATACGATAGCGTTCGTAATTGATCTGCCTATCCTCCATTGAGGCGCTATCACCTGAGTCGTCATCATGTCTCACCTCGGGAATAAAGTCGAGATGCGCGCGCACATCAAATCTATCAATCATTATGTCACGGTTGCCTTGCCATGGCATCCTAAAAAAAAATATTTCAGCCATCCGTGAGAAATGTTTTAAGACTGGTACAAATTGAAGGTCAGGAAATCAAAGACTATTGACTAACCACATTTGATTGAGCCATTGAGACTTCAAATCAAATATCTCATATCACATTAAAGATGAAAACCATACCCTACTAATGAAAGAATTGAGATTTTCAAATTGATAGTAACTTAAGCCAAAGCTGGATTGATAAGAAATCGGGATAGAGTTATAGTATTGATAAGAAATTGGGATAGAGTTATAGTATTGACTTAAGATCGTGGAATATCCTGAATTATACTTACATATTGACTTCTGCAGCAATCGCGACCTGTGGGTCCAAACTAACCTTGACAGGTCGACCATGAAGCTGGAGAAATTGAGTGGGATCTGCTTTCTGTCAAAAAAAGTATTTTGTGTAAGAAAGAGTACAAATCACCAACACTGCAACACTAACGTTAATTTGCATGGTGTGAAAAGTTTAATGCATTTATTCAATAAACTGAAAGTTCATTTTTTGAAGTAAACTTACAATTTTTTCATAGTAATCTCTTCTACGCTCTGCTCGTTTCTTATAATCAACCAGCATCCCACGAATCTTCTTCTCCTGCTTCCGAGCCTCGTGCCACATCATTTTGAATCGGTTTGTTCTGAAAAAGAGAAGAAATTGAAAATTGCAAGAGTTTTATCACCATACAGGGTACAGTACTTGCATGAAAATCTGGCCAAATTCAAAAGCAAAGTACAAACACCCCAAGGCTAAATACATGATTTCATGAGTATTCTCACTGAAACGTCACTGTAGAGGATACATTTTAGTTGGTAATAATGATCTGTAAATTAAATTAACAAAAATTGAACAATAATGATACAAGTTTCATTGATACAAATTAATAAATTTAATAGATGATCAAACCTAACCCAACAAAGAATCAACCATGTAGAAAATGTCGTAGCCTATTTACTGACATGAATAAGAACAAAGTTTGTAGATTGATGCTCAACTTTAAAAGTGATTAAATTATTCAACAATAAAAACAAACTGTTCTCAACAATTCTATCATAATAAAATGCACTTACCGGGACAGCAGCACTAGATATCATTGATGCATCAACATAACAGACAAACGATTGAAACATCAAGTTTCTGGCTGAAAAATAACAATAGACTCTTCAGTCATTCGTGATAAAGTACTTTTAGCATACTAAAATTAATTATAAATGAATAAATCACAAATTTTTCTAGTCACAATGCTCAATGGCGTCGGTCAGGAATCAGACGAATTTTCTGTTTTCTTTTCTCAGGTTTCTTCCGATACAGGTGCTGCTTCTGGTGAATCAGATTGGAACTAACATACTAGAAATGAGCTACCCCGGTAAATTTGAATATTGTCCTGCTGCAAAGATAACTTTAAATTCA
Source organism: Laodelphax striatellus (assembly GCA_017141395.1). Taxonomy (NCBI): domain Eukaryota; kingdom Metazoa; phylum Arthropoda; class Insecta; order Hemiptera; family Delphacidae; genus Laodelphax; species Laodelphax striatellus. Next base: position 7,988,076 of record CM029540.1, read on the forward strand.
GTATATCGTAAAAACAAATTATTTTTATACCTACAGTATCTGCATCATACAGAAATACAGGCTAACTGATGATAATTTTGAATTATCTGTGATACCATACTCTATTAGAAAATTGCAAAATTCTGTTTAAAATCAATTAGCTATAAAATTTAAAATAAATCCATAAAAAGTATTATCAGGATGGATGTATAATGTATCGTTACTATCAAACTTTCATAGGCCCTGACACTAATTTTAAAACAAGTCAAACTACTACTTATTGAAGAGGGTGCCACTCACAAATGTGATGATTTACTACACACTGTTCCACTGCCACATTTCTTATGGATTGCTCCTGTGGGTGGTCATTCAGCGAAGGCTACTGATGTTCTGACTCCTGAGGGCCTGGTCACATACGATTGGGGTTTGCTTTACTTCACTTCACTAGCAAAGAGCTACTACGATTGCTCTTTCCTTTAAGTGAAGTGAAGTAAATCAAACCCCAATCGTATGTGACCAGGCCCTCAGGCTCCAAAAGAGAGCGATAAGGATTATTACAGCTAGCGATCACCTGCCCACTGTAAGACCATCTTTGCAAGCCTTGGTATCCTGACGGTCATCAGTCATTACATTCTCCTATGCCTGATGCACATCAAGAAAACCCAGCACACTCTGGCAACCCGTAATGATGTGCATCACCACTTTACCAGGCATCGCGAACTGTTTGACGTTCCCAGGAAGCGCCTCCACAGATCACAGGCCAGCTACAGGATTTCAGAACTGAAATTTTACAACAAGCTGCCTGTTGGTGTGAAGCAGTTGGATGGTGTCGCCTTTGAGAGAGCCATGAAGAAGTTGCTGAGGTAAAAGGTTTATTATAGCATCAGTGAATTTATGGAGGATGCCTTAAATTCGATTGAGGTTCAAGATATTTCCACTCCCATCTTGATTGTGTAGTGTGGGTTTGATAACTTGACGCCATCGATCCCGCAAGGGCACAAGTGTGGGTAATGGATGAAGAAGAAGGCATTACAGGTATAAATAAAATTAACCACAAAACAATCTTTATCGTCGATAGGGCAAATTACATCAAATATATTATAGAACAGTAATTTCTAATTAAGCAAATCACAAAATATACAAAAAAATTTCAGCACGATAAAAATGCATTTTGGGAAGATTATTGTAAAGAAAATCACCTTAATTTATATAAATAATGTCTGGTATAATTTGGTATTTTATCTTTACTGATACTGATTTACAAAACTTTAGAGGAGTGACAGCATTTTAGTTGATACAATTCAATGTTTAGTTGATCCATTTTCATACATTGTTAATAAGATAGTGTTAAGACAATAGTACGTAAGGATATAATTTGTGCGTAAGTAATGAATAAGAATAATAAGATCAATAGAGAATAGCATACTTGCCTTATTGATCAATAATAACTTAACATAATTATATTTTTCATTATGATAGGAACAAAATCATTCAATGGAAATTTAGAGAGAGATCAAATTATTACGTAACACTTCGATAGAAGATAGAGAATAAGGCTCAAATCTTGACGAGATGAATGGAAGTTCAAAATTATAATTTATGGAAGATTCTATGACATGTGAACTTATTAATCAAATGTTAGTAGAATAGATTTTTTCTTTATTAGTAATTTTAATTATTGTTGAATGGATTATTTAATAGAATAAACTTTGATTCAATAAATGAATACCAAAAATTGAAAGCAATTTCTTATTGACTAGAAAAGCTTAACACTTGATAAAATATACAATAGGTCAACTCTTGATTTATAAATGAACTCTTCTAACTTCAATAAAAATAAATGAACAGTAATATTATGTTTAAAAATAAATACATTTTCAAGCCACGAGAGTAATTTGGGATTATCTTTCAAAAGATAAACGCTCCCTATTTCAACATTGATATTGAGAATTGAATTCATATTGAGTTGGATTGTTGAATTCTTTTTGACAATAAGAATTCAAGTCTTCTTTAATTCAAACAAGAATAAATTTCTTTACATTGAAAAATAATTTCTTTACAAATAGTTTCTTCTTCTTCTTATCCTTCTTCATTTTTTTCAAGGAATCATTCTTCTGGTGCAACCATAGTTTTGACGGTTTGTGGATTAAGGAAAAGTTTAACAAAATCCAAAGCTGAATTGAGAACTTGCTTTTCAGCAAGTCTCAGCATGATGGCAAGCCTCTGACATTCTGAAAGGCACTTATCCTCTTCTAAAATCTTCTTATCCTCCTGAAAATTGAAAACACAAAACAAATTATTTTCCTTGTTTCAACTAATAAAATTTCAACATTTCTGTTAATATTTTCAACTTGTTGAAATATGTTAATTTTCAATTTTTCAATTTATTTATTCATTTTACACACACATACAAGCATATAATAGTAACAATAATAAAAATAATTAATAATAATAAAAAATATAAGAGGCTAATACGGGAGTTGTGGTGCAAAATAGGGGAGGATTGTAAGCTCTTCCAACTATGGTTACCCATGAACTAGGAAAGCTTTCAATCCTTGAGAGGGAAAATAAGGGATTATAAGAAAAGGTGAAGAGGTAGGCCTATGGGATATGATAGGATAATATTTTATATGTTAATTTTTAAATATGTTAATAAGATCTGTTAATATTTTGAAGCTGTTAATATTTGTCATCTTTCTCAAAGGCAGCCTCTGGATTAGGTAATTGAATTGGATTAGGTAAATCCAACAAGATTAGTATTTAATTAATTGAGATAATTTGTAGAGAAAGATTTTTAGTAAGGCGCCTGAATCAAACAAGCGTAGTGGGTGGGGAGGTAGTGGGGATACACATGGTTGTTGGTTAGTCCCACTGATGCACCTATACGCCTTCCTGTATCCACCGATTGTCAGTTTTTCAAATAGACTGCATTTGTCAGCTGGACCGATACATTATTGCAGACTAGGCTTACAAACTCGAGACAGAGCTACTGTAGCATATCATCACTCGTTACCATGGGAATGTTCAATAACACATAATTCGCCAGGCGGCTTACTAAAAATCCTACTAAATCAATGAATATTCTAAAAAGAATTTACTTTTCATACACGGTCTATCTCATACATTGAAAAATATCAAATTCTGATCAAAAAATGGTTCAAATAACAGGCTAATACGATATTCAACAAGGTCAGCTTTTCTAAAGATATTCTTGGCTTCAGAATACAATACATACCTCATATTTAGTGGGATATGCTAGCAACAGCAGATTAATGCGAGTTTGAAGGAAGTTCCACATTTTCGTTTCAACTTCAGTGTCAAGAGCACAGTCTGCATACAATAGATCGGAAACATTTTCCTTACTCAGCCAATGATTTAGTTGCTCTAGAACAAAAAAAAAAATTTTTTTTTACGAAAAAGATTAAATTATTTCAATATTTTCCATGATATTCTAATAAGTTTTAGAAATATGCTGAATGGAATGAGAATGAGATGGAAAGATGTATCTTTTTAAGAACACTCCAATCTTTAAATTTTCAATTTATTTTGCTTCAACTTACTTACTTTATTACGTTCAATTATAAAGTCCATAATTTTTGTGAGTGTTTGCAGCCAAATAAAATTTATTCTCGTCAACTATTATTTGTTTCTCAGTATAATTAAATTTTCAAATATTGCTTAGTGAATTTCTGTGTAATTAATTATTTGACAAAGTTAACATAAAAAAAACTTTTTTTCTTGATTTCCTATGTTTCAAGTAAGATTTCACAAAAACTGAGGGAGATACGGTTCTGAAGTCGTGACCACACAATGCATTTTTGCATGAATAGTATCCATTGTGTGAATGACATTTGCAATACAATTACACTCAGATTCATTTAATTTGACGCTTGGCATTAGATAGATAGAATAGATATATATTATTTCATAACTTTGCTGATGACCGTAGAGTACGATGGCAAAGAAATGATATCTCTCTATCTATCTATCTAATTCCAAGCGTCAAATTAAATGTATCTGAGTATAATGGGAATTTTATTCTAATGATGCCATAGTATTCATGCATATTGTCAGATTCATTCAATTTGGCGAATGGCATTAGATAGAGAGATAATTTCTTGGCATTGCTGATGACGTAGAGTCCGATCACAAAAAATAATATCTCTCCATCTATCTAATGCGATTCGACAAATTAAGTGAGTCCTTTTAGGCTGGGCGTACACCGTGTGTTGCTTATGAAGCAACACACACCGATTAGTCATTGCATCGGTATGTGCTGCTTCATAAGCAACTATATGAAATACTGTGACTAAACGTGACTAATCTCATCTTGTCTTGTCTTGACTAACCGGTGTACGCCTAGACTTATACTATGCACGAGTGGTCGCGCTCTCAAACCTATTGATTGAATGTCAGCTGTTTCATTCAAGTTTTCACTGAATAAGGTTACCTTAATATTCCTTCACTAAGGCGGCTCACATATAATATATATTGCTATATATTATATATTGCTTATTGCGTGTTGCTAGTTGCTTATTGGTCCGGTGTGCGAGCCACCAAAAGAACAACTGAGCATCTGCTCATCTTATATATAACTTCTACTTAAAAAAAAGAATTGAACTTAAATTTTAAGTATTCTATGTACTTATAATTCATTGTTACTATAATACAGCCTACATAAGTACTGTAATAATTTCATAATATTTTTCATGTATATACAATTCTTTTGCTGCACTTTGTGAATTTTATAATTATTCATTTTGTATATTTGATTTTGTTTTTTACAATTTTGTATGATATGTTTTTTTGAGGAAATAAACGATTGATTTGATTTGATTTGAAAATGTCTCACCTTTACCCATACTGAACACCCTGAGGAAGGCCAACAGCTGATCGTCGACCGGCCGCGGTCCAGTGCGCAGCGCGAAGTCGGCCGCAGCGGGCAGCCGCAGCCGCGACAGCAGCTGCACTTTATCAGCGTGCAGCGGGTCGCAGCGGGCGACGCCTAGCCGCAACTGCACACTGTCGTCACGATTATCGGCCATCACGAAGCCGTTATGAACCAGCAGGTCAGCATTGCAGCGCGCGCCATACAGAATGAACACCTGTTCTCCTTCTGTGACGTCACACCATGCTAGGCACTCGCTGCGGCCTGCCGTCACGTTGTAGTCGGTCGACAGCTGATCGCAACAAAATCATAAAAAAACTAATATAAATCGTCACGTACAATAATTGAAATAATATATATAATAATCAAACAAATAGGGCAATGCACACTGACTGGTGTGCATTGCTCTATTTGTTTGTATAGAGTGGAAGATCATATGACCAACCTGCATGCCAGTAACCTACACGTCTACTGGTATCGTGAAACCGATTGATTCTGATCATTCTTGACCTGATTATTACAGTTTGAACATAACTTTCAACATTTTAAACAATGTTAAAAACAGTCATCAACAAACTTTTTTTGTTGAAGACTGATCGACCCACTATATGGGGTGAAGTTGATAAGCCATAAATATAATACAGTGTAAAATCGACTTCTCCCCACATATGAGGTGATTTCGATCAATTATTATCAATTTCATTTTTCTTTAGAATTTATTCCAGCTTCCATTTTTCCAGCAGGGGGAGGGATTAATTGTAATTTTAGTCAATTAATTATTTTTTGTAACTGTACATTTTGAGTTGACAATGACTTTTTTATACTTCTATGTTTAATTTTCTCATTCTATATTTTTATGTTCACGCTTTACTGACTAGTGGAGATTTAAGGAGAAATAATTCAATCAATAAAACTAGAGCAAATTATTGTAGAGAAATTCAATTATTTTTCTAATACCTTATCATTTGTTCACTTTCTTATTCATTGAACTGTTTTTTTGTGGCAAATAAATTGAAATTTTGTATTTGAATTATTACGAAGTTATCAGTGACAAAGTTTTTTTTTTTTTTTTTCAGGGTGATGCCCACATGAGCTCTAGGCTTGTGCGTGGGTAATGAGAGAGGTGATGATGAGAGATGACGACTGTTTATAGGCAGTCGGGACCGACGGCTTTTCGTCTCCTCCGAAAGACGGGAGTGGCCGTTTCTGTCAAAATCCGTTCCGGCAACTGTATTCGATCTTGGAACCTTTGGATTATCAGACAGGCGCTTATCGCCCTCGGCTACAGACCACTCCAAAGTATTTTGACAATTTTATTTGTAACTCAATTAATCACTTCAAGCGTTTTCAATTTTTCTAACAATACTCTTTATTTCTGGAAGATTGCTTAACAAGAATACAAGGCTCAACATTTTGCCTATTTTTAAGTTGGCGAAGTATTTTAACAATATTGTAACTCAATTAACCTCTTCAAGTGTTTCTAATTTTTCTAACAATACTTTTAATTTTTGGGAGTTTGCTCATCAAGAAGACAGGGCTGCACAAAAGTGAGCTTATTATTAAAGTAAATAATGCTTCATCAAGAGATAAAATTAATTCAACAGTTTGAATCTGATCGGCTTTTCTGTAGCCTTCACATTGCTGCTGTGCCCTGGTCCAAGTAGTCAATTTTGAAATGTGGAAAACTCTCTTATTGTTTATTAAATTATTCAGCTTTCTGATTGGTTATGTAAATTGTGGTGATCCGGTGAGTAACAATAATTGAAAAAATCATTATTTGAACCCATTCTATCAATAAAATTACTTTTAATAATATAAACTTATAAAATATTAAAACGTGATGAATAGCTCTGCTTTGAAAGCTGAAATAAGAAGAGAGTCAATGTTTTATATGTTTCATCATTTTAAAGGAAGTTTTCTAAGTTATTGAGGATGAAGCATTGGAATTATTAAGGAGCTGTTAGGAACCAGTGTGCTAGATAGAGTAGGCATATTGAAAAAGTTTACATCAAATTTGAACAAAGTTAACGTCGCTTTGCGCTGTTGCATTGCGTTGTTTGGTTCACTCAAGTATGAACGAAAAAATATTTTCAGAAGGAATAAACATGATCAATTTCTATAGTTGTACACAAACATACACAACTGTATGAATGTCAAATTTATTGGAAGAATAAATTTAATTTTCATTTCATTTATCTATTTTATTACTCAACACTCTTCACTAAGATTTATTCAGTGAATAAAAAAGATTGTCAAAGTGGAGATATTTTTTCAATCTTCTAGTAAAGCAAGGAAAAGCAACCCTTCAACTAATTAAAATGAATTCAAAGTGCCTGCAAATAGGTTGGAGATTATTGAAATATCATCTTGATTTGCTGCTTATTCCAGAAAGTGACTCCTTTGGGAGACATTATAGGTCCCATGGGGCCGACCATAGTTGAGAAACCGGGCAACAAGCCAGAGGATGACGCAGCAACAATTAAAAAAGCATTTGATGACGTCAAGTGGCAGCCCATAACTGATCTGATAGGCCAGAGAACGCTTGCACAGAGAATGGCAATTGATGTGGCCTACCAGAAAATATCAAAGGATAATCAGGTAACATGACATAAATAATTTTTATTCAATTAAAACATGTCGAACGATTACAATCTAGTAATTTAGATTGTAGGAATTTAAAAGTATTTAGATTTGATTTAGGCATTTTACTAGTAGAAGAAGTGTAACGTGGATTGCTTCCATCTGTAGCAACTTATGAAACTGCTGTATTGAAAATGCAAGGATCAAAAGCAAGCATTGTGATTTGAAGAAGGAGGTTTCAACACTTGCTAATTAAAGGATATTTGACAAGTAATCAAGAGGTGACACATACATTTCTGCCCTCACAATTTCTGCACAATATACTGAACTATTGCAAGGACCAATAGAAAGCAATCTGGTGTGGAGAAGGAGGTTCCAAAGGCATTCATCCAGTAGTAAGGATACCATTGGTATCAGACTTTCATTGGTAGCAAGACTTGACCTTGACACAAGAAGTGCTGCCACATATGGCACGATAGTGAACTAGGTAAGTAACTGAGAATAAGAGGACCAATGGGAAACTTTGTGAGGTAAGGGAGGATAAGTTCCAGTTACAGCCAATCAGAGGGCGTTTAGGTATTAAGACTGCTTCCAAACCTTCCAAACAGAAATAATTTGTTAAAAATGTTCTATTGTCAATGTCTAACAATTGTCTTCCCCATGTTATCAATAAAGCCTTATAAACAATAATCTCTTACTAGAAAACTTCTATTCACATTTTTTGCAACATTAACATTGAATTGTTTTAATTTTGTACAGAACATATCAACATCTATGGCTAAATCTATGATGGCTAGTGGAGAGAATGAACAGTTGCCAGAATTTTATAAAGGAGTGTTTCTTGATTTGCCAGCGTATCTCGCTAGTTGTATCTACAACTCACTTAACAATTTCCCTCATTGGACACACTTATCAATTATTTGCGTTAGTTCTGAGACAAAGTTGAAAGCAATAGTAGATGCCTACTTCAAAGGTAATTTTTTTCACAACAAATTCAAAGTTTTTTTTTAGAAATTTTCTATTAAATTTTAATTATTCAATCACTGTCAACTTGTGAGTTCATTCTCAAAAGTGGCAGTTGTCATTGTAAAAAATGTACAGGCAATTTTGTCGATAATCTTTGGAAAAAGCATGAACTAGTAACTTTGCAGAAAATCAAAATAACTTAGTTAACTGAAAGTGACTAACTTAAAAATCGATCATGTATAAATTTAATTCAGAAATTTCTTTTTATCAACACATGCATTTTGTAATAATTTTTCCAGTTTATGCCATACACCTTTCTGATGATATAAACAAGTATGTATCAGATGATGGAAAAGACATTATGAAAATGATGATTGATCCAAAAGTGAGTTTTCATTATATTCATATGCATTATATTTTCCTCTTCTTCCTCTTCATCTTGTTGAAATTATTTAAGTCATGTAACAAGTGGAATAGCTAGCTATTCTTGGTAGTTGCAACTAGAAGCATAGACTAACCAAATAACATAGTTTTACAATAGATTTATGAAATACAATATATTGGAGAATATTACTGCCATTGTCACACTTGCTACTTCTGCTATCTCGCTGCTAGATCAATATATATATCTAGCACTAGCTTTGTGCATAAACATCCATAAGCTCAACTGGTAAAAACAGAGGTTTCCACTTTCCAGCCTATAAAAAAGCATTTTTCGACATTCCCTTGCTTTGCCGGTTCCATATCTGAAAACAGGGCAAAATTCCACTGGCGTTACCTTTTTTCTACAATTTAATATATTGTAATACATATTTATGCAGACCAGACAAAGGAACCGATGACAAGCTAATTGACAAACAGGTGGCATTGATACCGACCAGTAAAGGTAAGATACTAGTATTTTTTATGTAAACTTCAAATAATAAGCCTATTCAAGTTTGAAACAGAGTTTCTTATCTGTAATATCTTTCCCTCCTTCATAATGTACACAAGACTGGTAGGAGAAATGAAAACCTAGTATACAGAGTGGTGCATACAGACCGCATGTTATTCAAAGTGTTGATTTTAATCATACATTTATCTTACTTACACCAAAATACTAAGCAAATGACCTAATTTGAGAATTTGTATGAAAAACTCCAAAAAACTTGAGTATTTTTAAAAAATTACATAGAAAAGATTGCACCCTTAATGCGTTAATGCTCATTAAAAGCCTCTAATTGTCCATAACTTTTGATACAACAGCAATTTCTTCCTGTATTGGAGTATTCAAGTCTTCAATTGAACGATATTTACAACAGTAAACTTTGAATTTCAAGTGAAGAAGAATAACATGCCAATACGCTTGACTAAAAAACTCTCTACTAAAGCTCTATTGAATGACGATGGCAATTAATTCTATTTGAAATATTGTTCATCAGCTAATACACGATGTTGCAAGGTCAATTGCACCATTGTTACTAAAACTGGATACTTCAACCTACAAATTGGTGTCGCTCGGCGGTCACAGTCATACAGCTCCACTTCACTGATACTATCATCAAAGACAATTAGAATACTTAGTTTCTAAGACCTAATTATATAACTTATTAAGTTATAATAGTTTCCTATCGTCTTTGCTATCATACTCAATATCATACCCTGAACAGTCCATGACGAAACTTTTCATCAGCAATATATCTTAAATATTTTAAAACAAATTTTCACTGTATTACGTTCCAGATGCGTGTAACAGTAAAGATTTGCTCAGCTTCATGACAAGTACTAGCTTTGAACAGATAAAAAATGTGGTAAACAAGTGGTTAGAAAACAATAAAAATGCGGATATTGTTGACACTTTTAAGAAAAATTGTGATAAAGGTTACCCTCAAGAGGCTTACAAACGTATTGGTGAGTTATCATTTAAATTATAACATAATTTTTAATTTTGTGAAATTTTTATCAATTCATGTATTCATGTAAATTCATGAATTGAAAGGTTTTTTTTTAGAAAATATGGCTTCATTTCAAAATTTGAATTCAATATCTCCAAAAAAACAGCATCACATTATTTCACAAAATCAATCGCATGCAAGGAATTCCTCCACAAACACCAACCGACTACTTGTAAATTTGTATTTTTCCACCAAATTTCATTCAATAAATAAACTTTGAATGGAACAGCTGATAAAATAAGGTACCCACACACAAGATATCCATATAATGGTTTGTCGCTTCATAATATTCCATTTGCAGTCACATTTGAGCCTCACATTATACTCTCCATTATAAATTCAGGTTTTGCAAATTCAAATTCCCACACTCACATCTTATGTTATAGTGGATCATGTAAAGAAATATACAGTAAATTGAGAATTGAATTTAATGGTTCTTTCCATTTTTCAACTACTAACATTTTATATCATTTCATATATATCCTGAACTCTCCAATGATTCCTCACATTTTCTTCTATAAATAATTTCCAAGATTAAAATGAAAGTATGATGCTCAGTTGCTCAGTCACAGTTTGAACACGTTCAAAATTTATCTGAATGCATTCAAACTGCAACTGAGCAATCAAGCATGAGAAAGCCTGATAATGTCTTAATAATGACTCAGATTCTAGGATGTCAGTGCAAAGGATTTGGAATGCTATTTTTTATTGTAGAACACATCTAGAATAATATTTATTCATGAAATTTTCATAACCGCCTTGGTTTCTTCAAGCATTTTGCTTTGCTCACCTCCAGTTCATGAATAAATCAAGTTGAAATTATCACAAATTCAGCTGTAATATTGCTACTGCCAGTTGTTGACAACTAGAATTTTCATACTTTATTCGAAGTTTTCATATTTTATTCAAATTTTTCATTGGCAGGATATTTGTATTTGAACATTAACATTTACTCAGTACTCATGTGGTTGTCACTGTCAAATCAAGTTCAAATCAATTAATATTATTTTATTCAATAATTGCATTTACAAGTCTACGCTAAGCAACATTGAAAGTTGAATGTTTGTATGTTTGGCTTAATGCCTTGTGAGTTAGCTGTTTTGGAAGGTTGCTTCAAATGTATAAGCGAGACTCATTTGAAATGTATTTAAATGTACTGCCTTAAAAATGTATAAGCGACTCATGCAAAACTTGAGAAAGGTTTTAATGAGTTACCACAGCTTACCTATCTGTTCAATGTGAGATTCTACCTGTATTTCTTGACTTCTTATGATATACTCCCCCAATGGTGAATTACAAACGTGAAATTAGTAAGTTCAAACACAAATATAATAATATGAAACAAAATATAAATATATTTTGATCAACAACTCAAATTGGATGGAGACCTTGAGAATTTTTTTTTAAATTTACTTATCATGAGCTACTTGTACAACAAAACAACTGCCTGTGTTTTTCTTTCCTATGGATTTTATTCATATGTCAGCTCCAATCCTCCAATAAATAAATAAATGAATCAATTATTCTTTTATTATTTTTTCAATAATTGTTTAAAAAAATAACCTATTATTTTTTCATTTTTAGTGAGGTTTGCAAAAGACCCGTATCAGTATTTTTCTGAGGAGTTGAGACTAGGCATTAAATGTCAATTGAATAACAAACGTGCTGATTACTATATACTTACTTCAAGAAGTGAAATCGATTTAAAAGATATAATTGACAGGTACAACAAGGATAATAACAAAGATCTGGTAAAAGATGTGCAAGTAAGTGAACTTATATCATTATTTTATCAAGAATTATAGGAGATTTTCGAATCACTAATAATTGTTTTCCCTATTGAATCTGTCCTTTTTTGTGCGAATAAGCTTCACCAATGAGAATATTGATGAATATATTCTTCTTCATCCTCATATTCACTTTCACCTCCCTTCCTTCTTTTTTGTATCCTATTCATTTTATCAAAGACTACTACTTGAATTATCTTTGGTTTTATGCTCTCTAATTCTTCATCTTCCATCTACTTTTTCTGGCTCCTCCATCTTTTCTTTTCTCTCAAATTACTCTATCCTTCCTGCTTCTTCTTTCTTTCCCTCTAGTTCTAAAAATACAAGTGAACGATGAATGTTATGAAATTTCAAAGACTAATATTAACATGAATAATATTTAAACTTATAGGCTACCTTGTATTAATTTACTTTTGTATTTCCAGGGCTGGGGGAACAAGAATGCATATGAAGGCCTTTATACTGCTCTATTAGTTGGCAATACTGGAAAATAGATTTCTTCAAATTACGATTTTAAACATTTTTCCTATGACAGTTTTTATTATTTATTAGTTTTGTTTTTGGGTCATATTTTGAGTTATGTAAAATCGCCTTATATAGGCTGAGTTTTCATTATGTAATGATACGAGTTTTAGTTTGCACTCTATTGAATAACATTAACATTTTTGTTCAATTATTAGAAACCCTGAATCCTGGGTAAAAAGTCTAAATAAAATATTCTATTGTGATTTATTTGGTTGAAAATAAAAATATTGATCAAACGACTGACTTTCTCATTTATGAGTTTACTCACATTTAGTCAAACATAGAAATTAATAATTATTTTTGACTTTGTAACCTGGTATCTAATAATGCAATGCGTATTATGGATGGCATGAAGCGGTCTGCTTTAGGCTTTCAGGGGCTCACAAAATGTTTTCTCTGTAACCGAACCGAGAGAGCAGAAGCTTGCAGATCTATGAATATTTACGAGTTCAAAACTATTTGATGCCATTTCGTCATGTAATGTTTGATTGACTTATGTCTTCTAGTTAGAATTCTATTGCTTATCTTTATATAAAATAGGCGAACATGTTTTTTGTAATCAAAACTCCGAGGTTTTTCAACCGATTTTGTTCGTTCACGTCTCATATGAGAGATCTCATTGGGTAGATGTTTGATAAGGTCTTAAATTTTCAAATAAGTAATCGTGGACACGAGGAATGAACGATCAAAATTTCAATTTTTGCCACTGCTTCAACATAGGGACAGGTGAGTAGAAAATTTTCACATTTCAAGTTATGATTTAATGATAAGCTGTTTTAAAACGAAAAATTTATTCATTGTTCATTGATTATATTTAACATTATACTAATAATTGAGGGCATTAGTGCAGAGAGAGAAAAGATAGAGAGTGAGAACGAAAAGGAGAAGAAGAAGGAGGAGATGGAAAAGAAGGAGAAGAAGAAAACGATGGAGGAGGAGAGAAAGAAGAGAAGAAGATTGAAAAGAAAGAGAAGAAGAAGGAGGAGGATTGGAAACTATTTCATGTACAGTAGTTCAATAGTCGCAGTTTTGTGCGACCTAGGGTGTCCTAGTAGATTGAATTGTCTTTGCTTATGTCTAAAATTTGCTGAGAAATTCAATGAAGTAAAAGTAATTTGGAGGTATGTATCAAAAGAGATTTTCGAGATACTTGGAAAAATATCTGTAAATTGTGATTTTTCAAATTGAAGAAGATAAAACTCGATTACTTTTTATCTCTGAACCGAACCGGTATTTTAAATTGATAATACGATTCGTATAAAATTCAATTTTAAAAACAAAATGACCATTCAACCTTTTCAGTGCTTTTTTATTGTTATGAGTTTCTTGAGTCTTGTCTTGGCCCAACAGAAGCTCAATTCCATAAAAACCAAGACGTGATGTCGCATTTACAATAAAATCAATAGGCGTACCTTAAAAGAGGACACATACTTAAAACCCCCATGTTTACTCGTTATTCAAGTACTTTGTTACTCAATTCATCTTACATGAAAGACAGTGGGCTATTGGAGCTTGACCAATACCAAAATAAACAAAAACTCAATCATATGCATCATACAACAGCCCCATCAACTCAATTGTCAGTCATCATCATTTGAATAATCTCCATAAAATCTACATTCCATCAACAGACTGCAAATGCACGGGGAATGTTTGTAATATGACCGTATGCAATAATCAGTATTTAAACTACTCAGAGCAATGAGGTAGCCTCAAGATTATATGAATTTATCACTATTTGATGACAATAGACTAATATTTGCATTGATGTAGAAATTATTTTCCAATTATTCAACTATCATTCACTGTGGGCTGAATAGGTTGAGTGTGTTTGAGTGAAGCATTCACTGCACCCATCATTTGGTTGTAGGCGATTTTACACTGCCAAACTTTTTATAAAATAAACTTTGAATTAAAATCAATTTGATTCTTCAACTGGATTTTATAACAGGCGCATGTCTTTTATAAATAATCTAAGCGATTACATACCGGTTTAATAAATTAATTTGATTCCCTTCACTCAACATAAAAATCAAATTCCATCTAATAAAATAACCTTGAGTTGAATTGATGACTAAGTAACCCACACACTAGACATGTATACCATAGTTTGCTGCGTTAAAATAGATTATGTCTTTTTATAGTCCTAGTATAAAAGCCTTTCCTCCATTTTCACACCATTATCCCTTACGTCATTACAAAGGTACAAGTCACAAGTTTATGTGGGAATCAGAAAAAAATAGTCTACTGTAAATTAATAAATATTCTAAAATGCTATTCATAATCTAAAACTGTACCAAAGAGGATCATAGAAAGCTTATCTTCTAACATCCTCATTGACTGTACACAAACCTTGCCGTTAGTATGATTGCACATGTCCCAAAGTGGTATGAGGGCGTTGACCATGCCTTCTGAGCCATCAAGACAAGGAACGAAATTCTGTCTAGTCATTACTGTCGATACGGCCCACCTGAAACATAAAATAAAAAACCCTTAATTTAAAGTAAGTTAAAATCAATTTGAATAGACAATGTCAACAGAATACTTTATAGAAATTTATGAGCAAGAAATAATAAATTGAAACTAGTCTAGAATAATAATTGAAACTAAAATAGAATAAAATAATAATAATTAAAACTAGTCTATGTCCACAGCACGAAGCGCCGCTTGCTTATTTTCAAATTTGCCGCCTCCTTATTTAATACTCTACCTAGCACACAAGTGCAAGCAGTTTTGTCAAAAAGCCAAGAGATGGCGCCAAGTGGACATAGAGTTTTCTTTACATTTTCTACGCATTACAACTATTAAAAGTATTTTTTCCAAAATACGAATGGAACCTGCATCTCAAGGCTAATCTCAATCGCTCACCTTTGTATTGACGAAACCCGCATCTAAATTCGCCCAATATAACGGTCACAGTGGCTGTCATTAGTTTTGCAAAAGTCTTTCAACACTATGGATGAGCGCGGTTAACAGAATACATAATACAGTACCTGATTATGAGTAAAGGCGTATGTACAGAAAAACCTAAAACTGAGAAGCAGCTTTGTAAAATACTTGAAAAATACATACTGTACTAAACATCTACAAATAGGAAGACACAGAAGTTTTCCCAGACATGTTGATATCTTAATAAACCATGTCAAGTTGATTGTAACTTTTTTTCAGTCACGATTGTACGCAATAAACTTTTCCAACAAATTTCATCCAATAAAGTACATTATTATTTACGATAATCTTTTGATGGAAGTCAAAAATTCAATGATACTTTTTAATACAACCATAGATTTGAAACAAGAAATGTACTTAACTATTAATATTGAGAAGTGGGAAATATTTAAAAGTATGATGTGATGAGGAAGAAGATGAATGAAAAAGAGGAGAGAACGAAAGAGAGAGAGTGTGAGAGAGAGAAGTCCAGTGAAAGTGTGAACGAACAAGTGACGGATTACATTCCGGTGCATAACCACTCCTTCCTCTTCTTCTACTCCTTTTTCTACTTCTTCTTCTTCTTCTTCTTCTTCTTCTTCTACTCCTTTTTCTTCTCCTTCTTCTTCTTTACTCCTTCTTCTAACTTCTCAACCAGGGCGAGCTGTGCGAACAGAACTTGATGTGAGAAAGTTCACTTCACGCAGCGAAGTGTATGTGAAAAGTTGATGGACTTCAGGGAGCGCAGACATCATTTGAATGCAATGCAGTACTTATAAAGAGCAGACTTTGTTTTCTAAACAGAAATTAAGTGAAATCCAATGCACGGACACATTCTGAACGTAAAGCATTGCTTTAATGTAATGTTGCATTCAGAGATTGGAAGAGGTGAAATGTTGCTAGAATAAAATAAGTTGACAAAGTAAGAGTATTGAAATAATGTTACCAGTAGAATGAATAGATTCACTGTAAGATTGTTGCAGCTGATAATCCATTTTATTCATAAATAATCTATTAGGAGTGGTTCGTAGCCGAGGCGGCTAAGGCGTCAGACTGATAAGTTATCAGCAGTCAGATAAAGTCCATTGGCCCAGGGTTCGAGCCTGGTTGACGGATTCTAAACGTAAAGCATTGCTTTAATGTAATGTTGCATTCAGAGATTGGAGGAGGTGAAATGTTGCTAGAATAAAATAAGTTGACAAAGCAAGAGTATTGAAATAATGTTACCAGTAGAATGAATAGATTCACTGTAAGATTGTTATAGCTGATAATCCATTTTATTCATAAAGAATCTTATTAGCCGCATCATAATTAAATTTAAATTATAAGTTGAGATCTCATTCACAGCTTGTTCACTTTTCTAAGGCATCTGATTGTTTCATAACACTTTAGAATGTAGATTAGATAAGATTATTTACTTTATTAATGTAGATCAACTTATCGGCAAAAAATGATAGATTATGATAGTTATGAAACTGGCTGAAAAATATTTGATGAATCCTGGTGGAAGAGGACGAAAGGAAGAAAAGAAGAGACAATGAGAAGAATAAATAAGGGTGGTAGAAGGAGAAGATATACAAGAAGAAAGTAGAAGAAACTAGCGGAGAAAGATATTCTGAAGGGGAGAGGACGAGGATAAGAAAATAAGGGAAAATCAGAAGTATGAGAAGGAAAAGGGTAGTAATAGTAGGAGGAGGAGATGAAAGAAGAAAGTAGTGAAGCTGGTGAAGAAGTAGAAGAAAAAATATACAGAAACACCCACACGAAATAGAGCAAAATTATTACGGATTAGAATCGAAGTAAGACGAATGACTGGGAAAGAAATGAACTGCCCTAGGCTGCTAACCGTGTATAGGAAGGTCAGCCATAATTATTGCTCTCAATTGCTTCTCGAAAATACTTTCATATCATACCTATATTCAAACAAATACATAACAAGTATGTAGCCTAGTGTACTTGTAGTAAATGTTGCAGTTAGAAGATCAGTGGCCTACTTGACGTTTTTCAAGTATCTTGAAAAAAGAAGTAGTAGAAGAAGAAGAGAAAGGAGGCACCCAGCATGAGTAGAAAGAGAAGATTTTACTAATAAGTGAAAGAGAACGGATTAAAAAGCAATTGCAAACTGAGTCACAGCACAATTTCTCCCATGGGTGAGGGTGAGGCCCTCTAGTCAAGTCCGTCTTTCTAACGCTAGGTACTTTTCAAATCTATGTCAAGTTCAATGTGGTAAAACTTTATATTGTGGTAAAAACTCTGCAATTGATATGGGAAAATGTCAGTTGCTTAGATCGAACAAGTTGTTTTTTGGAATTTGATAAGTTTCCTGTTCGATTTCTCCCATAAAAGATTTGATTTTCAAAAAATAAAGGAAGAATAAGTAAATAACGCATTGAAAGAGTTTCCATGTACAGTAATATTATCGAATGAAATAGGTTTCTCTATTTAAACAAAATTGGAGACTGAATAGATTTCCAACCGACCCAAACTGAGTTTTTGAGATTAACTTACGTTTCAAATAGACTAATTAGATATAGATTAAATTACAAGGAAAGTATCGCCTTCAATAGATTGGAATAATATTATCATCACCATAAAGGAGTTGTTGATTCTTGGTGTGTAGTAGTGTCTAGATAGAAAAATACCTGAAATTAATATTGGATTATAACTTTAAAATAATTCTGAATTAAATTTATTAAAGTATTAATAATATTAAATACAATATCATGATTATTATTCCATAAAATTTATGATAGAAGAACATCATAAATTCAAGAAAATAAAATGATAAAACTGAAAGAAATGTGATCAGAAAGAACCGAACACATTAGCTTTTGAGAGTTTCACCATGGGATCCAATAATAGAGACAAAGATACGACAAAGGTAAAATGCAAGAGAAGAGGCAAATAAGATACAAAAGACAAATAAGAAGGGAAAGGTTCTACCCTTAGACAAAGACAAGTTATACAAAGATAACGAAAGATTACCCAAAGACAAAGATAAGATTCAATAAAAGTGGCTAAGATAGATAATAAGATGCCGGAGAAGAGGCTGAGCTAAGCTGATAAGAGAAGACTTGAAGATAAGAAAGGCAAGAGAAAGGGAAAGGAGGAAAGGGAAGGAGGCGGGAGAAAGAAAGTGATTGTAAAGAGAAAGAAGGAGAGCCTGCCGCAGGATCTTGGACGCTGAAAACGTTTCTTCTCCCAGTCGAAGGATAGCCCTGCCGCGAACTAGCTCGTCACTCCTGTGAATGAATCCTTGACTGGATTTACGATTCAGTGTGGCTCCCAGTGTCTTCCAACTAACATCACACAAAACTCATCAAATATTACGCGTCGGGTCGTTGAAATATTCAACTGTAACTTCATCAACTAATTCGCGTCGGATCGTTTAAAAACGTTGAAATATTCAACTAATACTTGCAAAACATATAAACTATTCCGCGGTGGTTCGTCGAGAAACGTTGAAAAAATTAACATCAACCGTGACAAAGAATCAAGTTGAATTATTCAAATCGTTGATCTTTATTGTTAATTGTGAAGCAATATTGCTAATCTAAAATAGAAGTTGTTCATCCAAAAACAAACATCGGGCTGTATATTCAAGTCGTTAATCGTTATTTAACGTTAAATCGAAAACGTTTCAACCAAGTTTTTTGAGGACTTGTTGGATAGAAGAGCTCACCACTGTTGTGGACACATGTGACTTGTATGTTGATGACGTCACCTTTGGTTCAGAGCTTTCAAAATGGATATAAGCAGTATACTATCCCACGTGAGTACAAATCTTGATTCTATCATAATTAAAAGAAAAGGGTTGTAGAAATTTCATTTTATTATTCAACTGTCACATTGGCTAGAATTAGTAAGAGTAAGGCTACTTAATTCTCTTGAAAATTTTGAAATGATCCCAGTGTTCACTTGATTTGAAAGATGCCTAATTTAACATCACTAGATTTCAGGAATTCATCATTTTAAAGTTAACGAAGTTAATTTATTTATAACAGAATGTTCATTCTACAATAAAAGTCTTATGAAAGAATAAAATTCCAGATATTATCAATTATAATTTATTATTATATATATTGTAATTATAATTAAAATTATAATTTACATATCATCTCGAATCGTTAGCTGCATCTGAATATCCTGAAAAGTGGTAATAAATTACAAGTCAAGGGAATCTGAGTCCTTGTGAGACTGGGGCCAAGTCCCGTGGATGTTCAAGTCACTTATGTCCAAATTTGATGAAAAAATCAATTTCTCAATATAGTTTAATCGACATTATTTACGATACCGGTTAGAAATAAGTTACACTCTCAAACTATCAACAAACGTCTACTACTCTCAACTCTTACTTTTCTCTGATAGGTTTCCACTATTTTCCATTCATTATCTCTCTCTAACTCTTCCAGCAGCTGTGAAGAAGAGACGAAAACAGATGAAATACGAGAGAGAAAAGAAAGAGAGAGAGGGAGAAAGAGAAGAAAGCATTTATTACAAGTCAAGTTGTGTTGTCCAAGTCCTTCAGGGAGATCGCCTTCTTTCCCCGGGGCAAAACGAAATCTCGTCTATCACGAATCTCTCCTTCTTGTTTTGTTGTTGCTTCCTTCTCTCCTTCTTACGAATGAAAACACAAGAAAAAAAGAAAATCTGTTTTTCCTGACAAGTTAGACTAATGTTGTGTCTCTGATCTGTTTGTTTTCCGGCTTATGTTTCAGAAAGATAAGAAGAGGTTATACAGTATTACTGATACGATAGCTGCAGTTTTTCTATGAAGCATTATCAAATGAATAGGAAATATTTATAAAAGTATATGTAATGATCTATCTATCTAATGATGTATGTGAATGATCATCAAATCAATCATTCAACCTTTTACAAAGTAGAGTAAAAAATTCTTCTAACCAAAACGGTTTCTCTTCCAATTTTCACAAACTGTCTAAATCCAGGTTAAATTCACATTCATTAATACATGTCATGTATAAGTGGGAATCTTGAAATGGTTTTCAGCAGGCGTCTTTGAATTCATTATAATGTTTATGAGCTACGGTAACAATGTGTTGTTATAACATTATTAAACCATGGTCATAGTTATGTCAGTAATAGCTTTATGCTATTGCTCATTCGTAGATTGGGGGAAATGGATTACCCTAAAGTCTAAAGAATAACCAATGAAAAGAGGTTTTATTGTGTATGACCAGGGATAGATACGGTATGTATTGATTTTGACAGGACTGAAAAATGATTGATCTAGCAGGAGGAAAGATTCATCTTGATCAGATTTCTGTAAAAATCCGTTGCTGGAGGCAATCCAAGGCATCATTAATTTTCATCAGCTGAGAGCTGGATTCACAATTCAGAAGATAAACGAACGAAGAACTACGTCTACACTATAGTAATCCGACAATATAGATTACAAAATTCATTACTTCCAACAGACGGTTTTCTTTCGGATTGAATCATGGGAAATTAGAGGGAAAATTGGAGATAGATTCTTGAAAACATAGACAGATTCTGGTACCTATTCTTGGCAGGATTCAAATGAAAAACTATCATCTTTCTGAGAGATTTGAGGGAGTAAACCCTTTCAACCTCGGAGAGATTTCCCACGAAATAGCAGTTTATCCTTCATGAAGAACACTTTTCACCATTCACCATTACCAATGAAAGATTTGAAGCAAATAAATAATTATTATTCAGAACGAAAATCTAAATTAATTCAACTGCCGTGGAATGTAGACATTTTGCAGACCTTGATAGAAGGGTTCATTACATTGGTTCCGTTAAATGAAGTCATTTCGTGAAAACAGGTGTAAGAGTTAAAATGATTTTATTAAATTCTATAGAACTTAAATGGAGATTAGGTAACTATTTAAAAGCAATATATATAACAGAGTTCTTTACTAAACATTGTATATTGCACAATGACGATACTTGAGTATAAAATAATGTAGAAATCAGAAATATATTCAATTTTCAATTAATTAAAAAAATAAATTGATAATATATTATCATATTGTATGCTATCTATATAGTACAATAATAATGATGAATATTTGAAAAATATATTGGTATTGTTGTTGTATAAAGGTTAAAGTTCTGTTGAACAATGGAGTTTCTAGAATTGAATTGTTTTTGGGGAATGAAAATGGGATTGTTTTGTACTTGGCGTAATAATCGTTATTAAATAGCAATTGTTTTGATTACGTTCACCCTTTCATCTCACTTGCTCTCTCCCTCTTTCTCTCTTAGCAACCTGTCTCTTATTGAAGGAGAGAATCGTGACTCCAATTTGTCTTGCAGACACCTTTCGGCATTGTTTTGGTATAGCTTTAGTTTTAGAAGTCAGCTGGTTGTGGCTTATTGGATGGCTGGTGGTGTTACGTCAATCCGACTTAATCCGCAAGCCACCTTTCGCTTGCTTCCAATAAAACACTATTGTTACAACACCCTTTATTTACAAGATAGAAGAATTGTAGGATGAGTTGAAGCAGCAGAAGGAAAAGAAGCAGAAAGGAAGAAGAGAAGGAGTTTGAATAGAAGGAGAAGGGGAAGAGGAAGAAGAAGCAGCAGATGTAGAAAAACTAGGAGAAATAGAAGAAGAAACGAAAGAATAAGAAGAAGAAGAAGAAGAAGAAGAAGAAGAAGAAGAAGAAGAAGAAGAAGAAGGAAAGAAGACGAAGGGAAAGGAAATATGAGAAAAAAGAAGAAGAACTAACAACAAGAAAAATAATTAGATGGTTAGGCTGATTTGATTGAATAAAAATCGAATTTTGCACTTTGCTTCTCAATTATTAACCAATGTAGTGGAGAACGGATGGCCTTATGCCAATGTACATACTGCATAATCACACTATGGACATTGGTGTGAAAGGGTCGATAATAGTATGTTGGAATACTTTTTTCCCGCCACCCCAATACTTTTTCCAATATTTTGAATTTTTATATGGGCTTACAGGCAATCTTGAACTCATTCACTAATTTTCAATCTTTCTTCAAGAGGAACAACATTAAAACTCACTCTTTAATGTCACTCTTCAAACATCACGTTTTAGATCAATTTTTCAAAAAATAGTTTCTCATCTTTTAGATTGCATGTACATAAACTTGAGAATGCGATATTTTGAATGAATATGATATATGGAATTTTGTTAACAGCTCTAGCTCAAATATTATTACTATTGTTTTCGCATGATTTAAAATGATTCAAAGCTGATTGAGTTAGTCGTACAGACGACCAAATATAGAAAAAAACAGTTATCCGACCCCACGGTCATAGCAATAAACTTCGGTTATTCCTCACAAACTTCATATCTTTCTTTCTGTTTATAAATTTATCCTTCTACATAAATATAAGTCTGAACATTATCTGGAATAGAAGACATTTTTGTGAACCCCGAATAACTAACTGAGTTGTGTATTGGAGTAGTGAGGTTGGCAGCTGCATTATTAAGAGTGGAACAAGAAAATCGGCCCATGGGGATGTCGGGGATGGGTCTGCTACAGCTGGGGAGTCCTGAGTGATGGCCGCGAGGTTAGGTTAGGGTTAGGTTATAGCAGGGGTCGGATTTCCACCGCTCTAACAAATCGAAAGTGGCCGAAAGGTTCAAATATTCAACATGATACTCTTCTCATTTCTTCTCCTTCTTCTACTGCTACTTCTCAATCTTTTTCTTCTGCTTCTCATTTTTCTTCTTTTTCTCCCTTAGCGACTTCTTGGTTCGACATCTTTTATCAAAATTCATTCTCATTCTTTTATGTCTCATTTCCATTCCTTTCTCAAGATCCTGATGATATTTTCTGTTTCATCATCTTCATCTTGACATCTTCTTCTTTTGAATATTATTATTTATCTTATATTTTATTATATTATACTTCTTCTTTTTCTTCTTCTACTTCCTCTTCTTCTGTTTCTTCTCGTTTCCAACTTTCTTGGTTATTCATCTTTTCTGAAAATTCAAAACCATTTTCTCATGTCTCCTATTTATTCTCGGCCCTTGTTTTCTTCTTCAACCTGATGATTCTCATTATTTCTCGTAATTCTTCTTCACCCATTCCGAATTCTTGGTTCTTTCCCTCTTATCTGAATATTATGTTCCATTTTCTCATTTCTTTTTCGAACATTTCGATTTCTTATTTCGGATTTCCCATTTTCTCAACTATCTTACCCAGTCAATATCCTTCCTATTTGCATTTCTCCACTTTTGCACCTGAAGATTCTTCTCATTTCCTCTTGAACGTTTTCTTCTTCTTTTTGCTCTTTTCTTTTTCTCCTTTTTTCTTCTTGGTCACTCCTCTTTTTAATATCCTTATTCCTTCATTCTGTTTGTCACTTTCTCTTGATCCAAAAAATATTTTTCTCATTTCCTCTTGAAGTCTTTCTTCTTTTTCTACCTCTTCTCTTCTTCTTGTTTTGCGATTTAATATTCGTGCTTTTCCTTCTAATTCTTCCTCCCTTCATCATTTCATCCCTCTTCCATCTTCTTCATCATCTTTCGCTTCTCCTTCATTTTCTTCTAGTTTCTGTCAACTTGCTATGCATACTGATAGCGAAAGTAAAGTCGTGAATGAGCGAGTGTAGAAATTTGTTTATGCTCACCTTTCCTGATACTCTTTTCTGAGCATAAACAAGTAGCAGCTACACGGTTGTAGAGTGATCTTTGAACCGTTATAATGAAGTAATTTGTGTGGAGAAACGTTTTTTCAATCCGTGAAATGTTCTAGCCGGTTTAGCCACGAGGATTAGGAATAGCATGTAGTTGAGAAGAACTTGACATTATACTTTGCACTTGAAATAATTTTGAAGAAATGTTATCAGCATCGTACACGAAAGAACTTATCTTTGTTTTGTTTGTTAGATTATTGATCGTATAAAATCATCATAATAAATCTTGAGGCTGAGTTAAGAAGAAACGTTTGTCCCAATTTGGCTTGATGAGAGAATATTTTGGTTTGTATGACCCTTACGAAATGAAACAGGAGTTTGCAAAAACGAGACACATTCCAATATTATTCCATGTAAATTGTTTCAAAATGTTTTAGTAGTGTTTGTAGGGTAATGTTTTACAAGTAAGGAAATAAATTCATTTGTTCATGGAAAATCTAGTCTTGTAAATGTACAGTTTTCGTATTATTAAAAGACATATTCTTCATAGAAGAGGACCAAGGGTAACTGACAATAATAAGAGAAGTGACAATATAAGAAAAGTGAACGAAGGAAATCAGAGACCCACAATCAGAAGCACATAATTCAGATAGGAGACTGAAGAGAACCATCTTTCCAAATTATGATGGTTGTGAGGAAAGAGATGAAGGAGGGGAAGAAGGAGGAGAAAAGGAAGAAAGTGTAGAAAAATAAGAAGGAGTCGGAGGAGGGAAGAAGGAGAGAAGAAGAAGAAGAAGGAGCTAAGAAATGAAGAAGAAGAAGAAGAAGAAGAAGAAGAAAAGAAGAAGAAGAAGAGGAGCAAAGGAATGATGATTGATTGACACAGAGAATGAGAAGAAGAGGAGAAAGAAGAAGAAAAGGAGAGAAAAAATGATGAAAGGAGGAGGAAAATAGGAGGAGGATGAAATGAAAAAAGGGGGAGGAATGAAGGAGAAACGAAGGAGAAGAAGAAGGATCTGAAGAATGAAGAAGGAGAAGAAAAAGGAGCAAAGAAATGTTGAAAGAGAAGAAGAGGAGGGAGGAGAAGAAGAATAGAAGCAAAGATATTATTAATGAGAAGGAGAAGAAGAAACAGGAGGTGAAGATCACGATGGGAAGTGAAACAAGAAGGAAACATGAAAAAGATGGCTAAGAAAATGAAGGAAGAGGAGAAGAAGAATACGCAGATGGTGAAAAAGAAACGGGAAGAAAGCGAAAGTGGTCCTTGTTTTGGCGGACAGCACTCATACGAGCAACCAGTTCTCTCAAATAAAATTAAAATATCAAAGCAGCCCCGTTTCCAATGGAAAGCTCCAATTGATTGCTGCTCCTATGCTATAATGAATGCACTCCGAAGACGTGTCTGCTAGTGAAGTAACTAACTGTCAAGGCTAACCTACGCCAACAAGGCTTTCTATTTCTATTCCTTATAAAGCAGAACACTGTTTTTTACAATAACCTACGCTTACAAGTCCGAAATGCTTCCAATGTTGATAAATTTCACTCAACTGAAAATACACTAAAATATTACCTTCATTTTAATTCATACATTAATCGAGGTTTTACTTTGTGTTTGACAATTAACGTTACTTGAAAATTGTGCCTTTTTGCGATTAAAGTTCTTCTAACAAGAATCGTGATACTTAATTTTAGCCGTTTATTGAGACGTGTAATTTAGACGTAAATTTTAGACACTACAATCATCAATGAAAAATCGACGTTAAGGATTTTTAAACCAAGTTATAGATTCCTTAACATGTTTCAATTGTTATACGTTTTTTAATATTTGAATTCTCAAATTATTCAATGCCCTTTATCAGTTCTAGTCGAATAGACAAGATGAGGAAAGTATCTGCTAATAATTCACTGTATATAGTTATAGAGGAATTAGGAAAAAATTATGATGAATAAAAGAATGATGATCCAACAATTCTTACGAGTTACACCTACCTCATAAAAAATAGAAAAAATTAGTTGTCATAATTAATTGTTATGCGCAGTATGATTAACCGAATCAAAAAT
Organism: Laodelphax striatellus; assembly: GCA_017141395.1. Classification (NCBI taxonomy): domain Eukaryota; kingdom Metazoa; phylum Arthropoda; class Insecta; order Hemiptera; family Delphacidae; genus Laodelphax; species Laodelphax striatellus. The sequence goes on from CM029540.1 coordinate 8,014,329, forward strand.
TGAAAATATGATAATTTCAGACTCTGCAAATCACATAACTCACCAAAAACTTTAATTTGTTGCTCTTTTAGAAAATGACTAAATTAAATTTGAAAATCTTTAAAATCTTCTATATTTCCTCCTTTCTTGACTAGCAGGTCAAATCCATGAAACAATTAGTCAGAAGATTATTTGAATGTTGTATAATAAAGTGAATAAGATTATAAATGGAAGTTCATAATCTGCTATAATGTAAAAAATATGGAAAATTATGAGGAAATTACAAATATTAAATAAGATTCAATTAAGAATTAAAAATTAAAATCGGTAAAAACTTAGAATTGTAGTCACAGTTTTCAGGAAGTAGGCCTAGAATCTAGACAAATTACAATTAAATTTCCATGCCTAGTTGAAAAAACTGATGCTGTTGAATAATAAAGGGATACCACTGTATTTTTATTGAATTATTCTAGTGTTAGATATTATTCTACTGTAGTTATACTTCATAATGTAAGTACAACCAAAGACAATTCAACTATTAAGTAGTTAATTTAATTTTAGTGATTAAATTGTATTTGGTACAACCAATTTCCTATCCTAGCTCACTGATTCCTCATAAAACTTGAAAAACAACAATAATTTAGATGATTAGATCAGAAAACTGACGTTTGAAACTGTAAATGGCCTCAAATTTATTGGTTTACACTTCAATACAACCGAATTTCATGTTTTAATTGAATAAATAATGTTATATGCTAAAGTAAATCTAGGTATCACCCAGAATGAGCTGGATGACTATAATTTCCTTTCGCAATAGAAGGACACTTACTTTCAATTTACAAACAACTAGGCCTAATTGATTAAACAACTCATGTTTTATGATTGAATGTAGGAGAATTAGAATGAATTAAAAACATACAAGGATGAATCCTAATAATAACTGAATGACAGATAGAAGAAAATACCTAAATTATAAACAGGAAACCATCATACTAAATTATTTCAATATCACAACTATCATGGAACATGTTCAACTAATATAAGTACACTTTTCGAAAGTAAAATTTGGTGATTTAAGATTGAGTTGCAGCGCAGATAGGAAATTACAGTATTTTATATGTTTATGGTTGTAGACTCTACTCGTTAAAACTCGTACAGTGACATTCATTTAATTTGACGCTTGGCATTAGATAGATAGAGAGATATCATTTCTTGACGTTGCTGATGACCATAGAGTACGATGGCAAAGAAATAATATCTCTCTATCTATCTATCTATCTAATGCCAAGCGTCAAAAGATCGCAGTGTATGAATGAGTAAGATTTCCGAAACTACGTTGATTTTTAATTGAAATGCAGACAAAAAATAGTGGAAGGTGTCGTCAGGAAACAATTATACTAAACATAGTACTGACACTGACACGAATTATACTCATCATAAACATAATCCTCAACAATGCTATCACGGTCATAATCTGAGGAGCAACTAGGTGTGACAAAGCGTGACGAGACGTGACCACGGATGACATGAATCGTCTGCGCTCAAGATTAAAAAGATAGCAGACATTAGATTGAGGAGATAGTGGTGATTGCGAATCCATTGTGGATAGAAGCCAAGAAAGAAGACAAGTACCGCAGCCTATATTATCCATAAACAATAATCATCTATTTTTTTTTTAATTAATTTGAAAGATTTTGATTTTGAAGATTTTTTGGGACTTTTTGGGAAAGTTGAAAATTCAGTGCTGAACTTAACCTATAATGTTTTCCAATTAGATTAGAAAGAGATATCTTTCTCGATGTTGCGGAACACCGAAAGGGTCTCTCCGCCAAAAAGCCATAATATCTCATCTATTGCTAAATCAGGTGATGAGAGTGATGCACACGTGAGTGTCTAGTGCGAGATACAGTGACATTCATTTAATTTGACGCTTGGCATTAGATAGATAGAGAGATATCTTTTCTCGACGTTGCTGACGACCGAAGAGTACGATGGAAAAAAATAATATCTCTCTATCTATATAATGCCAAGCGTCAAATTAAATGAATATCACTGTGCATTGCATGAAAGAAGTTAAGAACCCCAATCAAAATTCGAGTTTACTGTACTCAAAAATAATTATTGTTGGAGCACTGACAATTTTGCGAGAAAGAAGTAAATTTCTAAAAATTGGAATGTGAGTTTTTATTGAGAGATTATGATGAGGTGAAGCCCATATGGAAGGGAAGGACTTGTGGAAACAAATTAGAAATTGGAAAAATTTGAATTGACAATACTCAAGAATAAATATTATAATAATTTATTGAACGAAATTCCAAATTAATAATGCTATAAAATACTCTTAAGACTTCTAATATGATTAAATTTATTATGATTTAAAAAGCAATTGAATTGTTGCTTATCCCATCTCCTTCTATCTCAAGCTCAATAATGTTGTTGGAACAATGATTATTTTAATGAGAATAACTCAACATCACATTTCTTAAAATAACAATGAATATAAAATACAATGTTGTTTGAAATGTAACTGAAAGAATACTGCAAAAGATTATTTGAAATCGATAACTGTTCAGAGGTTAAATCAAATATGGCCGACTTCTGTAATGAAGAGACGACCATTTTGTAATTCTCGCGTTTCTATTGGTCGAGCTGCAAATGGCGTGCGTCTCTGATTGAATGAAATAGAAGGGGTGGAGCTAGCACGTGATTGGCTACGGGTGTGGCTACACGCAGCCAGTAATAGGAAGGGGAGGAGTCAACATTACCGATAACTATATTCATAGGCGAAGCGTGGGCCATGGTTCATGGGCGGGTTACAAATCAATATTAGGTTAATATGAGCCAGGACCAGGAAGCATACTACAACAGGGTACTTTAATATTATACTAGTCTATTCAATACAATGCATGGAAAACATTTTGTGTAGGCCTAAACAGAAACAATTGAGTATCAACAAATATTTATTTTATTTAGCAGATCTCAGCATTTTTTCACTTGCCCCCCAGTGCGACGCCTATGACTATATTAGACAAATTATAATGAAAAGAAAAAATAATCTATAAACTGTGAAATTAAAGCTTTGTATTGGAACAGTTTTGGGCAAAACCTGTTGCTTCTTCTCACATTGTGTGAGTTGTTTGTTATATTGTTTATTAACGGAATAAATTAATAAAAGTTGACATATGATTTTTAGTCAAGCACACTTTTTGGTTTTACTAAAATGACATGAGCATGAATGATTTTCAGATTTTTCAGACTAGGTGACGAATCAGTGCTTGAAGTTTAAATCTTTGTAGATGATTTGGTAACAAGTTTTCTCAAGATAGTTGAAAGCTAAATGATTTGCGTATTTTTTGGATTAGAAACTGAATCAACGACTAGATCTTGAGCATGACGATTTTCTTAGTGACCGATCAGATTTGATTCACTGAATTACTAGTCATTACTAGTCCTCATATCTCATTTCTCTTGAAAGTCTGTCAATCTCTTCAACTACTTCAAATACTTCTTCTCATTCATATTTTTTACAATCTTCATCATAATTCCATAATCTCTCCCCATTCTTTTTTCTTTCCTCCATATTCTCCTTCTTCAACTTCTTTATTCTTCAACTCTTCTCAGTCTTTGAATTTTTTCTTCATTCTTGACATTCTCCTTTTATTTTTCTCGGTCCACATTGATGTTCTTCATTCTTCATTTTAAAATTCAGGACTATTCTATTTCTAACAGTTCTTCATCTAATCCTATCTACTTTTTCAACTTATTACTCTTTTCGTTTTCTCCTTTCTCATTCTGTTTCTCCTCCTTTTAAATGTCCTTCTGCTATTATCTCTCTATTAATGCCTTTATTCTTCTTCTCTTCGCTATTCCTGTCTCCTTCTTCTACTCCCTCTTCTTCTTCTTTTCATACCCCTCCTCCTCCTTAAGCACTTTTTCTCCTTCTTCTCATATTTTTCTCCTCCTCCACTCTCCTTCTTCCTCCTCCTCCACCTCCTTTTGCTCTTCTACTCCTTCTTCTTATTTTTTCTTCTCCTCTCATTTTTTCTCTCATCCTTCTACTCCTACTCCTCTCCCTCCTTCTCATCATCTTCTAATTTTCCTCCACCTCTTCCTCTTTCTTCTCCTCCTCCCATCCATCTCCTTCTTCTCACCCTCCACCTCCTCTTCCTCACCCTTTTCTCCCTCTCAGCTTCTTCTCTGCATCTACAGGTGGTCAATCTCCAATTGACCACGTGACCTTATTCTTCTTGATCAGGCAGATGAAAGTATTTTTTCCCGCCAGCAGTCAGCTGGTAAACGGCGCGCGCGATTTTCGTAATCGTGATCACTGCACTGCTTTAATCGCGTTCAGAAGTATTCAATAAAAGCAACAACACTGATCCCACAGATCACGGTTTACCCCAGAAAGTGTAGCAGACTGGTTAGTGTCTATGATTAATTGGGTTCAGTTCTAGTTCAGAATCTAGAGAGAATAAAGGCACGATTCACTGCCGGATTCGCGGTCAACTCACAACAGCTAGTTAACAACGGAATACAAGTTAACAAAAGAAAACTATATAAAAAAGAATCAGAGTCTTGTTAAATTTAACAATTGTAATTTTTTAATTGAACAATTACAAGATTTGCAGTCACAATACAACAGACAACAAATCAGACGACAAAGAAAACGATCTAGAAAAGAATCTTACTAATTTTACAACAAAACACCTTTGTAAATTCCAATTACCCAATTCCAATACCGTAATTTCTATTCAGCAATTTTTGATAACTGTTCTTTTTTAAACAGGGTTTCTTCTTAATAGAAACGTAGATTTGTATGGAACACTGAAATGAATCAAACTGCAAAATTCAATGATATTTAAACAACATAGAGGCTCCTTTCACACCAGTGCGGATCGGAACCGGATCGGACGGGATGTCTGATTTATCTTAAAGAAGGCACTTCAATACTTTTATAACCCCCTATAAATTATATCTAAACCTACTATTTGAATTTAGTTTATTACCATTAAAATATACATGAATAGAAATACATCAAATAAACCAAATACATTTCTTAGGCTATAAAAGCATTACCGTAACCTAAAGCACAAAAACTATATTTGGAGTACTTTATATACATATACAGTGTTTCATCATTTATATACATCGTATAGACTGTCCGTCTATACACATCGTTTACACACTGATTACACTCTTAGGCTAAGCGTACACCAGTTAGTCAAGACAAGACAAGATTAGTCACGTTTAGTCACATTACTTCACATAGTTGCTTATGAAGCAACACACACCGATTAGTCATTGCATCGGTGTGTGCTGCTTCATAAGCAACTATGTGAATTACTGTGACCAAACATGACTAATCTCGTCTTGTCTTTTCTTGACTAACCGGTGTACGCCTAGCCTTATGATTCTTCAGCCAAAACATTTTCATCCCGTCCGATCCGGGCCCGGACCGTACTACTGTTCAAGAATCCTAACAAATCTTAAATCTTTCTCCATTCATTCGAGCAGCTAAATTACAAAGTCATCCTTGTCACTATTGTGTTGAGCTGCAACTGTTTTGAATTGACGATTTCAAACCTTACTTTCCTGAGTTGATTTCTAATGAACCATCAGATCAAGCGCTATCACTGGCCGGGTGAGGATTGCTTACGTTTAAGGCCGACCATTCATCTTGCAACAGGACTGGACTCTCCTACAGACCATTCACAGGCAGCGTTTTATTACTGCTTGCAAGATGTTTAGAGAAAGTGGTATTCAACTCGTCTTCTCAATACTTCTCACGCCTTTTATATCTCCATATTTCTATACATTCTATATACATACAGTATTTTATCATTTCAGCATTGCTGCCCGTTTATAAACATCGTTGGCTTAGAAGCTTTCTTCAACTGTATAACTATATTCATCTCATTTACAAATCTCGTTTATTCACTCCTCCACGTTTACATTCACATTTGTACTTGAAAATTGAAATAATATGAGCAAGGCAAACGGAGCAGCGTTGGATGAATAAGAGATTGAACGAAATGAAGAGTTTATGAATGATGGAAAAAGCATTAAAATTCTAAGCTTCTATTGAAATTCTACAATTATAAATAAGAGGCAGCACTTAAATTTGTAGCTTCAATTCATAAACAATAATAAACCTCATTATAATTTCTCCTTGTTAATTTTGGGGTTAGTCAATACTAGTGGATAAGTCCGCTAGATGCGAGTTGGAACTCGTATGAGTAGAATTTCTTGAGTAGAACAATATCTATGAACACCTTAGACCACCAATAATATGTTCTATAGATATTGTTTTACGCGTACAAGTAAGCACAAGTGTAATTAAACTCCTGCGAGTTCCAACTCACATCCAGTGTGCCTAAAAATATTTTTAATTACAACAAGTATTCAGTTTTAGTTTATTCATTGGACGGAATCTTAAATCCTCCATATTTACAATTCTTTAAAAAAACAGTACTGTAGTTCTTTTTTATTATAAATAACACATCCCAAAATATATTCAAAAGTTGTACAGAATATGAATCACATTATAATTTTACCAAATAATTGTATTTGTATTGTATGAAATAGTCCAAGATTCGCATAAGCTTAGTTTCGATTTTAGCTTCTCAACTTTATTTTGCCCCTGCCATTGCTACAGCTAGTACTAAGTTAGTACTGTACTCTATCTTTGACCCGTTTCAGTAACCACATTCAAACACTTTCGGTTTCTAACAGAAATCGTTAGTAAACCCGAAACAATGAGACAGTAGACAGTAAACTTCGGTTTCTACACAGTCAAAATACAACAACCTCGCGGTAAGTAGTTACTGTTATTAAAGTAATTGCAAATTTGTTTAGTCAAGTACCAGCAGTGTAATCACTTTAAGTGAGGTGCAAACTATGTGGTACAAACTACATACTATTCATTTAGTAGTATATGTACTATCGTACAAACTACTATTCACCATTGGAAAGTAGGTAACTGGGAGAGTACGGTAAACTCTACCTACCCTGCAGCATTTTGAAATTATTGTATGACTTTCATCTCAAGTTTTCCTTTAGAAAAGCTTTTCATTGCATGCGTTATAAGGTGGATTTCACCTGGAAGCAAACACTGTTCTCGTAACTCTACTCAAACCGCCGTAAGCTGGTAAGAATTGTGTGAAATTTTGATGTTTTCCAAAATCGCTGTTTTGAATAGATGTCGACAAGTTACGATGTTGTGAATTGGAGCCAAGTGAAATTTTGATGCTTCCAAAAACTTGGTACAGTCGACAAGGAAGGAATGTTTCCAATTTATTTGATTTTCTTTCAAAAACTGTTCGCGAATTTAAAACGGTGTCACGAATGTTTTCGTTACTGACTATTCGTGTTCGAGTTTGACTATTATCTAACAAAGCTCACGAAAAGACTAGCTGTTTTCCTTCAATGTACTTATAACGAGCCAAAGATTGACTCAGAGAAGAGGATTTGAACCAATTTGAATAAAGTTAAGATAAAACTAGAATCCGATTACTGCGCGATTACTGATTACCGATTAGTGATCTTCATATTAATACTGATCATCTTTGGAACAGGATTTTAAAAATAGAAATATTTTTTAGCTCTGTAATTCTGTTCGGTAACTATACCCTACAGTAGGGTGTAGTAGGGAGGTAAGTAATTATATTGTAGCTATATTTATTCTGTTGTAGCAGGGTAGGCTACTAAGAGCTGTTCTAATATCACTTCTCATAATGGCGCCTTTGTGATGTTGGAACATCATTTCACTTTCTTTTCAACTTGAACTTAATGAAAGTAAAAGCTAATCTTTGAATTTGAAATTAAATATTCTCTCAATTCATCTGAAGGAAAAAGCCAGCGAAAATTCGGCTTGAAGCTACAAAATTCGAGCATACAGCGAAGCAAAAAGAGTGCAGTAAAAACGTAAACAAAGAAAGTATGTCCGCAAACCAAATCACTACATGAATAAGTAAAAAGGTGACTACCAAAGCCGAATAATATACAACTGAAAATACACCTTGAAATACAACTACATCACCTTAAAATACAACTGACTTGCGGCTAAATGACTACACAGAGAAATGTAACCTACAGAGATCCTTGGATGTTGGAGCATGTTTTGAAATTAACGATTTTGTAGAAAACGAAAGTGCCGCCTAATGCAAAACGGGAGTCAAGGGTCAGAGGAAAGCTTTATGTAATTCATCTCTTCATTACCAATGCCGTTAGAAATTCACCGGGTTATTGGCATTCTAAAAGCTACATGGGAACAGGTCTAAAACCGGCTGAAATGCTGTTTTAAATACAACATTGTTGGCTGATGTAAATTTCTATTTCATTCACAACTTATACTGGTATACTAAATTACAGTATACTACATAATCACAACACTTAATTATTAGTATAGTAGCAAGATGTACTGTAGACTATATTTACAAACTCAGTATAGTATAGTAGTCAATTTATTGCCGTTCTCTGAAAGGTTGACTTTTTGGCAGAAGTCTATCTATAACTGAAAATTTAATTAATGCCTTAGTTGAAGGTTCAGATTTCGATTCGACTCCTATTTGAGTCAAATGAATAAAATTATCTCAATTGAAGAGTTTAGTTTATGTAAAGTGTACAGATTTACCTATAATGGATACCGAAAACCTTAGTTAGAGATTTGAATTTTGATTCTATTTTGAGTGATAGATATCTGGTGAGTTGAAAAGTTGACTGCAGCTGTGAAGTACTCCTCTAAAAATAGTTTTAAAAGAATGGTGCTCTAATCATCCAACGTAACCTAATTTTAGAACCGGATCCCACTCAGTTAATCAAATATTTGTATTGAATATTTAGGTCTCCGAAAGCAATTCGGATGATCGGAGTTCTACCATACTTCAAGAGAAGATGTATTTCTACTTGATTTAGTCAGTTTAAATTTATCATATACTGTATTAAATTTCATGATATTTTTAATGATGGAGTTGGAGCATGAGGAATAGAGCTTTATTAGCTTGGTAGTAATGGTTAGAAGTATCGAAAACAATTTTTAAATATAACAATTTGAGATATAAACAAAGAAGGTATTGAGAATATTGAGATATAACTAAAAATTGGGAACTATAGAATCGCAAATACTAACAAAATGGTCCAATTTTTTCCCGCTTAATTGCAGTTAATTATCTTTGAGTCACTATAAATATTTTTCAAAGATACTTTTTTGAGGTAATTTCCAAAATATACAGTGGTCTTAAAAATTGACTCAAGTCATTCTTGTCTAAAACAATAACGATGTCTGAACTCACTCCTTGGCATATTCTAGGCCTACCAGTTGGCTGACAATCTTCAAACACTATCAGAGATTTTTTCAATTATTGTTCTTAGATAACTCGATCAGTTGTTAGTTCAACCAACTTTACTTCCCGGAGTGAATGTAATGTATGTGTGTGTGCGTACATTGTTTTGCCACTTACTTTCTCCACTTCAGAACACAGACTGCCTGTCTTTTGCCGATGCATTCATTCCATTCACTCGAATTCATTCGATTCATCCAATGTCAAGAGCTAACGTTTCGCTTCTGTGATTTCTATTTGTCACCATTGTTGTTCCAAGTCTTGATGAAAGTGTCATCATCATCATCGTACTCTTCTTCTTCTTCTTCTTCTTCTAATTCTTCTTGTTCTTCACCATCTCCTACTTCTTGTTCTTCTCCCAACAATCTGATCTTCTTATTTTCCTTGATATTTTCGTGTTTTCATTCGCCACGCCTTCTTTTTATTTTTCTTCTTCTTCTTCTTCTTCTTCTTTCTCTTCTCCTCCTCCTGCTTCTTCTTCAGCTTCTACTCCTTCTTCTTCTTCTTCTTCTTCTTCTTCTTCTTCTTCTTCTTCTTCTTTCGCTTTTCTTCTTCTTCTTCTTCTCTTTGTGCCTTTTTTCTCTTTTCTTCTTCATCTTTCTCTTTTCTCCTTCTCCTACTACTATTTCTTCTACTTCAACTTCTTCTTTTTGTTCTTCACCACCTCCTTCTTCTTCTTCTTCTTTAAAAGGATGTGTGGCAGAGAGGACAATGAGTCTTAACTCTGCTCTTTATAAAGGCAATTGATCAATCAATCTTCTCCTTGTTCTTTCTCTTTTCTTCTTGTTTTTTCCATTCTTCTCCTCCTCTTCCTCCTTTTCTTTTTCTTGTTTCTTTGATCAATCAATCAATCAATCGTCTTCTCCTTCTTATTCCTCATTCTTTTTTGTTCTTGTTTTTGATTATTCTTTTCCTTTTCTTCCTCTTCCTCTCCTTCTTCTTTGTCACCTCTTCCACCTCACCTTCTCTTTTTTTCTTCACCATCTCCTTCTAATTTCCCTTCTTCACTATCACAATCATTGTCAAAACTGGAGCCTTTCTATTCATATGTGAAAACGATCGTTATTTAGCTGTCATCTTCACGTTGAAAATCACTTACATTCAGGAGTGCCGAGTGCCTCACGTTTATTTGATCTAGCCTTTTCTTGATGATACGTGGCGGACGTGATAGTTTCTTATTGGTTGACAAATTTCACAGACAAAATCTATTGATAACTGTGTTTGTGTAGTGTCTGTATTCTATACGTGATCATAACTGTTACAGTGCAGCCAATGGCGTTATTTCGTGAATACGGCTATGCGTGGAGGATGGGAATTACCTTTCATAGCAACAGGGAGCTGTTAAATAGAAATTCAGAAGTCTTTTAATACAGGAGAAACGTGGACGCATAATAGACTTTAAAGTTTATTGCTTAGTACTCATGCAAGTCATATGCAAGTACTAATGCAACTCATATTGTCATGCAACTCTAATGCAAGTCATGTGTAGAGTAGAGTGTGGCCACCTTTTTCCTGTTTTAAAAAGCTTCTTGAAAAAGGGCTCAGGATTTGAAATTTAATCATGAGGACTGTGAAATAAAATTTTAAAGGTATTCTTTTTCAGAAATTTCTCAATACTCATAAACTAGTAGGACAAAATATTACCACTTTTACGGCACTAATAAACTTATATTACCAATTGAAGATTCTAATTTTCTCGTAAAAACCAGACACTCACGAGAGTGAGAGTCTTCTTCTTTTTCTTATTTAAAAACAAGAAGAATGGGAAGAGGAGGAGGAGGAGGAGGAGGAGGAGGAGGAGGAGGAGAAGGAGAAGGAGAAGGAGGAGGAGGAGGAAGAGGAGGAGGAGGAATATTTCTCCTCTTGTACCTTCATTTTATATGAACCATATACAGTACTGTACTTCTTTATATACTTCTACAGCTCTTTGAGCTTTCAATTCACTTTCACTGGACTAACCTGTGCAATTTGGTTCGCATCAAATATGTATCTTCCAGTAACTAATTCACCGTGAAGTCTGTAATGTACGATTTATGCAAAATGTAGGGCACCGTTGTAAGACGTACAGTATGTAGTATTTTACTTTCTGTACTCAGAAATTACTGTCAGTTGGCATTTTTATTCCTAGTAGGATGAGTTAGAGCCTAGCCGTTTCTCTTTGAACAAATATGTTGGTTATAAATTTGAATAAAATGGTACCCCTTTCACTATCACTGATACCTCAAGTCATACTATACACTTGTAAAAGTTTCTTCATCACTTTCTTCTTCTTTTCCACTTTTTTTACTCCTTGTCTCGTTTTCCCTAGCCTTTTCTTCAGCTCTACTAGTTTTCCTTTTCTTCTACTCAATATCTTTTCCCATCATTTTCTTCTTCTCTTACAATTTTCCTAAACATTTTCTGATTTCCACTTTTTTTAATCTTCACACTTTACTGTTCTCTTTGATATCCTTTCCATCTATTCATTCTTCTTCTTTCAAAACGTCTTCATCTTTTCTCCTGGTTTTTTATTTTCATCCCCTCGTCTCTTATCCCATCTTTTTCTTCTTTCATCTCCTCTCTTCCTGCTTTACCTCCTTCGTTTCCTGCTTCTTCACCTCTTTTTCTTCAATATTTTCTAGTTTATTCACTTTCCATTTTTGTTTTTCCTTCATTTTCCTTTGCTTTTCTAGTTCACTACCTCTCGTTCTTCGAGAATTTGTGTGAGCTTCAAAATTCCTTATACTTTACGTTTTGAATGATCATAATTTTGTTCCAACATTCAACTTGTGTGATGTGTTTGTTTCTGAAACAAGTCACTCATACATGTATCCAAATGTAAACGTTTCTTTACACTCTCACTCTCTCTCCCCCCCCTCTTCTTCCCTTTCTCTCAAACACACACACACATACACACGTCACATTCACAATAGTGTTTGTTGTATGTGCCAAATCATCGCGTCTATTATTCAATTTCTAAACACTGTTTTCACCTTTCTCTTTCATTTGATGTCGTCCAATGCGCCATCATAATAGAAGTAATATCCTAGTAATGTGTGCTCAGTATGGTAGCAATTCAACAACCGAACAAAGAGGCTTTGGAACTGCGAGTTGTATGAAATCATCTTCTTTACATGTGAGATGACGGTTTTGATTTTTTCCAAATCTGCCAAAATTTAGATGCTGTCCATTTCTAATCCAAATATATTTTTAAGGGAGACAATTTATTATAAGAAACGCGAAAAAGAATTTCATGTACAAGATAAATGTTTTATTCAAACACTTTCTAATAAAATAACCTTTAAAATAAAAAAGCTGACTTGGGCTATTCCTACACTAGACTTGGCCTGTTATAATAGAGTAATCTATAATATTGGTGTCTAGTGTGTATGTATCTTACCTAATCAGCTGTTTAAATCAGCTTAATTAGCTGTTTTAATCAGCGTAACTAATCAATATTATTTTATTGGATGGAATTTGATCGTGTAAGTACGGCCTAAGAACTAGGTAAATGATAACATTGAATTATCAATGTTATGAACCAGTAGTACACTACAAAAGAGATGAACACTTTTTCAACAACTTTTTCAATTTCCACTAGAAAAAAAACGATTAGCCCAGTTGTTACACTTGGCTGAAGATCTGGTGAAGGTCAGCTCAGTGGTAAGCAGGAGGAGAAGGTGACGGAGAAGGGGGGGGAGTAGGAGGAGGTGGATGAGGAGGAGGTGGATGAGGAGAAGAAAGTAATAAGACGTTCAATTATCCTTCCATCGGATATGAAACGAAGAAAAAACACCGACGAAAAATTAGAAGAGGAAATGAAGAAGAAGAATGAATGAAATGGGAGGAAGTTGATCTCTTTTCGACTGCAACACTCAGCTTTGGAGTTGAGCCATAACAATTAACTCTACTGATAGAAGAGAGATTAGGACAAGAAGAAGAGGAACAAGAAAAACAAGACGGAAAAAAGAAGAAAAAGAAGAGGACATGTGGAGAAAAAGGAAAATTCGAGGGAAAAGACAAAGAAGTTGAGTAGGAGAGTGAAAAGTAGATGAGAGGGGGTGGAGTAAGAAACAGAAAAGAGCAGAAAAAGAAGAAGAAGAAAAGCAGAAGAAGAAGAGCAGAAGAATAAGAAGAAGAAGAAGAAGAAGAAGAAGAAGAAGAAAAGAAGATACAAAGGATGTGAGAAGAAGACCAACAAACGAGAAGAAAGCTTAAGAAGAGAAGAGAAGGAAAAAAGTTGAATAAGACAACATTTATTGAAAAAGTGGTGGAGCGATGGAAATATAGAAAATATAAGGGAAACTAAGTAGAAGGCAGGTGAAATGAAACGGAAATGTAGGAAAAAAGAGGGAAAGAAAGAAGGCTATGAAATAGAAGGAGGAAGAGAAGAAGTAGAACTACAACAATTACAACAAAACCTACAGAAAGAAGAAAAATAAGAAGCAGAAGATGAGGAGAGAAGTAGAGAAAGAAATAAGAGGAGGAAGGGAATGAGAAAATGAGGAAAAGAAGTAAAATAGAAAGATAAAGACTGAATGAGATGATTTCTCATGTAGCTGATTCTGAAGGAGGAGAGGAAGAAGGTCGAGGAAAATGACGAGAAGGAGGAAAGAAAGGAAAAGAAGGGAAAGGCGAAGAAGGGAGCAGGAGGAAAACATGTAAAAGGAAAAGATGAGGACTGAAAAGAAAGGATGAGAATCTAATCTATTCTTGAAACTGATTTCCACACCAACCACCAACACTATCACTATCACTGGTCATCTGAATGATAAGTAGAGATAAAAACAATGCGAGAGAGGAAAGAGAGAGAGAGAGTGAAGCCGGAGAGAAAGAGTGAAAACTTGACCGATATTCCTACTGGCTCAATTCAGCTGATCTCATCTCATCACACTACTATCGCCTTCTAAACCATTCCTGCATCCAAGAACGAGAAACTTTTAACATTCACTTGACAAATTGCCGGATCAATTGCATTAAACAGCTACATCCTCATCAATTTTTCCATCGATAAATTACTTCGACCTATTTATCAGTTATTTTCATCGTATCTTCAACAACACCTTGCAACACTGAAACCCACATTTGGCTTTTTTCGTTATTTCCTGTTAAAAAATACCACTTATACGACCCAACCCTTCATGACCGTTTTTTCTCTTCAATTCACTATGAAAGTAAACTGTAACCTGCCTGTATCGTACTGTATTAACGTATCGAATGTATAATGTATATCGTATTACTGTAAGAGTCGATGTATCTCGTATGTAGATCGATGTATCGATGTAGAATCGTATCAGAGTCGATGATATTTCTGATTTGAAAATTTATGAACCTAGTTTGGTGCTGGTAGATAATAATTTATAAAAAGAAACTCACATTTTTAACTATTAAAATCATATTGAACATCTCTTTCCAAATACAAAGCACAATATTGACGGACACGAAAATTCAATTGAATTTTAGCCTAATCACCGTAAAGTGATGTCATTGATGGTTCCGTTAGATGACATTATATTACGTTGGTTAAATTCAAGTGGATTTTTGTGAAACTGGTAAGACTATTTTATAAATTTTCATTCTAAGACAAAGAAAGAAATGTTATTTCATTAAGAATTGCCATTTCAACGGAGTGTCATTCCAAGATTGATAATAAAATATTCATAAAAAAATTATTTTAAAAAATATACTGACAGATAAAAATCGGATCTTTCAAGATAAAAAATAGTGTGAAAGTATTCATTAGGCCCGATCACTTTCGAATAAGTGTAACCAAACTGTTCTCCAATACCAAAACAGGATATAAACGAAATGACTTCGTTAACAAGACCCAAACCACTAACAATTGTATTTGGTTTCCTGTTAAATGATCTGCATCCTAATTTGTATTATTTGTCAAAGTCACTCCTTTTTTCTCCTTCAGCTTCTCCTTCTCCTTGGCGTCCTTTACACCACAGACAATTTGCATTATTTGTCAAAGTCACTCCTTCTTCTTCTTCTTTTTTCTCTCCTTTCACTCTTACTTTTTCTCCATTTCACTTCACTAATCTTCTTATTTGGCAGTGGATACAGATCACCAAAAAGGGAGAAGACAATGAAAAAGGCAAAGAAAAAATAGAAATTCAGGAAGCGCTTTGTTTTAGCTGACAAGGTCGTCTAGCAGAGAAAGCAAAAGGAAAGACAGCTGCAGAAATGTCAATCGTATACAGTCAGATGCATAGAAAATTGGATGTAGTATTTGGAAAAAGCTAAATGGGTTGTAATTTTTGATTTCTGTAACATTTCTTTATCATTAAAGTGCTTTAAGCGCTTTTCAGGTGCTTATTCGACTATTGGTTGACCGAACATATGAATTTCAAAATTGAATTTCCCAAAATTATGTTTGTGACCAAATCAATATACAAGGAATCCAAAATTGTTGAAGCAATCATCAACTAAACTGTAAATGTCAATTATTCAGCTGATGCTCAGAAGTATGAGAAATGAGTTAAGCGTGGAAAATAATTATAAAGTAATTACAATAATCATTGGAACCCTCTGATAAATCGATGCAGTATTCTATTCTATCCTTTTTAGTGTTCATTCAATTTCTGAAACTGATTCTTTACCTGAACCTGGAGAATACATAAGTAGATTGATTCAACAAGATACGAATATCTCTCCATTTATCTATACCACACTCTCCAACAAAGCAACAATAAATTCTTGAATAATGAAGAAATTGATGAATTTATTTCCTTATTGAAAAAACATTACAGAAAAATTAATCAAGAATTTAATACACTTGGAAATTGATTGATCACTTCTCCAGTGCTGAATTATGATCAGAAAAACAGAACTACAATTATAGTCACTGATAAAAATATCAAATAATTATCTCGCATATCACAAACACTATTCATGAACGCCCCTTCCCAAATCTATTCTAACTATCTATCTTAAAATCTATTTCAAGTTGAAAGTGAATTATTTATTCAGTTTTCATTTCCGTTAAAACAACATGCACAGGTTATTTCGTAACGTATACGGTATTACAATCTGATCCTCAGATAACACCACACTAGAAAGTGTCAAGATCAAGTTCATCTAATTTAGAATGCAGCCTCTCATAAACAGTCAACGCCTTCGGATAAAAAAAGTTGTCCGATCATTTCTGTATTATTATAATCTCAACTCAAAAGCGATTGGAGAAAGTTATCTAAAACGGAACTAACTTATTTTATCAATCAATTATTATAGCGTATATAGTAATACTACACATTTAGTAAGTATACAGTTAGTAGCAGCTAAGGTTTGACGATGGAGATATAGAAAGACCCTATAAGTTACACTAAGTTACTACAGCAGGTTGATTCTTATCTAAATTGAATTTATACCAACTGAGATGAAAGGGAAAGTGATTGCTTATCCTGGTTTCGTATCTTGGTTCTTCTCTAGATTCTTCTGCTTCTTGTTAACTTGTTTTCCGAGCCAGTATAAAAGAGAACTATTTTGACTGAGAAAACTATTATGATGATTTTAGATTTCAGAGGTGTGCGGGAGAATTCCTTACGTAATTTGTTGTTATGCTATTTTCAATCCAATAAACGTGACAGTAGAAGTTTTAGTACTTAAGATGGCTGCCATCTTGAAAAATTCTACTCTAACAAATTTGAAAGTTTTGAAAAAACACAATACACCACTCTACTCATAACTCAGTTTTGATTTTTTCACTTGATAATAGAAAAAAGTTTATTAGTCAATGAACCCAGGAATAAGAACCGTTTGCACAATCTTAGTTTGAACTAAAATATAGTTTAAAATTAGTTTCAACTGAACAACACTTCAAACTTGGTTTAAAATGTGAATTTACAGCTTACCAAGTGAAGAAAGGGTACTAAACGTTTAGTTAAACTTATTTAAACGAAGTTTTGAAAACGACCCTTATAGACGTATTATACTTCAATTTATAGGGCAATAGGACTAATAGGTCTTCAAAAAATGAAAATCTGTCTCTTTGACATCCAGGTTGAAGGTTGTTTTTGATTGTCGTTTGAGCATTTTTTATCATATTTCGATCTTTTTCTATCGTCATTTGACGTTTTCCGCTGGCTATTTGACGATATTGATGGTCAAATGACCATCTATATAATATATGATGATGATCTATGATCATCGATCATCTATGACGATCGTTCTTTCAACAGATGACGTTGTTTTTCAATGATCTCTAGTCCAGTACCGTATCATCAACTCAACATCTCGGATCACTTTCTCAGCTTCGCACTTACTGTGTATTTTCACCCGGCTAATCTCAATATTTCACATTAAACGCTTTATTAGCTGAATAATTTCTTCCGAACACAGAAAAGCCGTCATAAAAATGACCACTCTCTCAATAATAAGACAAGTGACAGAGCACCGGAACAAATCACCGACAATTTCAAGGATAAACATCATTTTCATATCGTGGTTTACAAGGAAAGTGAAGCAGATTGAGGTGATGAGTTGATGAGAACAGATTCCCGTGAAGGAATTTTCACGCTGTCATATTATCGAACAACATAATAATAGTCGATAAAAACAACACTACTGTATTTTTGCACAATCTTTATATATTTTCTTCTTCTTCTTCTTCTTCTTCTTCTTCTTCTTCTTCTTCTTCTTCTTCTTCTTCTTCTCCTCCTCACAACTTCTTCTTCTTCAACCTTTTCTTCTTCTTGTGTCTTATTTTTTACGAGGGTGATGCACATAATTATGAGCTCTGAGCTTTTGCATGGGTGATGGAAAGAGAGGTGATGAGAGATTAATGTACTTTTTAGGCTGCCGCGACCAACGGCTTAACGTGTCCTCCAATATATCCATAATGTCTTCTCAATATCATCTTCTTATTTTCCTTGATATTTTTCGTGTTTTCATTTCATTCACCACGTCTTCTTTTTAATTTTCTTCTTCTTTTCTTCTTTTTTTCCTTCTTCTACTTCTTCTTCTACTCCTCCTCCCCCCTGCTTCTTCTTCAGTTTCTTCTTCTCCTCCTGCTTCTTCTTCAGTTTCTACTCCTTCTTCTTCTTCCTGCTCTTCTCCTTCCTTTTCTTCTTCTCTTTCAGTTTCCTCTTGTCGCTTTTTGCCGTTACTCGTTAAAGTTAATTGTTGCATTTTTGAACAAAGTTGAGGCAAATTTCCGATCTGTAATCGACTGTGCAGATTTCTGTAGACTGCTCTATCCTTTTTACAAGAGTCCTTGATTAAATTGACATTTCAAGTAACTGTTAACACTGTCAAACAACATGTAATTAGATTGTAGCACGTCAAATCAATTAGAACAATGGAACGAAGGTAAAACACGTTTGGCTGACCAAATTTTGTGTAGCATCACTTTCACTACTCTTAATTGACATATCCGTCTATTTAAAATTCCTATTCTCTTAATTATTTCGAATATTAGTTGCTTTTTGTGACTACTCAACTTCCGCTACTTATAATGCATTTACACATTGGCAGTCCACTATCGCCAATGGATCAGTTTTCAGGGTTATATTATATCTGATGTTTGAGGTATTGGTATGTTGATTTATTCTTATGAATGTCATTTTGATATCATAATTGGTATTTATTCTTACAAATTACCTCTAATTTTCCATTCCATTGATGAATCGACTAGCTCAATGCAAGTCGATTAACTAATACAAATTTATTAATAATTTAGAAGAATGAATGATAATTATGAATATCGTAATATTCATATTACGTATTCGTATCGGATACAAGACGAATATTTTATTTATTTATTTATTCAGCAATGAAAATACTTGAACAATGCTTGAACTGTGTCTAAAATTCTTCCATGAATCGTAGCCTAATTTGTAAATCATGTAGCCTCCAAACTTCGCCTACTATCTCGTGATAGGCCAGCAATGAATGACTCAGCTAGTTCTGAATTCGACCGGTAGATGGCTGCAGTTACTGGGTGATTTACAGCTTCAATCTTTACAGACACGCCTCCAAGCTCCGCCTCTCTCCCCTGATTGGTTGGCAATGCACAACGCAGCTAGTTTGGACAACTTTATTATTCCGCCGTCTAGATATCAGAGGTGTTCTACACTCATTCTTATCCAATGTATATTGCATAATTTTCGAGTGTACTTTAAATACAGTAATAATATTGCTGCTATAGGTCTCACACGACTTGGCAAAGGATATTAAAACAAACAATCAAATTACATCAACCAGATCGAATCAGATCAACTAAATCAAATCAATCAAATTTTTTAAATCTTCATTTTCATGATCATTTCCTCATCATTATTATCATAATTTTTATCCTCATAATAATATTAATATCCTTTTTCTTCTTCTTTTCATCTTCTCACTAATTTTTAATAGTCCATTTTGTATGAGACTCCCAGGAAACAAATAAAGGCAGCCACTCTATTCTATTCAATTTTCATTGTCCAATTTGTATTTGAACAAACACATACAAAAGTGTGCAAATTAGACCACAACTCAAACCGCAAATGAACCGTACAGCGCTCGATCTTCAACAAAATTATAGTACTTTGCCACATTGCTAATGCAGTGCTGGTATTATTTTCTTGACCGGCACTTTCCCCTTACACTCTTGAAACTGCCGGCTAAATTCGAAAGCAATTTCTCCGAGACCAACCATCGGCTTCAAACAAGTGAAACATGATAATTTAGTCACTAATATGCAAAGGACAAGCGTAGAAGAGGGAGAATAGCGCAAAAGAAAGAGAAAGATAGTAGTAAAGTAGAGAAACAGATAGCGAAAGAGATACTTCGAAAGAGAATGGCATAATAGAGAAACAGACGGCAGTAGAGACACTTACTACGAAACTACCTAACTACGAAAAAGAATAAGAAACAAAAGAGAATAACAGAAAGAGAAACAGGAGAGAAGAGAGTGCAAAAGGGGCACACCAATAATAATCGTCCCCACAACTTTCCAATCCATACAGTGCTTAAGTTCACGATTATATGTTTGCAATATCATAATCATCATTATGACTATTATGATCACGTTGGTCAAATCGTGAGTTTGGAAAATGATGTTCTAGCTTTGTCTATTTTATTGGTGGTGCAATTGGGAGAGTGGTTATTACGTCTGATTATTAATTTTATCATCAATACTGTCATAGCTAATTTGTCTTTTTTCATCATAATCATGAACATTATCTTCCTCCCCCCTTTAATTCTCATCATGACAATTTATTAAATAATATGTTTGGAAACGGTAGGCATGGATTTGTATTGTTTTCCCATTGAAGTTATGCAGTATGAAGATGAATAAGCTGAAAGATGCAGTAAGCTGATAGATGCTTCTTATTGACAATCAAGCATTGGAGAGGGAAAAATAACTATAATTATTGTCAAGTACGGAACTATCATGATTTTTTTTTGTTTGATGATTTCCCAAAATAGTTATGCAACATTATTCTCTCTCAAAATTTGAGAGGGAATAATGCTACTCCACTTCAAAATGCTCCTCATTGAAAATCAAGCAAAAAATGAAATAGCAATCATGAATAGATGCACTGTAATGGAATCAAGCAGTAAATAGAACAAATACAAAGTACGAGATTATCAATAATCCATTTTTCGAGTTTTAATTAGTTCCTCATCACAATTATGTCTCAAGATAATCCTCAAAATAAACCGATCCAAGGTTTATCAAAGGAGCCGTCATGGTAGTGTACAAAAACCACACACATTTTAAAGTTAGAATACTGTACCAATTTTTTGCTTGTAACTTTTTTAAATACAACCCTCAATGCTCAAAATCGATAGGCTTGTTGCTTGATATTTTAAGATATTATATTCCAAATTTCAAATGTGTACGATGTCGGTTTCTTGACGCTAATAATATTTATCACAATTCCACAAGGTTTTCACGACACTAGTGTTGCAAGGTAGGGGGGGGCACATTGAAAGCTGCAACAGATATTGCATGAAATGGAGAAATTACCGTACATTTTGTACTCAGTTCTTCTCAATGCAATGCTTCACCAATCCGACCACTCACGCTTTCATTTAATTAGGAGCGTTGCAACGTTTCACTAATTGCACTAATTTTCATTTCGTCCATCATCATCATCATTACAATCACAACCATCATCATTACAATCACAATCATCATCCTCATCGTCATGATAATCATCACCATCATCATCATCATCGACGACTTTATAATTGTAGAAATAATAATCATTATCATCAGCATCATCCAATCATCGTCATCATCATCACTCATCAGCATCATCGTCATCATCATCAATCTTTTCCCATCAACCTCCTTTATCCTGCATCAGTTTTGTATGCAAGCTAGAGAAAAATTATAACAATGTCCTATCCATTATATCTGATCTCAGTTTCAGCAAGAGCCTATTTTGAAAAGTGAACGTTTTCTCTGCTGGACAACTTATTTCTTCATTACGCTGTGAACGTAATAAACAGTTTAGATGCTGGCTGAGAAACGTTAGCTAGTCCAGTGTTGATGAATGAATAACCATGGGAGAGAATATTAGTCTAATAATATTGTAACTTCTACTACTGTTGTAGTATTTCTCTTGCTATCTTGCATCCATTGTGCTCTCTTTTAGTTATGTAATGATAATCATTTCTAATAAACCAAGTACTCAGCTTTTGGTCATACTGTATAATATTTTCATGGTAATTTAGGGCCGGTTCATGAGCTCGGGATTTAGCCAAGTCCCAGACTAAAACAGGTGGCTACCGTAGCATCGACAAACGTTTGTCTCGACAGGTTAGTGGGTTAGCAGCATAGAGAGCCCTTAGTACATAGTGTCGAGGCTAACGTTTGTCGATGCTACGGTGGCCACCCGTTTTAGTCTAGGACTTGGCTAAATCCTGAGCTCATGAACCGGCCCTTAGTAAACTTTCCAAGAAATTTTAAATTTTGACTTGTGAGTATGGAAGCTAGGTTATTTTCAATCTCAAGAAAATGAACTAATATTGTTTAGAACAGGTTCAGTTCCACTAACTTTCAGCAATGCACTTTCAAAAAATTTGGAAATCCCCTTTTCAAACTATTGGTTTAGCCTGGTAGTCTACTAGAACTAGAACAGTTTTTGTCAGAAAAAGAAAGATTATCCGAAATGCTAACATTGAATCAAATGGCCAGCTGTTTGGACATCGGACGCTTTCTGACAAAAACGGTTCCAGTGGATTGGACGACTAGGCTAAAGTTGCAACTGGAGTAGGTCTCTTCAAATTTCATCGTCATCCCTTCTGTTACTAACATACAAGTCCAAGAAAGTTTTAAAGAATGTAATAACTAATTAATTCCAAACAGAAAAAACTTCTTGTTTTCCATCAATATCAATATTTTTTTGAGGGTGATGCCCACATGGGCTCTAGGCTTGTGAGTGAGTGAGAAAAGAGGTGATCGATTCAATGACTACTTTTCAAACAG
This sequence comes from Laodelphax striatellus, assembly GCA_017141395.1. Lineage (NCBI taxonomy): Eukaryota > Metazoa > Arthropoda > Insecta > Hemiptera > Delphacidae > Laodelphax > Laodelphax striatellus. The sequence goes on from CM029540.1 coordinate 8,037,051, forward strand.
CCGAAACCTGCAGCTCAACGTATCTCCAAAACACTGCGCGATGGGCCATAGAAAAATATATTGGTCAAAACTGTGCTCAAACAAAGATCTTTAGCTTATTACCTGGTCAGATTAGTTAGCGATAAACCTACTTTGCTTCGGCAACTTAAATTATTGGAGGGATTATAAATAAAAATATTGTTTCAATCATCACATTGAAGTTGAGTCAAGGACACTGCCAAAAAAACAAAATAGTGTCTGTCTAGGACTAGAGATAACTGTCTAGTAACTCACTATATCTGAAGAATGATAACCAGACAGAGGTTTTCCTGCCTAAGCATGCGCGTGAGAATATCATACCATGTACACATATAAAGCATGTACATATGAAATTATTCCATCATACTAGGGAGATACTATATCTTGTCTATATATAGGAGATATATCTCGCCTATGGCATATCTTGTGGCGAATATAGATGTATATATTTTCAGCAACCATGTAATAAACAAGGAAGCGACAGATCCGTGTATGAACATGGCAAGAGATGCTGTGAAGAGTACGAGAAAGGAAGAATGAGAGAAAATAAGAGAAGAAAGAGGCATGTGAGAGAAGTTACGCAACGGCGAGACGTCGTAATTCGTCTGAACTTCCCGACAGTGGAATAATTAATTGGACGCTTCCTCAGCCACAAGAAAGTACCGCACGAAGTATGTCAGTGGTGTTGATGCACAAGAAAAACTGCAAGGCCTGAGATGATAGACAATAACAGACGAGTGGTTTTACAACGAAGAAAACGAAAATAATGTATGAAATCCTTATTGATGTCATAAACTACCCTCAAGACTTTCGCAATGTGTAAGCAAAGACAATATTCAATCTATAATCTAGGTAGTAGAATATTGTCTTTGGTTTAAGTATTTCTGTCTATCAATAAATATGAATATTGCAACAAAATTAGATAGTGATGTTGATGTATACCTACTCAAAAACATGAAAAATTGATTTCAGGATAGGTTTCAACTCAATCTACAACCGACAATGATCAGATTAGAAAATACATCCCCTCTCAAAAAGGAGAGCTGAGTAAACTTTATAAATTTGTTCCCATTACAACTATTTCAGTAGAATTCAACAATATTTTGTGTAATTAATTTTAAGACCAGTAATCGATTAATGTTACTAAACAAAAATGTTCGGATCAATCTGGGAATCTCACCCAGGACTTTCTTATTGCCGGTAAGATCCACGTGTTAATGTAAAATTCAATTGAAATATTAATAGCATGGAGAATAATATGTACCCAAATGATTAGGTGAATTGTTAAGGTACAATTACAATAGACATGGACTGCTATAACGTGGAAAACCATGATGGGGATTTCTAGTGTGTGGGAACCTTATTTAATCACTTTTCAATAACTCAGGGTTATTTTATTGAATGAAATTTGATAAAAAATTAATTTAATCGTGTAAATACGGCATCGAGAATCATATCTTTAAAAGATAACTTCATGGGCAAGAAACAATCCTTGCCATACAATATTTCAAAGTCAGCATCTTCATGTATATCGCCTCACCGATCAAGGAATAATTGTTCCAACAAGATAACAGTCAATCAAATCCAGATTTTTAATTCATTCTACAGGTTTCTAACATGCTTAGATTGTGTTTACGTGTTTAACCTTAACTTGACCCCAAACAAAGTGAGGTCAATCTTTTAAAATACAACTCAGTTTTCACATGACATGTGTATTATTACAATCTACATCTCTTCTCTTTCTTCTTCTTTTCTAATTACTTGCGATTCGAGGGAGAGGGAGCTAGTGTAAAATGTGTTGGAAGAAAAGAGAGAACAGCTACTACAGAAATATGAAAATGATAGAAAAAGAAAAATAATAAAAAGAAAAAGCAGAAGAGGACTAAGAGCAATTTTTACTGTGATGTGATAATCCCACGCTACGCTACTGAGCGTGAAATTCGCGTGTTTCATGTGTAAGCATTAACAAGTACGAGATTCTAGTATCAAGAATAATATTCGAAAGATGTAATAAAATGCCTATGGAATCGTACACATCCTCATGATTTAAGCTCAAGTGACCATGAAACTGAAAATGTTGGAATTTGGACTGAAATCTGACAATTTACTAAAAGAGAAGAATTTGAATCTGACAATTTACTAAAAGAGAAGAATTTGAATCTGACAATTTACTAAAAGAGAAGAAGAAGACAATTTAAAAAAGAGAAGAATTTATGAGAGTAGAAGAAAGAGTAGTAGCAGAGATGATTCATTCATTAACATTAGACTTTGGTAGTTGAGTAGGTCTATGAATACACCAGAAAAGGCGTTTTCAAACGACAATATTTTTCTTCAAATTAACCTTCAATTGTGAGGTACCCACTCGTTATGCAATATAAATAGAACAGCAAACAATCAAGGCATGTGGCAAATCAAGGTATGTAAGCAAATGATCGGAAACTACGATAACTTAAGCATAAAAATCTAACAATTCAAATACGAGATGGAAATGTACGTTGAAGCACCAAGTTATTACCAGTTAAATTGATGGAAATTAGGAATAAATTGAGTTTTATATTCCTGAAAACATCGAACACATAACTAACTTTAAAAGGTACAAAACTATTCTTTCTTCGACCTTCGTTGGTGAAGAAGTACCACTATATTTTTCCAGTAGCTTCTAATATTTTTCCAGTAGTTTTAAGATCATACTAGATCATACTAGGTATGCCAATAGCTTTAAAATTCTCATTCGATTCAGGGAACCTCATCTTGTAGGGATTGGATGGATTTCAATGAAATCTATTTCAGTTGACCCGTATTCTAAAAACCTATTCTAAAGGCTCAATTGAGTTTTATACAGCCGGTACAAATAAATACATAGATATAAATGTTTTTAAAACGTTATTACATGCCTAAACAGATAGTAAAATCACAGACTAGCAATGGATAGTAGCAATCTATAGCTTCTCTATGGTAAAATAAAAGCTTAATACATCCAGTAATAATTTTATTAGCACCGACCCAAAAAGCTCTGATCATTTACAGAAACATAGAATTACACTGCCTACATAATAAATAACTGAGATCCACTGGAGAGTAAAATAAACAGCCATAAAAATCCCTCACAGCTCTGGAAACGATTTCGCGTGATTTAGAAAAAAATCCAGAGGCATGTGAAAGGAACTCAACACTTCACACCTACTGGACGTGGAGGCAAACATACAGTAAATGGAGTGAATCAAGTTCCAATGTAAAATTCTAGTGTTAGAGTGAGAGAGATGGCTACTGCTGTACTTCCTTTTCCGTTTTATTTCCTGGAGCGCTAAGTCCAGTCAGGTTAGACTACATAATATACTATACTGTAAAGTGTATACTATATCTGTATAGTATATAGCCCAAGGCGGAGAAATGAGCAAGTGAATGCTTCAATAATTGTAATGCGAAAACTTCCCAGATCATACCGTCTAATAAATAAACGACTAGTAGTAAGTAATTTATAGGCTACTTGTAGTAGTAGCACTCTCTGTACTTGTAATTCACCAACTTACTTCGTACAACTTACTTGCACAATACTTCCCAGAACTCAGCCTTTAGGCTACAACTACATTTCTTATTACTAGCAGAGATAAATCCATCAACTTTTCCATATTTGGTTGTTAGTGTATGATACTAGACTCTGGATACTCTAGATTCTAGATACTACAATTGATTGATGCCTAAAAAGTTATTTACAACCTTTGACTGAATTTTAAAGAATTTGACAGTATGATAGAATGATAATAATCGATGGTGAAATTTCAAGCCTAGAGAAGCGTTAGGCTAGGCGTATACCGGTTAGCCAAGACAAGACGAGACGAGATTAGTCACAGTACTTCACATAGTTGCTTTTGAAGCAACACACACCGATTAGTCATTGCATCGGTGTGTGCTGCTCATAAGCAGTATGTGAAGTACTGTGACTAATCGTCTTGTCTTGTCTTGACTATTTCAGTAGCCTTATAGAAATGTTCAACTATACTCTACTGTACAATAAATCTACCACCACACTTCTAAAGGAGTTAGTATCTTCACGATCATCTAACCAACTAAAAAAATGTCAATAATAATAATCTTGATTAGAACAGCTGACTTGAAGGACCCACACACTAGACAAACACTGTTATAACGCAGAAACAATGTTGCAATGAAACTGCAATAAAATGTCTGCATTGAAAATGATAGCAATAAAATGCATGTATAGTGTGGGGATACCTAAACAGTCAACGATTCAACTCAAGATTATTCTATTACATGGAATTTGATCAGAATTTCTATCATGTAGCCTACAACCACTCAATTACAATAATAGCATCCAAAACTGCAAAAATAGTAAAAATAGCGAGTAAGTAATAGTAAAGTAAAAGAATTTTTTTGTGCTTCTGCCAAATATTTCAACAGGTCAAAGACATCTTAATTATATCTCAATATGAATATCCATCTTAATATAAATAGAATCTTGAGGAATAGAACTGTCGTTGGTTTGGTAAAGCGATTAAACCAGTTAACAGTGATGCATTCCGCGAGTGATAATAGGGTGCAGAGAACTGTCCCACACTCAATTCAAGTGAAAGGCTGCGTCGGTTTTATTGAATGCAAACTCGAATTTGAAACTAGTTAATTTTCTCTGAATGAAACATCTCTCTGCTCATTTATTCAGTCGGTGTTCCTGTTCCCACAATCCGATGAATAAATTAAATTCTACTTAAATAACAATCAGCAGTAACGACAGTATTTAGCGGACTAATTTACTGACTCAGTGAATATCATAATGGATGGTTTTCAAATAATTAGTTGAAAGTAAATGAGCAGGTTTTCCAATTATCAATTCAATGAGTATTGAAGAGTATTGATAACTATTAAATTAGTATTATCATAAAACAAACAAATGAGTGTGACTAACCATAGATAAAGGGTTATCTGTGGTATTATCCATTAGTTGCTTTCAATTTCAATTAGGCCTACTGTATTTCATGAATTAGGCCTACTCTATTTCCATTCCATTAATTACTCGTACAATTGAAATATTTGAACAAATATTTAGTACAATTCAATACTTTGAACAAATGAAAAGTACAAAAATTTGGTTGAACTAATTCACACTTTAAACCAATAACTGATTTTGGACTTGCTTACTGCATTGAGATTGAACAATCAAGAATCAAAGTTTCATAAAAAATATTCTTAATTATTTTGAAAGATCTCACACAACAAGGAGTCTTGAATATACTCACATAAGCACAAAAATAGCTTAAAACACTAAACATAGAAGTATTTATATTAGTGTTATTACCTGTAATTTATAATCTTTATTAATTAATTTATTTATTTTTTCAAGTTCACCAGCGGTAGCTTGGTGGAGTTTGACCGTCATCACAGTGTCAAAATAATAATAATAACAAAATAGAATCGAAAAAGCTTGAATGGTCTACCATAGAGAAGCATACTATCTAGTAAGAGAGTATGAACAGATTATAAACAGACTTACTAAGTCTGTTCTCTGTGGGTCTACTAAACCCTACCTACATATTTTTTAATAATTTTATGATTACATCTATTTATAATTTTCAACTCTTCATTAATTCTCAAATTAAAATTCAAAAATTAATTTATTTCGCACAACAAAATAAATATAATACATTGTAACCAAGCTGGTCATCTCAATAAATACAAGAAATTCTTACTTACTAACTCTATTAATTCTTTTACATATCTGTCAACGGTTAGCAAATCTTGGAAAAAGTGAAACTGAATCGATTAAAATATGATATATTTACATATTTGAAACTCATAATTGATAATTTTATCGACATGATCCAACATTTTTATCACACTTTCACCTATTTTTTGGCATTGATGAATACGATTAGACTGATAGTATTTTTTTGAAAAGGACGCATGGATTATTTTTCATCAGAGAGGCCATTACTGTATGCAGGTATGAAGAAAGTGAAAATAGAATTGATAAATTCTTGATAAAATAAATTTATTTGAAGTCAATCAATAATTTATCTACATAATCCAACCTCTCCAACTACATTTCTCCTCTTTTTCTTAGCATGCAAATGACTTTCTTACAAGACTCTCACAAAGTGAAATGAAATGGAAAATATTATCATTTCAGAACGTACGAATGAATTAATTATAAGCATTCAGTGCAGCTAATGAATGAGGATGCCTTCTGGAGACAGAACTTCTGTTGAGGTTAATTGCTTAAACAAGAGCAAGAAGTACACTAACACATTAACCCGGTTTAAGTAAACACACCGCTTTATAGAGAAGGAAAGTTAAACCCAGTTTAATTGCTGTTTGTTTCTCATATATGTGTATGTTACTAGGTCCTTCTTAAAGAAAATAAATTCCTTCCATGCGCTTTCTGTATCATTAGTTTTGTTTCTCTCTCATGCATGTCTCTCATTATTGTTTTCACTATCACTCTCTCTTCTCTGTCTCTTATCGTCTTTGTCTCTTCCACTATTTTCTTCCTTTCTCCATCTTCTATCCGCAATTTGTTTTCAACACACATCATACTTCCAAATTATCTTCTCCTCTATTAATTTCTTCACTTGCGTATACGTATACGTTTTTATGTTACTTTCTTTCTAACTAATGTTATTCTTGTATGTTACAACAAAAATACTTCCTTCGATCCACAACTCATATTATTATGTTTTACAATAGAAATATTCAGTTTACAGTTAGGAAGTCATACACAAATTCTAAAATAATTTGAAAACCACCAAGAACGTCTTCCTATAGCACAAGAGAAAGCTTTCAAATATCAATATTGAACAAAAACATAACAAATAAATAGAATGAACTCAAATAAAAACATTTACAGATATCGTGAAGAAAAATTTGATAATTCTAACATAACTACCTGCATATAATTTTAAATCAATACTGAACATAAACATAAATAAATTAATGGAATGTACTTAAATAATAAAATTCATAGATATCGTTAAGAAAAATGTGATAATTCTAACATAACTACCTGCATATAATTTTGAATAACAAAAGTGCAGACCTATTCTTGTACAAAATATGTCAAAATGGAATAGGCGAATTTATAAAAATAAATAGAAATTCATCTCGAAAGGCATACAAAAATGAAATATCATGAGGAAATAGTTTTTCATGGTATGAGATCCTTTCCTGATCAACTGTAAAAATTATTGTAAATATTGAAAAAATGATGGTATAGAGACAGTTCAAAGGAAATTTAATTATGTAATCTTCTTTCAGATCTTAATAAGCATGAAATCAAAATTAATATAATTGTACAAAAAGCAAAATTTCCTTTCATGAACATGTCTCCTTACAGAGACATGGGAAATAATAACCAGAGATGATAAAACTATAAGCCCTATAGGAAGAAATTAAAATAATTCAAACCAATAAATCTGCAGTCACATTTAATTAGTTCCATCTCGCAATACGACTGTCGGTTTCACAACTCCATCATAATAATTCAAAACGTCCAACACTTTCATGGGGAAAATTTCACCATAACAAAATAATAATATTGACACTCTTACTCAATGTGATAACCGACTCGGTTCATTATGGGGAAATTATCGACAATTTTCTCTTTTGACCCGTCAGAAGTCGAAGAGCAAATTGAAAATAGCGTGAATTGAAAAATATGTTAATACTGTACAGACGAAACAGAGGAATGGAAAATAGAGTTTCAGTGAATGGAGAGAAAAGATGTATAGCAGGATTATTTTAAATTGTCAGAAAACAGCTGATTGATGTACGCTTGTTTACTAACGTTAAATCAGCTGTTTTCTGACAAGTTAAAATGATCCTGCTATAAGTACCAACGAAATAGAGGCATGAAAAACAGCTTATTGGATAGATATACAAAGATGGAGGAAATAAGGTTGCAGTGACTGCAGAGGAGGAGATGGAAGAACAAACGAAATACAGTAGAGACATGAAAAGTAGCTTGTATTGAATAGATATAGACAGAGATGGAAATAAAATAAAGAAAAAGAGAATGATGGAGGAACTAGGGGAAAGAATAACAAAATCAAAATCGTTCAGTAGAGAAGACTATCAATCGCCGACGCATTATTAATCGCGCCGGTCACGTTCAATTCGCCGATGCGGCGTTTTATTATCACTATTATGTAAGCGACATTTGTCGCGCGCGACATTAAATTATCGCGAAACTTTGTCGCACGGTTGCCGCTGCTTCCTCTATAAAGGTAATTGACAGTATCCGAGCAACATGCGCTCTTCATAAATGGTAGGCAGCTTCCTCTCCCCCCCCCTCACTCTTTCACTCTCTCACAATCTCTCTCTCTCTTTTTCACACTCTGTACCGTCCTCTTGCACCGGGAAAAATTATGTAGCAATTTATGTAACAAGACTTATGGATAACGTCCGTCGACCACCCAAATTTGTCACACTACGCTATCGACTTTGGAGCAGATTATGGGAAAGAGGCGTTTCCTACTTTATTTCATCGAATGCATAACTTTTAAATTAAGTTGGTCTCTACACTATGTAATACCATAGAGAAGATATTAGTAATCTGTTACTAATCTATTCTCTGTAGTAATACAATTAGCTTACAAATGATTCTAATCTAATCATAAATACAAGTATCAATTTTCAACAAGGGTTGAAGGAATTCTTGTAAATTCGGCGGTATATAACTATTTGCTCAGATTTGATAAGAGGATTGTATCTGCAAATCACGTTGTATGAGTTATCTCTTGTGTCCTCTACATTTATGAGAACCGAAAATCGCTTCTCGGTGGTTCGGAACTCACCTTAATTCAAATTCAAATAAATTTTATTCACAAGCATTAACACATGAGTACAATATAAAATGGCTGTAGAACGCTGTAGAAAGCTGTAGAACTATTGATCTCTATTAATCTCATCATCCTTTAAGGTTAAAAAAACCAACAATTGTTATGAGGGTAGAGTAGAATCCTTGATACCTTTCATTTTAAAATGTTTCTTGTAAGGTGGTAAGTGCTATCCATATACTGTATGTTGAATATTATAGCTTTTCTTAGAATCACGGTTCCAGGTTATCTTGTATAAGATAATATTATATCTTATGAATGTATTATTGTTGTGTTGAAAACTATACACTTCGAGTTCTCTCTGATGAACTTTCTTCTCCTCCATTAAATCTCATTCTCCAATTCCATCAGATTAGTTCCACAAAGTACCTAATGGCCCAATCATTAGTCTTCGAAAGTGAAAACTCAGCAATCAAGCCAGGGATCCGATAGTTCTCATGAAAATGCCATCATGATCTAACCACGGTAATCGTAATTATTTTACGGTAATGATTCATTTAATGTAATGATACATTCACGGTAATGTTTTTTAATTGGTTCCGAGTAATCATACTGCAAATACAAGAGAAGCCTTTTCAAAGTCAAAATCATCAAAACCTTGCACTAAGGCGTAAAGCACTGAGCAGAGCTTTAAGTGCATCCAGAATCACTAAAACTTAAACCATCAAGTGACTTTGAGCCTCATTACATAATGTAATAGATCTTCCATTACTAATTCCGATAGCCTAGTGAATTTGATAGGACAATGATGATGTGCTTTTATGACTTTTATTGTACTTTCTATTTTCTCACAATGAGCGGAAGATAGAAACACATCTTATAAGGACGTAATAAAATACTGATTCTATATAAAAAATAATTATTGGATAAGATTACATAAAAGTCTCAGACTTGAACTTGTTCTTTCAGGGATGTAATAACTAATATCCTCTCGTATTAGGTTATGATTTCATATATAAATTGGTATTCAACAGCAAAATTATGTAACTATTTTTCATTTCAGATAAAGTAAAACAATAATTTATTAAGCTAAAATTAATTCATTCATCTAAATTAGTATTTAATAGTAACTAATCAACACTTTTTTGGTTGTTTGATTTCAGATGAAATGTCAGCGTCTTCTACTAGTATCGTTGACAGTTCTCCTGGTACTGACACAAGCAGCTGAAGAAAGCGCTTCACCACAAGAAAGAACTCAGGTAAATTCGAAAAAGTTTTTAAATTCTTTCTATATCATTACCAAGACAAAAAGATAACTAGATCTTGATAGTATATAACAATTCATTGTTCAATGAATGAATAAGTTTCAACATTCACTTGAAAAAGACTGACCTCAGTTACAAGAAAACTGAATTCAACCTCCGTGAAATGTTATGTTTCGTCTTCTAACAAAATCCATATTAAGCTTCATAAAATTAATTGGCTTTAAAGCAATCGGCTCTTCAACTACTAAGTTGTAAATGCCCTATTTTTTCAATTTCCCAGTCTGACTTCGAATTTCCCTTTTTCATATTCAAAAAAATACTTTTATAAATTTCATTTTTTAAAGTGTAGTATTATTGAAACTAGAGTATATTATAATTATTATACTATGAGATTTAAATGGTGATCCTTACGGGTAGTTTATATCTCACATGACTAAACGTTCATGGAATTTTCATGATTGACATCTCGGTGACGAAGTTTATTTCATGGTATTTTACAATCTAATTTCAGTGATTACCAAAAATATTTGTTTCTCTTACTCACGTCTTCCTGTTATGTAAAGAACATTTATAAATACAGTACAATATTATAAGTTTCAAGAATAAGAATATAAGATTGATCTTCTAATAGGTTATAGAAGAATTTAATAAAAAGAATCTTGAAGAATGAATTAATTTATTCAAATCATTCATCCTTTTAGTAAAATAAGTTAATCATTAGTTCATTCACATTTGATGTAATTTATCAATACTTTAAACATATCTCAACCTATTTGTTGAATTTGTTGTGGAACTACATGATGATAAAATAATACACTACCTGATGTTGTCAATTATTCCACTTCGGTACATTATTACTACATTACTGAACCGCAGTTTCAAGGCTTTACCAGTCACATTTTCAACAGTTGAAAACTGTTTTTCAGTAAAGAAGTAGTAAAATAAGTAAATCATGAGTTTATTTATATTTGAAGAAATCTATCCATATTTGGCATACAATCTGTATCAAATATATATCTGTATAAATCAAAATTTATAATTCAACCTAATAAAAGTTTTAAATTCCAGATGTGGCGCGAAACCGAGGCAGACGTCAATCTAGGTGGCGCAGACATCGACAGCTACCCGGCCGAATCGCAGGACACCAACACACAACGGCAAAGCCACCCCAACAGCGCACCCCTCCAGGTCGGCGACGGGGAAGAAGTGGAAGAACGACCGTGGAGACCGCGAAACAGAACACGGAACGGAAACGGAAAACGAAGGAGGAGAATGAGGAAACGTCCGAGAACCACCACTCCCACTCCCGACCAGGAAGGACCAGCAGAGGAAGAAGGAATCGTTTACAAACCTAGGTACAATGAGAGAATCAGAGGTGATGAGGTACCAGCTGTACCAGGAGTTGAAGAGGAAGTGGTGTATCCGAGGAGACGACCCAACAAAAGAAGAAGGAGACCCGTGAAGAGACCTGTGGAAGATGTGGAGGTAGTAGGAAGCGAAGGACAAGAGAATGGAGGAATCAAAGTAGAAGAAGTAGAAAGGGAGATATTTAGGAGTAGACCGGGTTCACATTTTTCAGAACCTGAGGGTAGCAACAAAAGTTTACAAGAAACAGATGTAGGAGAACATAATACAAGGAATTTCTACCGAACACGTCCTGATAACTACAGGGTGAGACCTGGTGCTCCAAGGGACAGACATCAAGAGCCAGAAGTGTATAGGAGTAGGACAGAGAATAATAACAATGGACAGAGAAAAAGAAGGAAAGGACAAGGAAGAAAGAGAATAAGGGTGGAGGAAGTGAAGATAGAGACAACTACAGTTGTTCCTTCTTTCAGTGAAGAAATGGCAAAAGTTGTTCCTTCTTTCAGTGAAGAAATGGTGAAAGTTGTTCCTTCTTTCAGTGAAGAAATGGCGAAAGAAGTGGATGAGAATAAAGAAATGGTGAATAGAAATGAGGAGAGTAGGTACAGTACACTAATTGTTACATCAAAAGTGGAGTCAACTGATCCTATGGATGAGTATAACATGAAGGATGATAGCAGCAACGAGGAGGAGGCACAAGTTGCAGCTACAAATCCATACACGCCTGAAACAACACACATGACAACAAGTAGCGAGGAAGGTGCAACGTACACAAGTCAAATACCAACAAGATTCACAACAGATCTAGACGAGGAAACAATGAAATTCACAGATGTAACGACGGGAAAATACTCACCCGAAGTTGATTCAACGTCAACCATCGTTGACGATAATCACGACACGATAACCACAGGATTACCAAGGGATGAGGACAATTCAGTTGAAACAACTAGTTTTTCAACGGAAACGACAGTGCCTGAGTTGAAATACACAACAGCTTTCACAACTTACGACGATGCGGAGAAGACAACAAAAGAAGTGGATCCAATGATAACGTCGTTAGGTACAACTCAAACTCCCAGAACTCCTGTAAGGTACAGTTCTAGGATGAAATACCACAGTCGTGTGCAGAGTAGTTCACCACAAATTTCCACCACAACTGAGTACACAGGAAACCGTATTACAACGGAGAGTAGCACCACAAAAGAACCCACAAAAGCTAAGCTGAATAGGAAAAAATTGTTTTCAAATTCCAGAAGACGCCTACCACCCACTTCAGCCATAATCAGGAGGAGGCTAAAAAAGAAGGAAAATGAAACAGCTGATGATAAAAACGAGGATGAATTGTTGATTAAGATGAAAACACCAGTACACATCAACACTGAAAAAGAGTTGAAGGTTAAATATCATACAGTCACACAAAAAACTGACACCAAAAACGAGATTGATACAAGTACTCTGATGCCTGTTGGATACAAAGCTGTGCCAGAAATAATCTCACCGATGAAACTTTTAGAGGAGGTTACAATTGGAGAGGTTTTAAAAATGATGTCAACAACCGGTACAACGATAAGCCCCCGTGATGAGGCATCTTCTGAAAGCTACACTAGAGAAACACCCAAGGTTTTGGAAGGAGTAACGCTGCCGAACATTAGGGACGAGATTTTAGATTTGATCAGATCTGACGAGAGTGGGTACACACGTTTGAAACGTATACTGGAGTTGAGAAATATGACTTTAACTGATTTACTAGAACATAGAGAGCGCGGATCGAGTCAGTTGCATTTTTCTGAGGCGTTTAGGACAAGTACACCGACTACTACTACGGAAACAACTACTACCAAAAAAGTACAATATACAACTAAAAATATTGAAGCTACAACCAAAAATGTACAAGATACAACGAGAAAAGTTACAACTAAAAATATTGAAGCAACAACCAAAAATGTACAAGATACAATGAGAAAAGTTACAACTGAAAAAGTGACTACAATGAAAGAGCCTAGTCCAGAACCAGAGCCTACACCTGAAGAAATGATGAATGACGCTAACTCTAAAGCAGAAATAGAACTGGAAAAAGAAATAGAATCACAAAGAGGAGTAGAATCACGAAAAGAAATAGATTTCGACCAAAAACAAGATGAGAGCAAGTATAATTTAATTATGAGAACGGTTGAAGCTAGTGTGATACCGATTCCAATCAATAATGATAAAACAAACAACCCTCACATACAGTTTCCAGAACAAGGTGTACTAAAAACGTTTCCTACTTTCCTTACCGACACTATAAGGAAGGATAAGGGAGGGTATAAGGAAGAAGTAGGGGAGGAAAGGATAAACAATCGTCCAGTTTTGAAAGAACCCAGCATCAAGTTTTACATTGATTCTAAACGTGATGAAACACGGGAACCTAGGAGACAACAGTTTGAGAGTTTTAGGAATAATCAAACAGATAAAAGGTTGAATAAAACTAGTGAACAAACAATAAGACCATTCCGAGGTGAAAGCAAGGAGCTTGTGATTGCTGTCACTTCTGCTCGTCCCAAAACTTTGGTACATGTAGATGATGTGCTTCTTTTCAATGAAAGCGACGAAGTTCACCGTTCTCGAACGAAGGCGGTCGGAAAAATAAGCGCGGACACTGAAAGTGAAGAAGAAGACTCACGATTGAACGATTTCGCTGATCTTAGAAAGTTTCCTCCGGGTGTGAAGTCTGCAATTCTAGCCAGTGGTGCCGTTTTAGGGATCGCGATTCTCGGTTTTCTAACGGTTTTGGTCACTTGTAGACTGAGACAGCGCAGCGCCAGACTTCGGGCTAAGCGCGACATACTTTGTGAACAACTGCAGGAGGACTTCCGAAGCAGCCAGTGCAGTCTAAGTCCGGTGCTTAATAAGCATCAACGAGTGCCGGTGTTCAGTTCGCGCGGTATACACTCGAATACGTCGTCAAACCGACATTACTACCTGTGGAGGACATTGAGGAAAACGTTCCAGTATGAATGAACGTGAACGTGAATCTCAAAAAGTGGGAAGTTTTCATGAAGTTTGAGAATCAAATTAACACGAACATAGAATCTCGAAGTTTGTGCGATTTTTCATGATTTTGAAAAATACATCTGCATTTTTTAAAGTTTCATGAAGTTTGAATCAAATCAACGAGAACATAGAATCTCAAATTTGTGCGAGTTTTCATGATTTTGGGAAATAGATCTGAATTGTTTAGTTTCAGTTACATTTCTAAGAGTTTGTTTCAAAGCTCAAGTCGCACAGAAAATCGACACTTGGTAGATTTTGTGTGTGACTTAAGCATGCTGCATATTCTTTAGCATTGACTGCGTGCTGTGCAGCACTCAAGAATCTAAAAAGTGTGGACATAGTGATTGATCAACAAGAACGTGGATTGATCCTTGAAGATTGTACAGTTTTCATGAACTTTAAAAAATAGACCTGAATTTCTTGAAGTTTGAGTTATATTTCTTAGAGTTGGATTCAAAACAACACAATAAAAAAAGGTTAGTGTGTTTTTTTAGAGAATGTGACATGATATCTCAAAGTTTAACTCATTATTCAAAGAGCTCGATCCAAACTTGCCACTTTTCAAGTTTAATTAGAACGATTCTTCGATAAGATAAAGCGTATTTCAATAACTTCTTGAACCTCTTATTTTTCGTCAGATACAATAAAGCCCAGTTTCTCAGTTATTCAGTAAAAATTTGAGCATGATTCCAACTAACCACAGAAAGAAACAATGTTTTATAAATTTTCACAATTTGAAGAATTTTTACACAACTAGTAACTATTGGTATTGAAACTTTTGCGATATTCAAGTTTGAAACTCGATACTCGATGTGCCAAGAAAGAAGAAACAAAATGTATCGAAACTAGCCTTCCTTGGACCTCAAATTTTTCAATCATTCTTTCAATTTATATGAATGTGATTTCAATACATAAAGATGCCTTATTTAAAATTATTAATTATATGATAAATTTTATTAAATTTATGATTGTTAATTATTTATTGATGTGTACAAATGAAATTAGGCTACCAAGTTTATCCAAACCCAGAGAAAATATTTTAGTGATAATTTAGTATTAAAATCCAAAACAATGTTTTTAAAAAATACAATATAATAAGAGCATAAACAAAACCAATATTATGTGCAATAGTATCTTACGATAATAATTATTATTAGGATAAATACTTTTTAAATCATTATAAAATTAAGAGTTTTTATTTATGAACAAGTGGATAGGATAATATCCACTTTATTATGTAAAACAACTTGTTGAATGCTTATATTATTGTTAAGTTTGAAATAAATGTTTTGTTCATATAGTGGTTTTCCTAATTATTTATCATAACTACACAAATAGGAAACTGCCTAGATGGAATCTGTTCAAATAGAGTTTCAGTCAACTTTTACAGCAGTATAGTTGAAGATGATTTCAAAGTTTACTTTTGAAAAAGTGAAGGTAATAATATTATTTATTATATTACTGGGATTTGAAAATTTTATGAATAATAATAGTTTTTTTTTTTAATTTGCTTCGAACAACTGAATCCAATAACCTCAATAACATCATATAGGCTTCAATAACCTCAACCATCAAGAACCAAACCAAAACGTTGGGAAAAGAATCAACTCAAAACATGAGCTATTGATACAAATAGAAGGGCTGGTAGCATATTCAGGTGTAGTCGCCAATATGCAGTATAGGAATAGAAGCAAATTAAGAACAATATTTTGAGTTCAAGAGCCTGTGCCTGTAGGTAGTATGTGGTAATTGCTTCAATAGATTTCGCTATAAATATAATAAAAATAATTGTTCATTTCTTACCTGTACAGCTCGTATGTGAACACTTCTCTCAGTACTTCACTTGCAGGATCGGTCGAGTTCTAGAAAAGTTATAGGAAATTGTAGAAAGTTGATTGGACATTTGAAATATTTAGAAAATTGATAAATATCCAAATTATTAGCCAACTATTTCACAATGAATAACCTGCGGCCTGTCTCATGATTATTTAGAAGTATAGGAATATACAAAAGATACAAAGGGGCGAAGTTTGGACGGTAATGTCCACTCTAACACTTGATCACGTAGTTGATCAAGCAATTTCGGACGCAAAAATTTTAATGAAAATTTAGAAGTATGGTATACATTTGAAGTGAAGATGTTTGGCCAGTAATGTCCACTTAACCACAAAGTTGGTCTTGTAATAAAGTACGCAGAAGTCCTGTAATACTGGAAAAATTCGAATGCACACTACAAGTAAATAATTTTTTACGACTAGTGTTCGATCCGCTTATTCCAGTATTACTGTTTCAAGTGTATTACATAGAACGCTGAGCAATGCATTTCTAGTGTGTGTCCACCTTTTTTCGTTTTACATGACTTATAGAATTTTATGAAACAAGCCTCTGATCATACTTAATTTTCTAAAATGGAAATCATTGATGGAAACTATGACTAATTATGTGACTGAAGCCAGAAATAGAGAAAATATTGGGTGACTGTCAGTTTATTTCTCCTGAATAGTGTATTTGTACAACTGGAACCTGTTTCATAAAGTTTTAGAATCTTGTAAAACAGGAAAAATGGCGATACAGTATTACTCTAAAAGCTCAATGTAGGTAATGTCCAACATCTTTTGTTTACATATAAAATTTACACTCGAAAAAGCTAACCATAAGTAAATTATCCATTTTAAATTTCAAAAGTTTCATGGAAAAGCCGAATTAGCAGAAAACAATTAAAAATATTCACAAACTATTGAATAAAACTTTCATTATTGAAAAATTTACATTATGAGATGAGTTACTACAATTATGTAACTTATTACTTTACACTTATGTAAAGTAATGTATACATTGCCTCATAATTATTATGAAACAATTATGAGAATTGAAGGTCTAATAGTTTGAACATCTATTCAGAGATCATTGATGTGTAATATATACTTGAGTGATCAAGAATTATAAATATAATCAAGAATAAAAATTTTGACGTTTGTTTACCTGAAACAGCTTATTGAAGTAGGCGTACTGTCTTGTAATATTCCGATACTGTTTCAGAGCTGGTTCTATGAAAATAGAAGAAATGAGTAGAATAATCAGACGAATTCATTTATTTATTCATCATAAAATTACAAAAAATACACAGGAAAAATAAATTAATCACAATTGTACAAAATCGAACAAAAGGAACTACTACAGCAAAAAAGCAAGCTCGAGCTTGAGGAAGAAGCAGCCGTACTTTGTAGTGCTACAATAGTAACTAAAACTTAATCCTTCCAACAAAAATGAAAAATCAATAATAAGATAAAAGAACAGTCATTCAATTTAAACAGAATTGTAGTTCTACAATAGTAACTAAAACTAAATCCTTGTAACGAACATGAAAAATTAGTAACAAGATAAAGGAACAATTATTCAATTTGAACATTTGAAATAATATATCATATTTAATGATGATCTATGAATTAGATTATTGTAATCAAGGTACTGATAATTTTTATCATCAGAATACGAATATCATCTGAAACATTTTCTTTGTGGAGATGTGGAAGTGAAATAAAATATTGTGCACATGAGAAAAATTATTAAAAGAGACTTAAATAGAGATTGAATAGAAGAAAAACTAAAATTTAAATTGCTAATTCGCATTGAAAGCTTACTCGTTAAAGACGTAGTCTATGTAAACGATCAGATTTTTCATCAAATTCCATTCATTAAAATAATCTTGGATTGTGCAACTGGCTTGTTAAGTATCCACACATCAAACGCGCATATCATAAGTTTGCTGCCATATAACAGTGAATGTCTAGTGTATGGGTACCTTACAAGTCAGCTGTTCAATTCAAGATTATTTAATAAGTTATTTAAATTCAAGAAAATTTGATTAGAAATTTGATTGCTTACAATCGTCTTTATCTAAAACTTTAATAGAGAGAATGAAATTGTATTCAATATTAAAGTTGAGTCAAAGTCAGTTGACAGAGGGGTGCTCTGATTTTTTCATGGAAACTAATGAAAGCACAGTGAATTATTAAAAATAAGTTAATTAGAAAAATGACTGAACAAGTCAAACAAAAAAGACATTATCATAATGCATGGTTTAGTATAAAAGTATGACGGTAATCTCAGATAGGAGTTGGTATACCAAATGTATTTTCCATGTTAATAATTTTTTGCCGTGAATTAACAAGCCAGAGTTAGAAACAATGCATTAAAAAACATAACAAATGCAAACAAAACTCCACATTTATGAGTAATATTCTCACTTAATAGCTTTTAGTAGCTGAGTACCTCACTATTAACAACAGTATCCAAGTCAAATCTATTTGTCATAAAATAACAAGCCGAAATTAGAAAATAATGCATTTAGAAACAAACAATACAAATACGTACTAGGACCTATACAAATATACAAAATACCTATACAAATATACAAAGTCTGCCATGAAATAAAAAGCCAGAATTAGACAAAATGCATTCAAAAACAAACATCACAAAGGCAAACAATACTTCATTTCTATGAGTAATATTCCCACTTACTAGCATTCAATAACTTTTAGTAGCTTATTAACAACAGCATTCAAGACAAATCTATTTTCCACGAAATAACAAGTCAGAATTAGAAAAAAATTCATTCAAACACAAACATTTCAAATGCAAACAATACTTCACATTTATGAGTAATATTGTCACTTAGTAGCAATTAACAGCTTTTAGTAGCTTTGCACCTTACTATTAATAACAGCATTGAAGTCATTTATCTATTTGCCAGAAAATAACGACAGAATTAATAAAAATGAATTAAAAAACAAACATTACAAATCCAAACAGTACTTCACATTTATGAGTCATATTCTCACTAAGTAGCATTTAATTATATTATATTTAGTAGCTTAGCACTTCACTATCAACAGCAGCATTCAAGTCAAATCTATTTGCCATAAAATAACAAGCCAAAATTAGAAAAAAATGCATTAAAAAACAAGCACTACAAATTAAATCAAACAATACTTCAAATTTATGAGTAATATTCTCGAAATGCTACTTAGCATATAATAGCTTTTAGTAGCTTAGTACCTCCCAACTAACAACAGAACGAATCTATTTGCTATGAAATAAAATAACAAGCCAGAATTAGAAAAAATGCATTAAAAAACAAGCTTTACAAATGCAAACAATACTTTACATTTATGAGTAATATCCTGACTAAGTAACATTTAATAGCTTAGTATCTCACTATTTACAACAGCATTCAAATCAAATCTAAGTTAGTTACCAAGAAATAACAAGCCAGAATTTTAAAAAACAAGCATTACAAGTGCAATCAATACTTTACATTTATGAGTCATATTCTCACTTGGAAGCTTTTTAGCACAATGGAAAGACAAAAG
Organism: Laodelphax striatellus; assembly: GCA_017141395.1. Lineage (NCBI taxonomy): Eukaryota > Metazoa > Arthropoda > Insecta > Hemiptera > Delphacidae > Laodelphax > Laodelphax striatellus. The sequence goes on from CM029540.1 coordinate 8,056,893, forward strand.
TAGAGACTAACGTTCACCAAAACACTAAAACTTCACCAACCAAACACCACATCCCATTTCTTGAACTCACCAAGCGCAGGAGATCCGCGAAGCTCCTGTAGTTCTTTGGGCGTGAAATACAGTACTGTCGTATATTTATCAGGAAGCATATCAATATAGGGTGCCCAAAAAGAGTCACTGTCGCTACGAAATCTTTCGACCAATACCAACAGAGCTAGAGCTATGTTAGGCATCAATTTCAACATTGTGTCTCTGGTCACTAGCGTGGCTACAAAAAAAAACAAGACAAACATTATTCATGGAATATAATATTCAACATTATTATAATGGAATCTTATTTGTTTATAAAAAAAGAAACATGTATTAACTCTTCGAGGAATTGTCCCATCTAAACTACAGAGAGTAAGAAACTCTAGAGCACTTTTTGTTGCGCTGTACTATGTTAAGATGCTGTAAAATTCAATTTTTGGACAACTTTTGTACATCACGAGGACAGGTTTATGGTACTGTTATCAAATCTGACAGAAGAGAAGATAAATAGAGTTTTTCTTCATGTTTTAAATCAAGAAATATGAGAATTGATATGTAACCTTGGGTAGGATACAATTTGTGATTGGTATTTGTTCCAGCACGCATAGTTTGTTTGTTTTCCAATTGAATGAACATTATTATCTGATTTCATAAAGATTAAATAACTTATTATATTATATTGCAACGTTTTATATTGCATAAATAGCTCTAATTTGTAAACTCAACTCTATTTGTATGATTATCATGAACTAATAAATTTATTATATCTAATAGGCCTATTTCAAGTTAATTGAAAATATAAAAATAGATAATACAACTTAGTTAATAAACGGAATTTCATTTTTCAATAACTGTTGTACCCTGAGATACTCTGAATGTCTTTATTCACATGGTAGATAAAGTACTTGAAAATGTTACACTTCGAGAAACTCTATTCATAGTCAATACTTCGATATAATTACTTGCTACTTACACAATAAAGACGTTTGCACAGACTCGATGGTCATCATTATCTTCCTGGGAATCCCAATCATCATATCGCCAGTCTTAATATCCTTCTCCGCCCGAATACCAAGGCCATAACCTTCGAACTCGGAGATAGCCACATTATTGACTTCGGCTCCATTCTTTTCCAACCAACTCATGAAGCGGTTCTTTGTCGTTTCATTTCTTTCGGGGAAGGGTACGTGCAGTTCTAGAAACAAAATGTTACAAAAATGTGATACAATACCGTATTTATTGATTTTTTGAAATATTTCTTAATTTTTACTCTTTCTTAAATATTTCTTATATTACTTAAGTGGAAAGTCGAAGCTGAAATGATGACCCCTTGAAAAAAGCGATGTCTTTCAAGGGGTGTTATCATCGAAAAACGGTGCTGTGAGCAGAGCATGCATATTCAACACAAGGTGATTTTATGAGAATATAATTATTGCTGATACTGTATTTTTCTCTTCCCCCCTTCTACAGAGAGTGTATAATAACAGTGTGGCCATTTGTGTGAAGCGCTTCATAACAGTATAAGGAGGTCATTTTTCCCGCCGCTTTCAATTTTGCCAAATTTCTGAATTTGATATGGGATTACAAGCAAACCATTCACTCATTTTTCAAACTTATTTCAAGAGAAATAACATAGAAAATAACTTTTCTAACATTTAAAACTGTCTCTCTACTCTTAGTATTGTGTTAAAAGCTTGAAATGATGAAACCTGGCAAAAGGAAATTGTACGTTACAAGTGGATAAATCAACATAACATATGATTTGCGGTTCATTTCAATGCAAATCTGATGGGAATTGGCAAAAGTATGGTGGATTTCTCCGAGCTAACCAATCAAAAGTGTAACATGTAATGTCCACACTGTTAGACCTAAGACACACGGGGCGTTTTTCGACGATTCATCAGACGAATCGTCGCCTCCTTCCATTTAATTCAATGGAGTGGAACACATGATAGTGGCGGCGGCGTCTGACGATTCGTCGCATGGTTCCTTTCGTCTTTCCATTCGTCACGCTGGATGAATCGTCGGCTCATTCCATGCTAACAAGTGGAGCTGGACACAAGCGTCCTTTCCTCTTTTCAGTCGGCGCGAATGTAATTGTATGGCAGACGAAAGAGCGCCGCTCAATGTGTACGATACAAGTGGCGAAACGAGCGGCAGACAATTCGTCTGACGTTCTATTGATTTACAAAGTGCTTCTCGTACTATGCCTATACGGTTCAGTTTAGTAACTCAATATTTAAAAATAACGAATATTCAATAAAAATTAGTCTAGATCTATTCATATTTTGTTGAAATCCGTCCAATCTTCTACAAATTGATTGTAGTGAACTTACCACTCTCGATGCTGATAATTTTGTTCAAGATTTTATCAATTTCCGAATGTACTTCCCATTCTTTATTGAGACTTGTTGATGACGGCTGCACTGAACTACTCACTGCAAAACGAAACAAGTTTTTTTAATGTTAGCTTTTCATTATTCTATTATTTTCAAAATTTAAAAACTTCCAGGATGTTTTGTTTCTTTTCATAACCGTAAATATAGTTTATTTGCATTGTTGGGTTTATTTTATTGGTTCTTATGAGCATGTATTCTAATGGTAAGATACTTTATTTTTGTGAGTAAAATCTATTTCAAATGGTATTCACCAGATTTTCAGTAATTAAATGCTACAGATAAAAGCATCAATTCAAATAACTGTAAACTTAATTACAAAAATTTACTGATTGCGCAGAAAAATAACCTCAATTAGCAGATGCCCAACATTCTTTAGGCATTCAAAAAATCATGACTTGTTCTCGCCAAGAATAAGTGAAGCAATCACACGGCACTAAAATATCTCCAATATTGTGTCAATGTGAGAAATCGTCCCAATCAGGCTTACCTTATACGGTAAACAAAGTCTGGACAGTGACACAGTTTTTTGTATGACATAACCTCACCGGCAACAAAACAATATCATAATTGCGCATAGCTTACCTTTGAGAAGTTTTTCAACTAATTGATTGACTTCATTTCTCTTTAGTGGTGATAATTTTGGAGTTCGCTGACTTTTTTGTTTAGTTTGGCTGGTATTTGTTCCTTCTTTGGTCTGTTGTAATCCATCCGACCTGTTATTATTTTTACGATTTTTCTTACCCATGTCTGAAAATCTGAGCGGCACTACAAAATAATAAAGTTGATTTTCTACGTAATCTTATACTGGAATATTACTAAGAAACAAAGCACAAAAGTAATATCTTGAGAAACTATTCATGATTATAAACACTATCCACTCTCTAGAGCTTGCGGAGAGGAGGCTTCCTCTGCTGAAATGAAAACATCGGCAAAAATCGTCTACAAACAGCTGCCTTGAAGGCCTTACTACAGCTGATCATCAGTACACACCAAACAAAAAACATCAAAATCAAAACATAACCTAACTATTTTTGATTCTTTATTCTTTCCAAATTTCCAGTGATTTTGATCTATAAAGCTTGTGTTAAATTTTTGTTATGATAATTTTAAAAAAGCTGTTTAAGAGTGTTTCTCTTGATCCTTAAAAAATGCATGTTTCATGAGCTCCATTGAAGTGAAATCAACCCTTTCGATAGACACAAATTCAATCCTCATGATCGTGACAAGTGAATAGAATAAATTTTCATTAGCCTATTAACTTAATCATTAATTCTAGGATGTTTTTCTCAAGAATATCAACTATTCTGGTGAGTAAGATTTTCAAATTTAATCATTCAACTCAATCTAAATGGGAATAGCATACTCTTGACTTTCGTACCGGCATTTAAAAACGTTTGATTATGAATAGTAAGAAAGTACATAATACTCTTCTGAAGTCTTTGAATTTTACTGTTTCACACGCATTATTCTACTGAAACTCATTCGTTCTCACTCATGCTATGTCTTGTATATTTTCCAGGGAAAGAATAACGTAACATTTTTCAATGTGAAAAGATGCTTACCTCTCTATGCACTGATTGTACCGATAGCACATTGCAAACTGCCAAAGGAATACGATGAAAAGGAACGGAAACGGATTGAGGTATACAAAAACATAAGCAATAGTTTCAAATAGCAGTAACCAACCTTATCACTCACAAATCATTCAAATATAACAATTTCGTTACATTAACTTTTTTGTTCAACTTACAACTCCTTTCCTTAGAAACTACTTTTACTTCCTTAGAAACCAATTTAGTTTAACTAACTTACAAACTACCTGTCGCTTACTTTTTTCACAGCACTTCGACCGTCCACAAACGCACGAGTACCTCATCCACCAAGCATGTCATGCCAGTGTGAACTCGGCCTCTGAACTTCTGATGCAAACCACATTTGCCCTACTCGATGCCGGTCAAGAGTACCGGAAAGCTCTGTCCCACATGCGCTCGTTACTGAACGACAGTCTGCAGAGAACCATTAACGGTCTGACACAGCCGGACGATTTGGAGGACATGATTCTCGAGGCTCGGTCTACCACTGAAGAACTGAAGAAGTCTGTCATGGTGAGGGGGATGTGTTTCTATTACTGTACAACAAATTGCAATCACATGTTGCAGTGGAAATTAAAATATTCTTTATTAGGCGGAGTTAGGACTAGAAAGTTCTTTCTACCACTCAACCTTGAATTCAGTTGCAGTGTTATTATTTAGTGTTATGTTGAGGCCATATTATGAGAGGTGGCAATGACGCTGAGATCAACCGGTAAATGGGACTAATATGTTGCAATAAAACTATTCACACCGCATTTGACGCTCGAATTTGGTGTTCTGTGATTGGTTCAGGGAAATGCCGCCTCGTATATTATGGACCCTATTATTTGAACATTTCCCTTCAAAATATATCCAGGGAAAAATTCCATTATATTCATTTATTTGTATTTAGTACACTATAAGACTACTAGTATTATTCGATGAAATCAATTTCTTGTTATGATTCAATATTTTCTTTGATTATAATATTTTCTTCTACAACAAATTGCCATCACATGGTGCAATGTTATCATTTACAATGTTCTATTATTATTTCAACACTTTCCTTCAAAATACTCAGGGAAAATCCCATTGTATTCATTTATTTGAATCTATAGTAGTCTATAAGACTATTTTTCAATGAGATCAATTCTCTGTTATGGTTCAATATTTTCTTTGCTTTTGTAGGTAAGTTTTTTCTAAAAAAAAATTCGGTTTCTTATGATACGCTATTATTCTCTTTTTCGTAATTAATTCTTCATTTTTTTCTGCAAATTATTTCAAAATACAAAATACACTGAATATACAAATTAAATGATTCTTTAAAATATCAAACCGAATAAGTTACTCGAACATTTTTAAAATCTTATTGGAAAACTTATGGTATAAGTAAAAACTATTCCGTCAGTAGGAGTAGCAGCAGTATTGAAAAGGCACTTACTGAAAAACCTACAGGTTTAGCAGGACTCAACACTATCATTATTTTTCAATAAAATTGATTGATCCGCACCAACTGCAAATAATATTGAAGAATTTGTACTTTTTGTTACAGAATCTGCAAAGTTTAATGAAGTATGTTGAAAACTTGGTGGAGATTACGGCAGAGACTGCGTTTATAGCTGGGACAGAATACGGATGTAATACCATGAGTGATAGACTTCATTCAGCGCAAAGAGAGGTAATACTACAAAATCCTAGGTTTCAAATTAATATTTCATAATTTATTGCTAAAATATCAATTTAGAATGTTATGCTATTAACAATGTCATGGCAAAGGAAAGTGAGTTTGATAGAACGAATAAAAAGACTTGAAGTTGTCAAAACCACATTATTTAATAAAAACAAGTTGTTGTAAAAAACAACAATTGTTTTTATTAAATATGTGGTTTTGACAACTTCGAGTCTTTTTCTTCAGTATGGATAACTACCACAATGTCACCTTCACTACTACACAGAAAGTTTGATATAATTTTAACAATTTAAATTCACCTATTAAAACCTACTTAACATTTTATGGGAATACGAGTTAATTATATTATAGCTTTTTTTTAAGGAACAACCTGAACATTCCTTCAAAGTTAAGAGCGTAATACCAAAGACTACTCAAATAGACAGTTTCTTGTCTGTGGAAATACACTACAAATGATATCGTAATAACATTCATTGTATTGCTACATTTTGTATTGAGTACAGTTCAAATAAAAATTTATAAATTATTCAATGTTGAAAGAATTAATGTAGATCAATAATTTGAATTTAAAACTGGTATTGATGGTTGTACAAAAATTTAGCTTTTCATAAAAAAGAGAGTGGTATTGAGATTCACTTGAATTCAATATGAATATCTTACAATTTTAATAATGTAGGAAACACTATATGTGTTGTGTAGAATAATGTGATTTTTATCAACATATTTTTTCTCAAATTTCAGATTACTGAAGACAGTCGTAAAACAACCGATCTGGAAAGAGAATGTCTACGGTTACATGCCGAACTAATCAGCTATTCACCTCAGCAAACCAATCCTAAGGAGGAATAAACTACAAAAATCTTAGAAAAAGACACTAATTAATAAAAATGTATAGTAATATTCATAAAACGTGACAATATCAAGAGAATATGCGGACGAACTATATCTGAACTAGACTCACAACACCTTCTGTATAAGTGAATACTTAATAATAACTGAATTGTTTCGATAAAACAGTTGTTGAATTGTGTGTGATTCGTTACATAAATTATTATTTTTATTATAATTTAAATTATTTATAATTTGTTTCATTTTTTTGTAGAAGGTGACTCCCACATGAACCCTAGACTTCCCTACATTACCCTAGTCTGGGTAATGGACGTGATAAGGATGGAATATTAAAGATTATAATTGGAAATGTTTCATGGCTTTAGCTTTTCAAAAGATCCTAGTAAGAGTATGCTAAAGTAAGGCACAAAATAAATATTATGAAATGAAGATTTGGAAAAGTGAATAATATACTCTTTTTAAACATCGATTAATTTTCGACCATTTATTATTATACGGATAATAATAGTTTAAACGAACATTTAGGACAAAAAGAAGTTAAAACTTCATTAAGTAACAGGAAAGTCTTGACTATAACACAAAGCTGATGGTTACACATAATATTAACAGTTCATTATAAAGAAATTACATAAACTTCAAATCAAACTTATTATTTACATCACATTAGTAGAATAATAATTAAAGTCACCACTCCGAATTCAGAGATACTCAAGTCTTTTAGGTTGCATTGATCAAATAAATAAACATCGATGTATTAATCAGAATTGAAACAATCATAAAAGATAGTTTTTACAACGAATGAAATATTTACAAGCAACTCCTACAAAAATCCAAGCAATCAAACCGAAAAATTATGAATCAACTAATGAATTTTGTTCATTAAATTTTAGAATGAAATTTTTCTTAAATTGAACACATAGGTCTTCAAAATAGATGTTATGAGAATTAACACCCCACTGTTAACAACGCATTTTCATTGTTGATTTAGGTAAACAGTTCTACAATTAAAGCTTTTTTTGATAAACGAATTCATAAAATATATCACAAAACTTCACTTCAAAAACCTAATAAATTTACTATAAGACAGGAGAAAACTTTTTAAATCGGCTTGACAGCTCGGAACTCTCAATTATTGAAACCTTTATAAACAATCGAATTGTTATCCCTTTCGACAAGATTAATTTTACAAAGTATTATTCAAACAAAATATAAACCTGGAAGACATAAATACATTCAACATCGTCACACATAGACATTTTTGAGCTCCGAAAAGACAGTCGATGAACATTTAATAGGAAAGTTTCTACTTGTCCAAACGTGCAAGAGTCTAGAATTTCTCTAATTGAGATGCCTGGAGCAGGGTGAATTCCAATGAGGCAGGATTAATGGAGCAACAATATCGTTTTTGACAGACGAGTCTCGATTTATGTAATTTCTAACTAAAAAATTCAAACTTTTCGATTCAAAAATTCTAACTAAAAGACTTCAAGTCATACCAGTATGATCTAGGGCCAGGATCTAGATTTCAAATTACCAGGAAACGATTTTAAAGAAAAATATTTCGAAGATAGACATAACCAAAGCTGTTTGCTTTGGAATATTGAATTCCTCGCAATAAAGGTAACTTATTAAAAAAGTGCTCAATGATTTTTTCATTATAATTGAAAGATAGTGGGTAAGTTATAGTCAAGGTGTATAGAATAAAAGAGGTGGATCGAAGTGCAGCTGTTTGCTGAGAAAGTAAGAGATAATAACGTCACTGTAGTCTCATAGCCACTAGTTTTACATTAGTATTTTTAATAAGAGGTTAAAAGCACATTCATAAAGGTGTTAGGAAGATATCCTTCGAGTACATTGTCAAGAAAGGTATAAACTATTATCTCCAACTGGAATTATTTCTTTTGCAATTTGTTATGGCTCAAAAATATAAATTTTTTGAGCCTACTCTTCTCAAGTTATACGCCTGCATCATATGGAAGTTTCCGTGAGAATTCAAGTTTGGGACTGCAGTGACGTCATTATCACAACTTTCCCAGCAAGCCGCTTCACTCCGACCCACCTCTTTTATTCTATACACCTTGAATATTATAGTTGGGCATACTAGTGTCTTGAAACGCAAACTGCATTTCAATCGAATGCTGGAGCTGGAGTAGACTCAAAAACAAAGACTACTACAGTAATATAAAAGATCCTTATTAAAAACAAAAACGTCATTACAAGTTGAGTACATACAAACTGACCCATTGATCTAAATTCTTTCCTCTAGTTCTTACACATTTGAACAAGCATTCAGACCCGGCGCGAAAAGAAACGTTTCAGGTTAGACCAAGTACAGAGTGGCGCAAAAAGAACGCATGGATTTGAGTAGGATAGTATCAGTGGAGTGGAGCTGTCTAGTAACAATGTTTAGTCTAGTTTTAGTAACAATTGACCTTGCAACAATATTTCAAATAGAATAAATCTGCAATCGTCGTTCAACAGAGCTTTAGTAGAGAGGTTTTAGTCGAGCGTATTGGCATATGATTCTTCTTCACTTGAAATTCAAAGTTTACTGTCGTAAATATTGTTCAATTGAAGATTTGAATACTGCAATAATGGATAAATTGCTGCTGTATCAAAAGTTATGGACCAATTTGAGGCTTTTAATGAGCATTAACGCATCTTTCCTATGTAATTTTTAAAAAAGAACTGAAGTGTTTTGGAGTTTTTCATACAAATTCTCAAATTGGGTTATTTGCTTAGTATTTTGTTGTAAGTAAGATAAATGTATGATTGAAATAAACTTTCTTATAACACTTTGAAAAAACATGCGTTCTTTATGCACCACCTTGTACATTAATTTGTTTCACAAAATCAACCAATACCAGATCTTTTGACTGCATTTGCACCAGAAGTCACTCAACAAAACACATGAATATTATCTCGTTTAATTCTAGTCATTTCCGATATCTACTACATTTAAGAACGTATGTTGCCAACCAACAATGATGCTACATTGCCATCCACTGTTAGAAGACTTTATAGATATTAGGATGAACGTTCACAGTAAACACGGTTAAACATTGTAAGTCTTTGTAGCTCCAAATTTGCTTTTAAAAGAACATCTTGAACATTCTCAACTTCTGATAGAATGTGCACACAGTCTGAATAATCAAGCGAACACATGGAGAATTCTGATTGTGCAAAATAGCTAGTGGTTTAAAACAATGTAATGTATCTTTTAATAATCTGATACAATACATATTGTGTTCAAACCCCTAGCTGTTACGCCTCACTTTCAACACAATTTTGTCAAACAGTTCTCAATTATCTCAGACAACATAGAAAAGATTTCATTCTTCCATTTACCTTGGAAAATGTCATTTTTGCCTACGATGAATTTTTCAATTAAAATTTTCTCCTAATATTCAGTTCAAAATTTCAACAAGTTTTTTAATTTTCTGTTGAATAGACTCAATTTCATATTTGATCCTTCTCCTGCACACAGTCCGTACTTTCAACTCTTCTATTTTCCAAAAATAGTCTCAACATTGTCTTCAATAAAGTACTTCCCTTCTTAACACGTCTGAGGAGACTCTACAAAAATTTCAACATTAACGCACATTAAATTAAATCACAGCCTTACTTGATACTTCTAACAGCCAGCAAAGGCGACTGAGATCCCGAGCCGGGTTCAGATTTCGGCGCCGGGTAGTCATCTGTGGGCGTCTGTAAGAGGTCGCCACTCCCACTACCAGGCAGCAATCTCACATCTTCCGGCAATCGACTCTCACTATCCTTGCGCCCAAAATCCAGCGTTATTTGAACAGGATTCGACGATGACGTGCTCTGTGACGACACCACTTCCGGTTCTTCACTAGGAAACTGGTACCTGTTGTTTTGGTGGACTAGATCAATGACTATCGGATCATCGCCATCTTTTTCCAAACTATCAATCTCAATGTTCACAGATGACTCGTTGTTGCCATTGTAACAATGCGCCCCGTTTTCGTCGTTGTAGGTTGTGGTGGTTTGTTCGGGTGCCATCAACTCGTTACTACCAGGTGTAGCAGAAACACTGATACCAGGTGCACCTGTTCCATTAGTTGTGCTACTACCTCCTCCAACATGACTATTATTGTTAGGCGATGACGTCGATTTCTGCCCGAACTTTATAACTATTTCAGCCTTTTTGATTTGTAATTTGAGCACCGGTGACTCCAAGTCACCACTGTTAGAAGGTCTAACCACCTCGTCATCTTTCGATGTATCCTGGTAGTCGTCACTTGTCTCACCACCTGACTTACCAATCTTTATATGCCATGAAGTGCCAGTGTTGTGATTGTCTCCTGAACATCCACCAGCGCCTATGGCGCCTGCTATTGGTTGGCTGCTTGCGTTGTTGCCGTTGCCATGACAACACTCCGCCCCTCCCGCACTCACCTCGGCACCATCGGCGGTGTCAGGCGCCTTGTCTTTCTGCACCTGAATGCGTTTCTCATCATTGAAGAAGATGTGCAGGTTGCGTACACCCTTCAAATCAATGCTGGTCTCTTCATTGTCCTCCCTGTACAAGCAGTTACAACTTTGACAACACTCATGGAAGTCACTTTAGGTAAATAAGGTCTATTCAAGCATTAAAAAAATAATCATTCATGACAACAACAATGAATTGATAATTATTATTTTCAATAATTTTTTTAAATATTATCTTGATTGCAATGGTCACCAGTAAGCAAATTTTTTTCATTTTCCTGGTGATAACAGAAATACTTGAAGTCATATTTATGATTTTGTATTATTTATTTTCTAGTTAATATTTATTATATATGATTGATTTATCATTTATTTCAAGTACTTTACTTCTTTCATGATTAGTAATTATGTTTTCTTATGGTGAAAAAACTGAATTCGGTTTCTAGTAAACTACAACTGCAGAACACTTTGAGGAAACGAAAGAATAGAACAACTCCTAGAAAAATCAACCAAGCCAACCAATACTCCTCTTAGAGGAAACCTCAGCTGAAGCTGATTTGCTAAAAATTTATTATTTGTACTAGTAGCATATAAATGTGAAGGATGCAATAAAAGGTTTATCTATTTATTTAAATGAATTCGAATTCATCGATCAATGAAATCATGTAAGAAAGTTAATTCCCTCAAAAATGTTTTGATTGACTCCAAACACTACTTGTGAACCTCACAAACAATTTGATTAAACAGTACTTTACAGTAGGCTCAGAGCTTTAGTTGAGATGCACGTGACACTACCTTGTATTCTAATTAACTTGCTCTCACTCTCATCAAGAGCAACCCACACGGTTGAGTGTTTATGGGAAGGATGTCCTTGCATATCCTTCTCCAAGAATGGACATTCATATGTTCAAACTCCGCCGTTTCATGTGGATACAGAACGATCATTTTTTAATGTTAGCGTATTGAATCTCATATCTATATTGCGGATACAGACCGATTATTTTAGTTATTTTAGCAATTATTGTTTAATACAGCTGTAGAGTATAATAATGAGGTTCCATAGTTCTCTTCTGCTCTGTTTATTGAATGGATTATTGTAATTGCTTTTAGTTTCAAAACTAAACGTCATGCTTTAGAACCTAAGCCATATATTTTAATAAATATAATAGCTGTATGAAATTATCTAGAAGTAAAGCTCTTATGCCCGGTTTTTCAGTCGTTCAATAAACTTATTGAATCAATAACTTTTTTTTTTTGCATTTGAAAACACATGATTATTGATTCAATAGTGCTATTGGATCCATAAACTGTCTATTGAGCGACTGAAAAACCGGGCATTATTCTTATTATTTGATTAGCTTCCATAGTATAAGCTTTGTTAAGTGAATTATTGGAGATCGTAATTATTTTTTTGTGATTCATTTTTGACGAGATTCATTGCTAAACTATATAGTCTAGAATTTAAGCTGACATTGTAATCTACATGAATAGAGTGATAAATCTAAAATCTAAATCAAGTAGGGTTAAAATTACTATCATTCCCAAAAATATCCCTGAATGAAGTAGGAAACATGAAACGATCATGACTCACCTGTCCCTGATGCCATCGCGATAGGACTTGAACTGCTGTTGGCTGGTGGGGGCGTTCTGATAGCAGGGCGCATGCGCATAAGTGGCTCCGGCAGCCGCGTTCGACGACTGCGCAACACAGGCCAGCTCGCCCCCCACCCCTCCACCGCCGTCACTGCTCCGCGACGGCGTGAGAGTCGGCTTTTCGGGCGCGTTTTGCACGTAGATCACTCTACAAAACAAGTCATCAGTTATTATAATTTTCACACAAGTTTGAAACACCCTTAGAATCAGCGATATCCCTCAAAACAGCATTGTTGTTCTCTGTAGCAAATCAGGCGTAACAGTCAAGAGTTGTTATTCCTTGTTTCAAATCATAAATAGTGGATGGATATTGATGATTTGAACAAAATAAAATTTGATTTTACGCCTGATACTTCAGAGAGTGTGGCAAGAGTTATAGTGTATCGGGTTGATATTGGTAGAGTGTCTGGAGGGTCATTGTACATCTCTGAACACTTTGTGAATTCTTTAAATACGCTTTGTAATGATGTATAACAGAAGGTTCTATTATGTTTCTTTCGTTAAATACATTTTCAAAGTTATATTCTATCTATCTATCTATATATATTTCTCAATATTCCGATGGAATATTCCAATTGGAATGGTTTCCTATATTCTCATGAATTTTCTAACATTGTTTGTCATTGTAACCTCTGTCATTCTTTAAGATTCTTTATTATGTTATAATGAAAACAATTTGAATACATTTTTAAAAATCTCACTCTACAAAACAAAAAATTCAAGTCATCAGCTAAATTTTAGCTCAGGTTGATTTTACTTGAGTTTAAGGGCCGTGTGTTGCTTGAGAGTTACTTGAATGAGAAAAAAGGGGGGAAATTGGGAAAAGATTATTAAAAAGGTATTAATAATTGATAGTTATGACTCAGTTGCAAATGTTTTACAGGAAATTCATTATTTCTTGCTACTGTGGAACTTAATTGAATAGTTGAAAATAATTACGGTCAGTTGCAAGAATGCCAATTTAATTCAATCTCCGTAGGTTGATGTCATTCTAAAGATATCGAATTCAATGAAGAGAGTTATCATATGAGATAAAGTAATTTAATAGGGCTGATTAGGCTAACCGGCATAATTTATACAACACATTTTTACTTATTATTATTTTTTTCATAAGTGTTCCACCCCACACAGGCTCTATGTCCTAGGGATGTTCTTTTTTTGTTAGTCATAGTCATAGATCTCGTAGCTTGTAAGCCATCAACTGCATTATTATTTTCATTTATATATTATTAATACTTTTTAACTAATAAAAATTATACATTCATTATTAAAATTAGTGAAAATTATACAAAAATTAGTGAACATTTTGCAAAGTGAAATAGAACTTCAACCTAATGGAATAAGAGTATACACGGTGAGGTGGAACAACCTTCGGGTCTCCCCACCAACCAAAGCCATACGCTAGATAGATATACATTCATTAATATCTGACCTGTTGAAAGCCTTCCACCGCTGGCAGATCTGCAGATAGGCCTTGCACTGGATGTACATGAACACAACGCCGCCGGTGAATCCGATGGCCACGACCACCAGCTTGGTCCAGAACGGCCATTCGAGCAGGCCGTTCTGGATCTCGTCGGCCGTGCGGTCAATGAGCACGTACAGCGACCACACCACACACGTCAGCGCCACCGCGTGGAACATCACCGCGCAGAACAGTTTTCGCCGCTCGAAGCCCGACATTTCAAGGTGCTCCCACTGAAACAACAAATACATGAATTGAGAAATGATTGAATGAATGTATGAGTGGTTAAATGAATGTATGAGTGAGTGTTTAAATGAATAAATAAATTAAAATATGAATGGGTGAATGAATGAATACATGAATGAATAAATGAATAAATAAATGAATGAATAAATTAAAGAGTGGATTAGTGAATGAATAAACAGTAAGTAAATTAATACACGAATAAATGAATGAGTAAGTAAATAGGTTAATGAATGAATAGATTAATGGATGAATGAATGAATGAAGAAATAAGTAAATGAATATTTATGAATAGTGGATTAGTGAATGAATAAATAAATCATCATCAATCCTAAATCATAGAGATAATCGTCGTTAACACTGCCTTGTATTCTATTTACCTTGGTATCAATTGTACATTGCAGAATAAATTGAGAAAGAATTTGTGAATACCGGTACTCATAAATATCTGTCTTTTTGACGTCTCAATTATGAGAAGAACATAAACAGAGTATAAGAAGCAAGTAGATTACAAACAATTGTTAAAATATTAATTCAGCATGTAACGCTATGAAAAAGAACTAAATAAATGAATGAATAAATTAGAGAGTGGATTGGTGAATGAATGAATAGTGAGTAAATTAATACACGAATAAATGAATGAGTAAGTAAATAGGTGAATAAATGAATAGATGAATGAATGAATAAATAAGTAAATGAATATTTATGAATAGTGGATTAGTGAATGAATAAATAAATCATCGTCAATCCTAAAAATCCAATCCTAAATCATAGGCATAATCGTCGTAAACACTACCTTGTATTCTATTTACTGTACCTTGGTATCAATTGTACATTGCAGAATAAATTAAGAAAGAATTTGTGAATACTTATAAATATCAATGTCTTTTTGACGTCTCAATTATGAGAAGAACATAAACGAAGTATAAAAAGCAAGTAGATTGCAAACAATTGTTAAAATTGTAAAATATTAATTCAGCATGGAACGCTATGAAAAAGAACTGTTTTCACCTCTTGAAACCAGACCACTGTATAAAATACAATGTTGAAATTTTACAATGATGAATATAATGTTGTATTTTGAAATACAATGTACTCAATCGGTGCACAATCGCTTCATAATCAGAATGAAATAATTTTATAAATCAACTATTTTTGAAGTAAGAAAAATTAAGTTCAGGCAAGTAAAACTTTGACTTAAAATTGCTGTTTCTAAAGAAGTAATAAAATGTAGCTAACCTCGAACAACCAGGATTTCAGGACTTCAATAGCAAAAAAATGTATCAATAGATTTTCTTCACTCATTAAATCACACCCATTAAATCAAAGAAGAAATACCTGAATCTGAAGCAAACTTGGGCATTACTTAGTCACAACTGAAACAATATTCTTGAACTTTTCAATCCTTACAGTACAAAACGAGGAAAATAATGTCTTTCTTTTAAAGCGAAATTAATATTCTTATCTGAACTGATCAATAATTACAAAATTTATGACCATCTTGACAAAATGAATTTTTAATTTGTTTTAATATTTTGTGAATGATTGTTGGTAAGTTCAACACATTCAATCAATCCAGGCTGCGAAGAAACTATTTTAAATTTGAATATGACTAGAAAAATAATGAAGATTAACAATAATTGTATGAGACCAATAATTGCATGCCTGAGGACCTACTTATCAACACCAAATATAATTACAGTACTTCAAATAGTAAAATGTGTGAAACGACACTTGGTGCGATACGTGCTTCAGACTAGTATAGTGCTCTTTTCTGGATATTTTCTAAATTTTGAAAAGTCAATACACATATAATATTACACACTACAAAATACTAGTTTCCGTGTTATCATAAATGTTGGCTCAATCACCAATGTTCAGGATTAGACTGTCATAAAAGGATGGCTTCTAAGGTAACACTAAATTGTAGCGTAATTTAGATTTTATTCAATATTTCACAGGATTTCATTTCAATATAACTAAAGAATAGCTTCAAATCTTCTAATAATATTTTAAACTTGATGCAATAATAAATTATGAACTATGTTGTATTCATAATTACAAGTTTTTATCATTAATCATTATCACATTCATCTATTTATATACAAAGTTTAAGAAGTAATTTGTGGATATTAGAAAATTGAATATTATTATCTAAATAATTTTAAAATCGTAAGAATCATTCAAAATCCAGAAAAACTTGTAAGGCTATATAGCAATATGAATAGAGGAAGGCTCTACTCACACTTGGAAACTCAAATCGCGGAAACTGAGCGACTCAGATAACAAACATGTATTTTCAAATGATCACGTTCAGACAGTACGGTTGCAGGATAGTCTGAGCGACATCATTTGAAAACACATATTTGTAATCCGAGTCGCTCAGTTTCCGCGATTTGAGTTTTCAAGTGTGATATAGAGCCGAAGGCTTTCGAAGATATGAGAAAGAAAATAATTTCTTTCGTTTTAAAGTAAGGTTTATTACCTAGTTTATATCATGAAACAGGCGAATACGTGCAAATTACCAAGTAAAACAATAGGGAAAATAAATAACTTTCCTAGAGACTATTGTTTCAATTTATAGCTCAATATTAACAATCATTTGTAGTGAAAAATTTTCATTTACGATTCAAGATTGTTTCGAGTTGCATCATTCCCGGAAAAATAGAAGAGAATAATAAAGAGACGATTCAGAATTCGATTAATCAAATGAGATCACGTTTAGAATTTCAAAACGCAATTAAAAATTACGAGCGCTTTAAATCCGGCTTTCCTTAACAACTATGGTAATGAGCATAGCTGAATCAATATCATAGTTTTCAAACTAGGTTCAGTAATTAGATGATTCACATTCCACCTGATACCTGTCATACATCTGCTCTGTATTCTGTATGAAAAAATAGCCTACATACACTAGTAAAGCCTCTAAGCATAAGACAAAAATGTGATTTAAGAACGGCTGTAGGCTTGTATACTGATCCATGAAAACATCATTCATTTGGTTTAGAAACATAGAAAGATCTTTCTCTTTGAATTTAAATTCCAGACACTATGAACTGCAACTGTATAGCCTATTATTTTGAAATAAACTACTTTTTGTCCTGGAGTTCAGCCTATTTGTTTTGCATTTAAAGAATGAGGAGTTTCAAAATTATTTTCGATCTCAACATTATTTTTGTTATTCCGACATTGAAGAAATTCGAGGGTACCTTTTACTGAAACTATAAGGCTAGGCATACACCGGTTAGTCAAGACAAGACGAGATTAGTCACGTTTAGTCACAGTACTTCACATAGTTGCTTATGAAGCAACACACAATGATTAGTCATTGTAATTAGACGTGTCTTCATAAGCAACTATGTGAAGTACTGTGACTAAAGGTGACTAATTTCGTCATGTCTTGTCTTGACTAACCAGTGTATGCTTAGCCTAAGGAGCGGTTTATATTAGGCCCTACTATACCGCATCTTATATGCTCAAAAAATGTTCACTACCCTTCTTATTCTCTCTTATGGTATATTACAAAATAATCAGTTTCTCAATTCCGTTTCAATCGGTCCACTCAAACTTATGCACAGACTTTCCAAAATCTACTCTACACGGGCCCTAAACTCTTTTAATATAGACGTTGTTGGATAATCTTGAGGAAGCTGATGCTGCAAATGTACTATTGGGCAAATGTATACTTGAGAAAAATGTACTATTTCATAAATTTCATGGGCTCTGTGTTTTGACAAAGCAGCCAGCATTTGTGTGTAGGTAACATCCAGGGACTCTGTAACATCAGGGATCCTATTCAAAAATAAAGTATAGCGTGATGCATTTAATTTGACGCTTGGCAATCAGTAAACAGCTGATGTTACGCCGCTTTGACACGATACTTTACCTACAAATGCTGAATCTCGCTGATTATTGCAAAGAAGACTATGAAAAGGTATTCTTTAAAATGACTTCTTTAAAAATGTATTTTAGAGACTTTAAAGGTCTTTAAGACTCTCTTTAGAAATCTTTAAAAAGTCTTTGGATTATTGTGTCAAAGCTGCGTAACATCAGCTGTTTACTGATCGCCAAGCGTCAAATTAAATGCATCCTGCTATAGCAGGATCCAATTAACTTGTCAGAAATCAGCTGTTCCAGTAATAATTAAACAGTGATTTCGACACAATAATCAAAAGGCTTGAAAGTCTTAAAGACCTTTAAAGTCTTTAAAGACCTTTTTAAAGAAGACCTTTCAAAGAATAACTTTTTAAAAGACCTTTTCAATAATCTGCGAGATTCAGCATTTGTAGGTTAAGTATTGTGATATTGCTCTTTGAAACAGCTGATTTTTGACAAGTTGAATTGGATCCTGCTATACTTCTCAATAGCGTGCATTTAATTTGACGCTTGGCAATCAGTAAACAGCTGATGTTACACCGCTTTGACACGATACTTTACCTACAAATGCTGAATCTCGCTGATTATTGCAAAGACTATAAAAAGGTCTTTTAAAAAGGTATTCTTTAAAATGACTTCTTTAAAAATGTATTTTAGAGACTTTGAAGGTCTTTTGAAGGTGCTAATCTAGAGCTCATAACCCCGATTTTCAACACTCGGCGCACATTCCAGGTTTTAACCTCGAAATAGAGATAAACATAAACCGCTCCTTAGGCTAAGCATACACCGGTTAGTCAAGACAAGACGAGATTAGTCATCTTTAGTCACAGTACTTCACATAGTTGCTTATGAAGACACGTCTAATTACAATGACTAATTGGTGTGTGTTGCTTCATAAGCAACTATGTGAAGTACTATGACTGAACTTGACTAATATCGTTAGTTCTGAATCTGAGGATGATGCCCACAGTGGGGTGGTGATGAGATATGACGACTACTTTTTAGGCAGTCGGGACCGACGGCTTAACGTCTCCTCCGAAAGACGGGAGTGGCCGTATTTGTCATAAAATCCTTCCGTCAACTAGGCTCGAACCCTGGCCCAATGGATTTTATCTGACTGCTGATAACATAATCAGTCTGACGCCTTAGCCGCCTCGGCTACGAACCACTCCTATGCTACCTTAGTTTACTAGGTACTAGGTACTAGGTAATACTACGTATTTTTATTACTCTACTTATGTTTTATAAACCTTTTCGTTTCAAATTCTTATTATTGTGAGATTGTGAATTTTTTATGCAACTCTCACCAGCGGGCAAAGAGTTTTCTTTTTGCTGATGATGCCTAACATAAGATATTAGTTATGATTTCTCCTTAAACATGTATTCATGTATAATATTGTGTTCATCTTATTTTTATTTTTGCACATGTATGTATATGTATGAGTGAATTGTTTGTTTTTTGGCAATAAATAAATTGAAAAAAAAATTGAATCGTCTTATCTTGACTAACCGGAGTATGCCTAGCCTTATAGTTTCAGTAAAAGGTAGCCTCGAATTTCTTCAATCCTGCTATATGTAGAGTTGACTGACCTCACTGAACGGCTTGACCTTGGTCTGCATGATGAACTGGAACTTGCACAGCTCGCAGCTGCGAATGTTGCTGGACTTGATCCACTGCTGCAGGCACAGCTGGTGCACGTAGCGCAGCGAGCCGGCGCAGTAACAGGGCGCAATCAGCGGCGTCTCGCTGTCGCCCTCGCAGTGACAGATGCGACACATGTCGCCCGACGCCATCGATGACGTCACCGACGACGCTGCCGAGTCGCAGCGTTTCGCAGCGCCGCCGTGATGCTGTGGAACATGTTGTGTGTTAAGGTGGGTTTTCGTTACTGCGACAAAGTGCCGCAGCGGAGCCCGAACCAGCGTTGACAGATGCAATTGAAGAAAAATCCCAACTATTTATAGAGGGGATTTTTCTTCAATTGCATCTGGCAAATCTGGGTGCTCTGACAAAGTGCCGCAGCGGAGCCCGAACCAGCGTTGACAGATGCAATTGAAGAAAAATCCCAACTATTTATAGTGGGGATTTTTCTTCAATTGCATCTGGCAACGCTGGGTCGGGCTCCGCTGCGGCACTTTGTCGCAGTAACGAAAACCAACCTTTAGAAATAGAGATTGATTACTAAAAAAATTGGATTTATTGCAACATCTAAACTAAGGTAGGAGTTTCTTCATGCGACTGACCTGCCATCGACCACTGCGGATAGTCAAAATAGCAACTAATTAAATCTATTAGTATATATAAATCTACACGTATAAATGAATAATGTACAAGGATAATCATGCAGAAATAGGAACAATTCAGTATTAATATTATTGATTCACTGTATTTATTAATATCAAGTTTTCAATACATGAGTAGGTATAATTTTTTGTTTGGATAAGTTCTTAAAGGAAGGTTTTCGCTTCTGCTGCTGAGTAACAGACTCCGGCTACCGTTAGTCAAAATAGCAACTAATTTAAACTTGAAATGAAAATATACAAGAATAACCATGCAAAACTAGGAACCATTTAGTATGAATATTGTTAATTCATTGAATTGATTAATATACAAGTAATATCAGTGGTCACTCGGTGAGAGCGGTTGCTAAGTAATCATGTGGTTAAGTAACAAACATTCAAGACCGTCCTCGGATGGGTGACCGACACAAAAAATTGTGCAATGAATGAGGCGAGGTGGAACCTACCCGTAAGGATCTCCCCACCAATAGAAGCCATACGATAAAAAATATATATACAAGTAGATACAATTTTTGTTTAAAAAAGTTGCTATTTTGAATAGCAGAAGGGAAAACCTACCTTTATTTTGACAATTCGAAGCAGACGGCAGCTCAGTCGTATCATTGAAATCCTACCTTTGTACATAGGTTTATGGAGAATGGGAGCATTTTGTAATGTGTTTAAAATAGAGGTTGATCTCTCTTGGAGCATGTTATAAAGAGTTGAAAATGGAAAAATTGTCTTAATGCACGAAAAAATGGGTTTCATTGCAACGACTAATCCATAGATCTATGGAGCACGTAGTTATAGATCTATAGGTGTTGAGCACTAAAAAAATAATTGCTTTCATGTAAAAATGGCAAAAATTTGCAACATTTAATCGATAGATCTATGGAGCGGAGCATGTTGTAATTTTTTTGCTGGGGATGATGCCCACATAGGCTCTAGGCTTGTGTGTGGGTAATGGGAATAACGATGATGAGAAATGAACTGATATGAAGGATGATGATATGTTAGAACAGGAGTTGTTCGAGAAATATCTGTTGGCATTGCAACATCAAATCTATACATTCAAGGAACATGTTGTGATGTGTTTGAAATAGGAGTTGATAACTGAAAAATAATGGCTCTCATGTGAAAATGACAAAAATTTGCAACAATTAATCCATAGATCTATGAAGCATGTTGAAATGTTTTTCAAGTAGGAGTTCATCAAGAAAGATTTGTTTTCTTTTGCAATATCTAAGCCATAGATTTATGGAGTATGTAGTAATGAGTAAGAAATAGAGAGTTGATCGAAAAATATCTATTCTCATTGCAACATCTACTTCATAGATCCATGAAACATGCTGAAATGTGTCACCTGAATATGTTTCTGTAATATGTCTCACCTGATAGTAGTCTTGCGGGTTGGGATAATCTCCCAGAGGAGAAACATTGATCTGCTGTAGTGGCATATTTGGTTCAACAGCTCAAATACCATAAAGACCCCATCTTTCTGTAAAAATGGAACGATTCAACAATTTTCATGACATGACATATTTTCAATTATTCATATTAAAGATAATACAATTAGTGAAAAGCTTGAGCACAGCAAAAATATTCAATAAATTAGAAAAAAAAACTCCTTGGATTGATCAGTATTCAACTTTTGAAATGAAAATAATGTGAGCGTGTTAAAGGATATTGACTGAAAAAGAGGAGAATTTTATAGACCCTTAAATCAAATATTCAGTTTAATGCAGTGCAAGCCTATAGTTTAATATAACAAATGTTGCCTCTTATAAAAGTAATTTGTAAAGTCAATAACAAGAACAACATAACCTCATTTTGATGATTCAATTGAAACAAGTATAAATACATTTAGGCTTATTCATAATTTAGGCCTCTGATGTTTGAAAAGACCGCATAACTTCTAAAATAATACCCAGACAGTAATGCAAGATTGTCACAGTATAATGACTGAAGGCAAAGCTAATACTTCAGTACCAAGTTCAAACAGAGAAAGATCTTTTCGACAATGAATAAATTATAATTTTAAAGTGATACTGCATTCTTGTAATAGATAATATTATAATTATATGAATATTAAGATAAATTTAGACTTGATGTTGTCAATGTTGAACACTACATCATGATTGTATTTAGTAGAAGAGCAAATGAAAACAGCCTATCAATCTCAATAATATAGCAATCTAATCCTTTGTTCGTGTGAAATCGCAGAGATTGTATGTTGATACTACATGAATATCAAAAATTTATATCAAGCAAAAGTAATGAGCCGAGTCCACTTTACTCCTACCTTGTCGGTCAATACGTACCAAAATAGATCAGAGTATTGTGCTTCGGTGTAGGATTGCTTTGTTCTGGATGGCGCATTTATTGAAAAGATTTCGTAAAAGCAAAAACATAATGTCAACTCAGCTATATGTCAAACTCACCTATGATTCTTCCACGCCAACTTGGATAATCCTGATATATCTGGTTAGGTTCCAGCAAAAAACCAGATTTAAATCAAAGAAAACATTGTTTTTGTATTCACAAAGGGTTCGATTTGGACTGAAGAGCAGAAACTGAATGAGGATCACGAAACGAATGCAGTTTACAGCTGTTGCAAGAAATCAGCTGCTCACAATCTGCTTTGGAAGTGCCAGTGACGTTGGAACGCGGTAAAATTTGAATTTCGTCGGCTTTTCAAAATGGGTTTGCGGATAGTCCAGTTTACCACCACCAAATCACAGAAAAGGACTGAAATATCTCTGACCAAGTCTATCCTGATAAATCTAATACGATTCTATCCATTACTCGATCTGGACAAAATCTGAACTCATGGAAAACTGACAAAAAACTTGAATATTGCTGTTTAAACAGATCTCAACAAGATATCGATCATCACACCATCCTAAACGATCACTCTGTTAATCACAATATATGAAATATGAATAATTATTACATGAATGAAAGTTTGATTACTCATCTCTAGTTATATAAAATATGCTTATCAATCTATTTAGTACTACTATTTGAGTTGCTACTGAAATAATATTATGCTTCACGATTCCCAACTCCATAAATAATTGGTAATTGATCATTTGATCAGAAGCAGATTGATTTTAGCAAATCAATGGAAAGAATATATTTATTGAAATGACATATTAATCATTCATTTGTGTACGGTAGCTTGAAAAAAAGAAATAAGGATGCATCCTAATTACATTGACTTGAAATGACAGTCATGATTAAAATCTATATACTTTCTCTTCCCATTGTTCAAAAAGTACCTATACTTTATCGTTAACTAACTTGACTCTCTACAACTATCGTTAAATTAACTATTTTATCGTTAATTCAACTTTACTCGTATCATTGATTTTATATACCGTACTTACAAAACTTACATTCTGGTACCATTGTTAAAAGAGCCTATACTTTGATAAAATATCATCAACACTTTTATGTTTTAGTAACAAAATCTCTCACTTATTAAAAATATCGCATATC
This sequence comes from Laodelphax striatellus, assembly GCA_017141395.1. Classification (NCBI taxonomy): domain Eukaryota; kingdom Metazoa; phylum Arthropoda; class Insecta; order Hemiptera; family Delphacidae; genus Laodelphax; species Laodelphax striatellus. Next base: position 8,080,905 of record CM029540.1, read on the forward strand.
GTATCACATTGGATCATAGTACAGTAATATAAGAATATAAATATAGTTTTATGCATCAGATATACCAATTTCATAGGCAAGATCTCAGGTATTTACTCGGAATAATTATGTTGGAAAAAGCAACGATTACCTCTCAAATTATGTAATTTCTCTTTACTTCCCATACAAACACAAAACAATTAGTGGAATACAGTAGCAGGATTATTTCAAATTATAATTTTTCATACGTGTAACAAGTATTTTAAAGTAATATGATTGAAACAACTTACCTTGATAAAAAATCATTACGAATAATTCAATTTCTATTATTTTTTTAAAGAAAATAACCACCGTACAGAACTCAAAATAATTGTAGAATCTCATTACCAAATCCCATATTCTGAAGTGGAGCGATTGCTAGAGCATGGAATGAATATACAGGATCCACAATGCAAAAATAGATTTGAATCAAATTGATTGGATTCTACACATCCTTTCAAATTTGGTAACATAATCATTTATTCATCATATTCATTTTACAGTAACTTACAGTTCAGCGAACGAGAAATAGAGCTATTGGTCATATTATTGTTAGAATGAAAAAGTTTTGACAAGTGAACAACTGGAAAAATGCTGTCAGATTGAATAATTATATGATATGAATTTAGAAATGTTTCTCATTGTATGACTTGTGTAACAGTCTGTTTTTGGCTTAAATCGTAGTTTCGATGCCTTTTTTCCTTTTCGGGCTTGGCGTGGTGGTGCCTAACAGTTTCAGGCCTTTTTTACGTTTCATTACAATTTTATCGTGGACACGTTTCATTTCCAGAATTTCTTTCATCTCTTCCTTGTCTTCTTCCTGCAAATAAACTCTGACATTAGACTCATTGTAATGATTGAATCAGTAATGCTTTAATACTGATGAAACAACATATTACATTGTTTTAAGATGGTGGTGATTGTACACAAGAATAAACAGAAACAATTATTATTGAATCATAAGCTACTTAATGAAAAGCTATTCATTCTATCACCTCTAACAGTAAAAAAAAGAACTTTCAATATACGAGTTGAAATGCGTCAAAGTTATAAATTGATCCAATGGTAACAAGCATTCAAGATGCATACCAGTATCCTAATTTTAATCAAGCAATTAAGTTACGTTTTGGTCAAAAATTAGAGTTCAGTCAAATAAAAAAAGTTGTCAAACTTTAATAGGTAAGTAATCTTTTCATTATGGAAAGAAAGGACATAATGTAGGCATATGAGAAGAATATCAACAAGTTTATCTTTCTAGTTCTTATCATGATAATATCATGAAAATAATCTTCAAATTGCAGACTCAAAGTATGCATTCTTCAAACAACTTTGGATTTTGTACTTCCAATAGAATCAACTGATTTACACGAAATTCAGTTGAAGAAATAAATTGGACTAATATCACAGAAACTTCATTTGTTACATATTGTAGTGAATCATCTTCTACTTTCTACATCTATTTTTACAAATTCATTGTCTTTGAAAATAATCTATTTCTATTGTTAACATTATTCTATCTTTATTAGAACAGTATTTATTGATTTTTCTGTCTACTTTTCAATCAATGATAATTAAATTAACGACACATACCGTCATATTTAGCCTGAGGACTAGGGCTCTCCTACCATCAGACATGGGTTGTGAATAAGACATTAACTTTTTCAATCGCTCCTTGGGGCTAACTCCTCTCTCTACAACAAGAACTATTCTTGCCCACTGTAAGTAAGAGAATATATTTCAATGTATTAAAAGCATATTATAATTCAATTTTATTCGTATATTGATATGTGCAGAAAAAGAAGTTCTAGCGTTATTTTTATTATCGTTATCTTGAGTATCGGTATTTGGGGCAAACGGTATTTCATGAAATTTTAAAAGTCCTGTGCAACAGGGGGAAAAGCAGACAGACACTGAACATTGACTGCAAGGAATTCTATTCACAAAGCTTGAAGTTTAGAGTGTGTAAGCCTTCTTCCTGTTTTAAAAGACTTCTGAAATTTCAAGCAACAGGCCCCTCTTCATAATCAATGTTATACGGTACTAAAAATGCAGCACAGTAATATTATTACTGGAATAATATTTTACTTTTTCTACTTGGTTGATACTTGCAGTTTTAGTTACATTATTTAACAAACTATGTACTGTAATTATGTAGGGTATTTCTCAATTATTGGAATATTTCCATCTTCAAGCTAGTTCCTTGTTAACTTTCAAAATTGAAGTATAACTTACTTCAAGTATTGAAATCATGTTAATAGTGAATGTATTCAGAAAGAAGTACCTATTTTAAAGATTGTCAAGCCTATTATAGCAGGATTCTTTTAACTTGTCAGAAAACAGCTGATTTAACGTTAGTAAACGAGCGTACATCAATCAGCTGTTTTCTGACAATTTAAAAGAATCCTGCTATAGGTATGCTACAATCAGTTAAAGGTTACATTATACAAAATGTTTTTGAACTACTGTATATTGTAGCCTATATTATGTTGAATAATTATTATGTTATATTTACATATTACTGTTTTATGCTCGTGATTTTCAAATCAGAAAATTTCATCAAACCTTTATTTCTCTTTCCATTAGTATTCTAGAAAGAAGTTCAATTCTTACTAGAAAGTAGAGATTTATATCATGCCTTATTACGATTCAGTAGAGTAGACGTTCAGGTTACTGGAGAGCAGAGGCAGGCTGCCAGGCAGTTAACCTGCCTCCAATAACCTGAACGTCTACTGGATCGGGTCATTTCTTCTGAAAGAACAAAAATATATTTTTCACCCTTCATGAAAACTAAATTCCATTCTACACGATTTTCTGTTCAAGATATATTTTTCCTTTCTGTTTCCCTCAAAATATATTTCTAACTTTAACACAATATTCACCAAGAAACAACAATAAAATGAATAGGTACTTGAGAAGATATAAGAAAATTGAGAGCATGAATACTGGATTTTTTATGGTGGATCTGCCTTACGAACTGGCCAACGAACTGGTGGAGTGTAGAATTTTGCAATGTTCCTTGGTACTTGGACAACTCTAAAACAAAAATTTGGCATTCTAAACGAACCTAAACCTCTTGATTAATGCAGGTGCAACAAACATCGCTCGTTTTTCATTCAACTGCAATTTCCATCGAAACAAAGCGTCATCATACAGAATAATCATCAATAGGTACCATTGTTTTAGTAAATAAAATTTCGAAGAGATTGGTGTATAATTCATCACTGTCTGTCCAACGATCAACAAGTTACAATTTTTCAAAAGAGTAGTAGATTTTTCGAGAAAACGAAAATTACAGTATGTTCAGTTTATTCCCGTTCATTTTAACAAAAGTTAGGGGCGTCCTCACTTTATGATTTTGATCTCTTGGAGGATTTTCTCGCCTCTTCATACCAAAAGTACCCTAAATTTAGTGCGGTAGGTAGATGGGTCATCTGAAACAGAATGATCCAAGGAACAATAGAAATTTGTATTAGAGTGAACAAAAAAGCATATTTGTTCATGGCCACATAAGATAGGCAGGCCAATTTGGTATCAAATTATAAATTTTGAGTTATCGTGTTAGATGAGCAATCAATTTGTTACGATGAGTGTTTTTGGATTCAATGACTTTACTATAATGCATTTGCATTGGCTCTACTCAATCCTTGGGAGTGGATATGAATATGTTGATTATTCCATATATTCTGTGTGCCCTGTATTACCGTAACCTCAAGTGAATTTCTAAGTAAGTTACATTGGAATTATTAATAAGAATAAGATTTGATTATTAACAAATTTCTCACCTGTCTCTGCCATTCATTTTTGGTTTCAGCAATTTTCTGATAAGTATTACCCATCATAGCAATCAACATGTTGATCAAGAGAATTGCAACTATAACCATATAGATCACAAAGAAAGCCTGTGAAAAATAAAAAAATTCCACTTTACTATAATCCCATTAAAACCACCAAATTTTAATAAATTATTATGTGATTTTGAAGATTGACATGCATCTAATTTCATTTATAACTACTAATTTTAATGAAATGATGTGATTACAGCTCTCGATCTGCAAATTTTCTCAATTTAATACTTTTCCTCATTACAAGAATGACAATCGTCTCTCCTTATTTTAATTAATTTCAGTTTTGTAAAATTAATTTTTCTTTCTAGGTTGACTTTCATTATTGTATTGTTATTAAATCTATTGTGTGTCAATAAGGCTCTTCATGGAGAATTCTGTGAGCTTTTGTATGTCAATAAATAAATAAATTGATGTATTTTGAACTCATTACCTTGGCTTCAATTTCATGATCAGTGTTCTCGAAAGCCGAATAATAGTCTCCGAAATTAGTTAATGACATGAAGAACATGGCCATTATTGCTTCTATTGGACTAGGCAGCGGATTTGAAGTTGAATCGTCCGTACCCTCCGGTGTGGTTGGATTGTCGTAGGTCAAGAAAATTATGTAATAGGCTGTAAAAAAGTGAAAAGAATAACATAATTCGACAAGCAATCAAATTGGAAAATCATTATTTTACTGTGAATATTCACTAAAATCATATATCACATTTTTGTACATGATAAGAAGTGTACCTACAGATTTGGTCAAATTGCGACTGTTCGTTTCCCCTTATTTTTAAGAGATGAAATGCCATATCTAGGATAATTATTTAAATTCAATAATGTGTTTAAAACATGTTACAGTATTAGAAATTTACTCGTTTATATTATTTGTATAGTATATTTCCTTCGAAGACAAATTCTAAAACATTGCTTGAGAAAAAATTGAGGTGGAACCTCAGGGTCTCCCACCGGTAAAAAGCCATACGAGTACAAATATTTGCTGAAAGACAGTATTTTTCAATAAAGTAGTTGATCAATATCGCATTTATTAGTTAGTTATTCAACAAAATCTATTATCTGAATGTAAATTCAGGTTTCCCTTTTCTTTCTCTCGTTATTTATTCTCAAGTTATTAAAATCATTCCATTATTCATTTCTGAATTCGTATGATAATTTCTAGTAATTTAAACATTTTTCCAGATATTTTAATGCTTACCTTGAGAGAAGCCCATGACGAAAACAAGATAAATTGAAGCGAAACGAAGGAGATCACCCATCACCATTCTGTAAATCATCACTACGAAAGGTCCCACTGTTTTGAATCCTCTGGGGAAAAAAAATAACTAAGCTTATCAAAGGAATATCAGATTTATTTTTTAATGAGATTCAATAATAAATTATCTCATATGAAATAAGCCTGCAAGGACAATTATTTGTGGTCTACGGACGGAAATTTTTTTTATATTACAGCAGTATAATCGATAAAACAGCCTAAATGTACATTACTATACGATTACTTAGTAGATTGTTTAGTATTACATAGCTTAATCCTTCAGAAGTAACTGGATTTGTGAATCTTAGGTACAATAGTACTAAATCTATTCAATCAAATGTCTTTATTATGAATACGAACAAGTCCAACTATCCGAAGGAAAATAAATAATTATTTTCAGTATTGTACATAGTTCTCAAACAATATTTAAAGCTAATAGTCATAATATTTAAAGCTTAAACCCATGAACTCACTTCACAATTTCAATTCAAATTAAGAAATAAAAAACCTGTACATTCCGGATATTTTACAATGTAAATTTCCAAAATTTATTTGGAAATATTTTGAATATTTTTTAAAACAGAAATTATTCTAATTTCAAAAAATTTCTAATGAGCCGCTGAAGTTTTATCACATCTCAATATCAACTGAAGAAAATTTAGAGTGACTGTTACTGAAGTTGTAATACATTCATCAGGTTCTTTTTAAACAACAGTACTATTGTTACATTTTCACGATTTTTTTGGATGTATATTAGAAAACTATGAAATTATCATTTATAGTATTGTAAAACGTTCTTTCAACTTGAATCTGATTTTAGGAAAATTTGTGTTTGAATTCTAGTTAGAATAAAATAGAATAAGTTTATTGCTTTCAATAAGACATAACATTACAGCAACATTTCCAATAAATTACACTTAAAAATCTGCTCATATTTACATAAGTTATTCAAATTTTACATTTAATTACATGTTTTCATAGTATTTTCCTCATCATTTTGAATTCTAGTTGTAAGAGACATAATACTGACCTGCAGAAGAATAGAAAGTATGGCCCTGTCGTGAGCATGATGACAACAGCTAATATGTCTTCTGTTTCGTCCTGACATGTGAATCTGAAGAAAGGCATTGTCATCATAAGACAACAGGAGAAAAGGAACATCACACGAGATGGGGCAGTCATCTGGAAGACAAATAGACTACCGTAACAAAACAGGAGAAAACAATAATACATATTAGTGAAAATTGTGTTTCAAATTCATTTTCTTCAATAACATTGTGTTCATCAATGTGTTTATTAATATTTATTGTGCTACTAACACAGATTATTATCTATTATAATTTGAGCATGGCTTAGAAGGCGCCCAGCCCCAGCACTATACTACTATCTACAAGTATTAGTAGATTCATAAATATAATTTATAAGAGTATACAAAGCATACATTAAACCAAGAATACATCATCAACAACACTCACATTAACTAAAGGTTTGATTTCAAGTTGTGAGTTCGTTAGTACATTCATCATAATGGAAAGTAGATTGAAGGAGGGAGTTTGATAATATTTTGTTTATTGCATAGTAAGCCCAGCTATTCATCTCAAGTACGTGTCCGCCTTTTTCCTGCTTAACAAGACTTCTAAATTTTCATGAAACATGCCCCTTATAGTAGCGGCCACGAAAAAAACGGTTGAGATATTTTGAGCTGTTGACAAGTCTTGCCAGCTGACTACTCAAATCATGCAGGGGAATCGACTCTGATGCTCGAAATAGGCAACACTGGAAGCTCAACGTTTCCTATTTGTGATGGGAAGCAAGCAATTTATTTTCCCTAGCTTTACCCGTTCCATATCTGACAACAGCGCAAAATATCTCAACTGCTTAATTTCTATACTATAGTAAAATGAACTATAGTATAGAAATAGAATATATAGTTAATTAATACAGTAAAATGAACCAGCTATACCAACGTCATAAAAAGTGAACTCACAAGATTCTCAATCATCATTTTCAGGCCGAGAAAGCGCGCCTCTCGCAGTGCTGCCAACAAATACAGAAACGCGCCAATTTCCAGTGCCACTTCGGCGCAAAGTCGCGCCAAATCGTAGAGATCGTTCACTTGCAGCAATATGCAATCCCCGGCGATCGCACTCCACCACTCCTCAAGACCATCCTCCTAGAACAGAGGATAATAACTTTTTAGTCACCTGTTTTTTGTTCTATCATAATTTGCTCTATCTATCTGGTCTCCGGGCCAGTTGCACGAAAATCCAATTGCATTCGACCACCGTAAAATGACGTCATTGCATTGATTCCTTCATTAGTTTTCGTTGCATTAGTTCTGTTGAATGACATCATTTTACGGCGGTTGAATTTACGGTGGAGAAATAATGAAATGTAAGATGACGGATGCCAGATAAAATGAGAATCGAACCTAATCCCTGAAGCAGCGGTAGCATACTGAATACCTTACTCCAGACCACTATTAATAGGGTACGCCTTGATCAGAGAATTAGATGTTAGATATAATTCATTATAAATGATAGAGAATTTGAATAATAAAGACAAGGGTCTGGGCCGCTGGGACCTGATTTTCGAGAGAGGGGAGGTGGGCTGATGTGAGCATCAAATGAAGTAGATCATACGATTGAATGAATCATAATAACTTACCTATGATTGATAATATAACACCATGATTATGTCAATCTTGTAAAGTCTACAAATTACTTAAAGTAGATGTCACATTATTTGCCATATTTGAAAATTAGTTGTGAATTATTGTAATCTTAGAAATTTCAGAGATGTATTTGATAACTTCATAGATGAGAATTTAATAACAGAGATATGTGTTTTTTCTACTGATCTAAAATTGTTCGATCTTGTTCAGTTGCAGAGTATTTGGAGTATCAACTCAGTTCTGCAACTATTTTTAATGAACACAAATAATTCGTAATAATTGGGAAATTTCAATGAGTAAAATTGTACGATCTTGTTTAGTTGCAGCAGAGTAATCGAAGTATCAACTCAGTTCTGCAACTCTTGTAAATAGATAAACACAAACAATTCGAGAATAACTGGGGAGTTTCAAGAATTGACTCACCTTCTCTTCAAGACTAGGCAAAGCTTTCAGTATGATATCATTGACGGCCCCACTTCTTTCAGTTAGGTTGACATCGATCATCAATTTAGTCAATCTTTCTGCCACCTCTGCATAATCCATACTACTCGACAGTCCGTCATGTGCATTCTCATCAGTTTGATAAGCCTTATCAACTGAATCACCAGCCAGCGTTTCGTAGGTTGAGAGCAGACTATTGTTCCAACCAGGTTCCCTCAATTCATCGGTTTCCAAGGCAGCTTCAGAAATCGATCTTTCATCTGCTAAAGATTCTAAAATGAACCTAGGAAATTTAGATCAAATTCGTTGAGAACTAAATGTAACATTGAATTGATTGCAAACATGTACAAAAATTTGAAGAGTAAGTTATACAAAGCATACTATAAACCAATAATACAAAATCAATAACCAATAAAACAGTTCTGTAACCTTTCATGGAGTTTTACGTCTTTTTTACCATAACACTGAACCTTAACCTTCGTATTATCCGAGTTTTCCCATATCCGAGGTCGTTTCGTCTACTGTAAATATTCTTTCCAAATAATTTAATCATTTAATTTCCGGTTCAAGTCCAAAAATGTTTAGTTCATTGAAATATTGAGAATTTAATCACATGAATGTTAGTATTTTTTATAAGTAACATAATGGCTAAATAACATAATCAATTCAAACTGAAATTCTGTCATTTCAAGATAGGCTTCCTTTAAATTTTCTCGACTTTCGTCGCTTTTAGACAGTCTTTTTTCTTTTTCCAATTTAGACAAACAGTCAAAGTGTTAATCTTACGTGCTGATGGTAAATATTCTCAAATTCAGATTAATTTTGTTTTCCAGTTCATTATTTTGTCCAATAATGTTTAATTCTTTGAAAAATTGAGAATTTAATCACATGAATGTTAGTATTTTTTATAAGTAACAATTATTCAACTGACCGTTCAAGATCACCAGACTGCGGTAGCGACAGTTTCTCCAACCTATAGAGCAAGGCTTGCAATGCCTCAGGCCTGACCTCCAGCACGCCGAAGCTGAGGTTCAGGGTGGCATTGGCCGTGATGTTTTGGACATCGTTCGCCTCTGGCGGTCCCGGCCGCAGAATGAAGCAAACGAGCGAGATCAGAAAGTACTGGAAGAACATTATGAACTGCCGGTAGAACCTGCAAAACAGTTGAAAAATCCTACATAGAACAATATGAGAATGGTTATCATATTTCAAAAGTCGTTTACAGATATTTTGAGAGAATTCTATGAATACAAAATTATTCATTTCCTGAAATTAATACAAATTGACAAACATCTAGAGTCATTGATATATAGTGATAGAAGCGAAAAATGTGTGTTTTACATAGAAATCAATTTAATCTTTTTTAATCAATTTTTACTTTACTTGAATATTACATCATTGAAGTGATTATTTTTCTAATTCTGTTTTATTCTCATTTATCTTCTTTTACTTTCTTATCTCCTTTTCTTCATCTTCATCTTATTATTCTTATTCCTATTCTTCTTCTTCTTCTGTTTTGACGTTTTCTTCTTCTTCTTCTTCTTCTCTTCTTCTTCTTCTTCTTCTTCTTCTTCTTCTTCTTCTTCTTCTTCTTCTTCTTCTTCTTCATCATCGTCTACTTCCTCTTCTCCCATACCATACACATACTGTTTTCCTATCCGTTTTTCTTTTTAGTCTATGTTCTCTCCCACTTCTTCAATTCCTGTTTTATTCTGCTTCTTCTATTCTCCTTCAACGTTCTCCTTCTTTCTCCTCCTCTGCTTCCTCCACCTCCTCATATGTATTCCATCAGTACCAGTATAATAATTAGATTTTTCTTTTTTAATTCCAGTGTGTTGTATAAAGTGCTCAATAAGTCTTGTTCAGCAATGAAATCAACAAACAAATAAAAGTAGCGAAATTTCTCTCACGTTATCGATACCTACCTGAACTTAACAAATGCATTCCATTTGGCATGAAGCAAATCCACCAACACCCCCTCCATCAAATCCAAATGCTCATCTTTGTCCTGAAAGAAATTTCAATTCATCAAAGACAAACAAATTATTTAACTTATAGACTGAAATTTCAACACAATACCTAACCAACGCAATATCAAATGCAATGAATTCAATGCTATAAACAATTCAAAAATAAAATGTTGGACTAGAAACAATTCTTATTATAATAGCAATACGTATTCTTATTATATTTGAATATTTAAGAATTTTTCTTTTAGAGATTATTGAAATACATTAATATGAAGGCTACCTGAACAATGATTGACTAAAAATTTTCAAGTTTCATTACATGTAGTATATTAGTATTTAATTTAATATCTAATTATATACTACATCTACATGTGAGACAGTTTCCATCCTCCGTCCGCGTCAAGGATCAAGTCAATAAATGAGAGTTGCCAGTTAAATTTAACAAACAAAACTAAGAATCAACAATACAAATCTAATGGTATAACCATGAAATTTATCAAAGATACTGTTTCTTATTACACATTTTGATCTTTTTGAAATTCTGGATTTCACTAGATTGAAAATGATAATTATTCAATTTAATAACAAAAAATATGCTTTTCTTGTTTGAGATACAAAATTCGTAACATTGAGAGAATGGATACTTTTTTAAATAACTCACCCCAAATACAACAAGATTCAGGGCTGAATCTTTGCTGATATTTCCAGTTTCAATGTCTATTGTATCGATCAGATACAATGGATAGGCAGCACATGTAATACTCCCTGAAAAGAAAATAAATAGTTCATTTAGTGATATTTTCTCGACTTAATCAATTATATCCCCCATTTTCAATTTATTTTTATATTCTTACATAAATTACATGAAGGGATATTATTGAAATCTCAAAAATCAGAATCTTAAATCATTGAGAGATTTATTCGGCATAGGTTAGTGGGCCCATAGACTAAGCAAATGGATAATCTATGAATTGATTATCTCTGGTGGAACGTGTTGAATTATTGTGAGGAATATCAATTTTAACTTACCGATTTGCCAGTAAATTTCTCGCTCAATGTTCATAATATGGAAGAACATTTCTATTCGAGCCAGTTTTGCAGCCAAAGTCAATGGTGTCAGATTCTGAATGTTTCTCACTGATATGTTTGCCCCCAACTCGTAAGCTGTATCAAATGTTCCCTGAAAAAAATTAGATCTAATTTATCGAGATTCTTCTACAATATTGTATTTAATATGGTATGAAAATTGTAAGTTGAAGAGGAAATTGAAATAAAAAACAAGAGGAACAATATTAAGTAGAACCATTCATCAACAACCGTTGGAGCGTTTCTAAAGATGAATAGTTGAATTGAATTGAATTCATTGCAAAATCAACCGGCATAAAATGTTCACTCAGCTACAAAAATTATAGCCTAATACATATTGAAAAGTACCCTCCATTGGGAGCCTGGCTAATCGTTAGTAAGGCTAGTCAGTCACTCCCTATATTTTTGAGGCATATTAAATTGTTGCATTGCACTATATAGCTGCTTAACACAATGTTATCCTTAGCTAGTACTTGATCTGTTGTCATCACTGGGTTGCGAAGACTAGCTTATGGTTGAGAATATTGTATGTGCATTAATTAGGAATCTTTTCTGGTTAATGATCATTCACCTCTGCTGATTCAGTCAAGTGGATGTGAAACTGGAAACCAGCTGGTAGGCCTAAGGCCTTATAGGGCTGTTGAGCCATTGACAAACAAACATATTGAAAAGTGAATTTATCGGGACTTTTACCACAGTGAAATCAGTTTGAAATTTTATTTGGCATAAGAAATCTTTAAAAGATAATGGAATAAAAAACCATTTAGACTTGCCTTTTTGTCATTATATACAGGGGATTTTTAATGATCACTAAATGGAATATACAAATAAGACTTCATTCATGGAGGTCGAAATCATGCCTATTTCCATTTATTAGATCATTCATAAGTGGACTTGATAGGGTTAACAAAATATAAAAAAAGTTAATAAGAAAATTTAATAGGATAAATAAATAGGCAGATTGTCCAAAACCTCTTTTCATCCAATTTCTAAAATTGTCCAAATAAGTATTAAAACATTTGTCAAACATTCTGTCAATTTTTTATTTCTATGTATGTTTTTTAATTTATTATTCTATTCAATTCTGGGCTTTTATATTTTCCCAATGGATAACTTTTGTTCAATTTCACACAGGATCTACCAATTAAATTTACCTTCATTTCAAAACAGTAAGTACACGGACACGAGCCTTAAAAAGTTCGAAAAGAATGGAGATTGATAATAAAATTAAATTAAGATGAAAATAAGAATTCATTTGATAAGAAAAGGCATGAAAGGTATGAACATATTAATGATAAGTAAACGGACATGAAACCCTTGAAAATCGAACTAAGAATAAGTATTGCAGAAGTGAGAGGAATAGAATTGAGAATAAAATGAATATACATTTGATTGATAAGTACCTACACGGACGTGGAGACATTGAAAAATCGAAAAGAATATTGAGAATAATATAAATATTGCAAGAAGTAAGAGAAATAACAAAGAATTGAGAAGAAAATGAAGATTCATTCGATTGATAACAAATCAAGAGTAAGGGAATCACTCACCATCTTTTCATAGATGACAAGCATATGCAGAACAGTGTTGCCATTTGTGTCTTGGTTGTCGGGGTTGGCACCCCTGGCCAGCATAAGGCGATAGCACTCCTCCTGACCCAGACAGGCTGCAAACGACAGTGGGTATTCGCCCCAGTACACATAGCTGCAACAAATAAGATAGATAATTGGAAGCGAGAAATAACAAAACAAATTGACTCTAAGGGCCTGTTCCATGAAAATCTAGGGGTCTTGTAATAAAGGAAAAAGGAGACTTACAATAGACTTAAATAATACGGTCTACTATTATAATTAATTTATATGTCTAGTGTGTGTCTGCCTTTTTCTCTAATTACAAGTGTTCTCTCTAATTACACCCAGATTCATTTAATTTGACGCTTGGAATTAGATAGATAGATAGATAGAGATATATTATTTCTTGATGTTGCTGATAACCGTACAGTACGATGGCAAAGAAATAATACCTCTCTATCTATCTAATGCCAAGCCTCAAATTAAATTAATATGAGTGTACAAGTTTTCTAAGTAAACCGTGCGTTCGCTTCAAACTTGTCCGCTTTCTATTGTTGGCGGAACAACAAATTAGCTTTTGCCGAGATGTATATGCAGGGAAATGTATTGCAGTACTCTCAATCATGAATACAATAATAGCCTACTATCTAGACATATCGTTAAGCCTACTGATAATTCGGCGAGGCGGAACACCCGAGAAGGTCTCTCCGCCAAAAAAGCCATAACCATAATAATAATAATATACTGAATAATTGAGTCACAAATAGATGACATACATTTCATTGACAAAGTAACACATTTTCATGTCTGCAGTCAACAAGTCGTAATTTAAAAGAATCTGATAATGATGTCTATAAGAAATGATTATGATAATACAGATTCGAATAAAACTCGATGAGTTGGATAAAGTGGAAAGGAAGAATGAGAGATATGAACTATGTGGTATGAGATCTGTGTTCATTATATGATATGAGAACTGTGTAGGCTATTATTTAAATAAATAAATATCAGACCCCTCATAATTGGTGACCGGCCACAGGTTTACCCATTCGTGATCGAACGAGTCGGAGCGCGACGCTTTCTGGTCTTCGGGACACATGAAATTGCCGAAACACCGCTCGTGAAAGTCGGCTCCCGAATTTAGCAGAAACTTCACCATTCCTGGGTCCTCGTTGACAATCGCTATGTGCAGCACACTTTCACCTAGAAAACAATTGATAAGTGAAATTATTAAAAAAATAAAATTGAAATTCATTTGGAAAATAGTAAAAATTTATAGTAATGCATATTGTCATTGTAGTTGAAAAAGGTCGTATATCGAGATTCCAATTTGTTATTCTTTGGTAATACTGTATCTATGTCTTCTGAACTATGAAAAAATAACCAAGGACAACAGAACAGATGATATTTCGAAAAATACAATGTAGTGTTAATAATGTGTATGTTTCTTTCTCTAATGATGCCTAAGGCTAGGCGTACACCGGTTAGTCAAGTCAAGACAGGACGAGATTAGTCACGCTTAGTCACAGTAATTCACATAGCTGCTTATGGAGCAGCACACACCGATGCAATGACTAATCGGTGTGTGTTGCTTCATAACCAACTATGTGAATTACTGTGACTAAACGTGACTAACCTCGTCTTGTCTTACACCTCCGGTGTACGCCTAGCCTTACTAAATTTGAAGAACTATATCTCTCAAACTGTTGAGCCTACAATAACCATCTTGGTCATAAATTTTAGTAATTAAATTTTTTAAGAACTGTTTTTCATAAAAAAGTAATGTTTCAGGGTCGAAATTGACCAAACGTAAAAAATGCAACACTTTGCCATTTTACGGATTTTGGCGGTCATCCTGTAGGTTGAAAACTTAGATTTAAATCTCAGGACTATCATATACAACAAAAAAGGAACCGACTACCGTACCCCATATCACGCAAGGTGGACCCTACTTTTGATGACAATTCTACTGGGCTAACGATATTAATAAGGTTGAAAAGAGATTAACGGTTTCTACATGTTGTTATATAGACATGCAGTCATTATAATAACAGTTATAATATTTACCATAGTACTCATCACACATATAGATGTCATTGATGAGTTTCGGATAGAACTTGAGCAGGCGTTTGGCTAGATCGGCATGCACTGAGGTTGCATTGAGCAGACAGAGATGGAGAATGGTTTCACCCACTGCTCCCCTCTCGTTCAAGTCCCAGCACACGTCTCGGTAGGTACTTGGATCTGCAAGTGAGATAGAACACATTCTCAAAATTTCATTGAACTCTCATTTACCTATGGAAAACCGTTTTTTATACGTATGAGTTTGAACTCTACAAGCATTGTTCAGATTCCTGCTATTATCAGGATGAAGTAACATAAGGCCTACAAATTTAATAGTATACACGAAAAAAGTTTACTAATCAATTTTTAAGACGAGAATTTTCAAAGTAACACATTCATGAAAAGGACTTTCGTAATTCCAAAAGCCAGTTTCTTGAAACTCATCAATATAATACGTAGGCTAGGCCCACTACAGGCATTAAAATCATTATATTATTTTGTGATAAAGACGTTATGTTATAGCCTAAATATAATTTTAAAATTTCTCACCATCAGTTTCCTTGGGTTCAGGAATGCCTGGTATGTTGCTTCCTATTACATCAAAATCATCTGGATTCTCCATGTTTTTGAGAGGTGGGAGCTGGAATGATAAAAATAATTATTACTCAAAACGTTTCAAGACTCCTAGTTTGATGATCGTCTCTTATTCATTACATAAGATACTTGAAATCATCTAAAATCTTCATGTTTTTCGAAGGTAGGAGCTGAAATATCTTGAAATATACAAACTAAAAATACCAAATTTTAAAAATCAATGTTAAGGATATTTTGTTCATCATCGAGTCACTCAACACAATTGAATGTGATTATACAGTAGTATAATATAGAGTACTAAAAGACGACTGCCGTCTACTATCTGAGAATCAGATAAAGAAAGTTTTCGATTTGATATACATTTTATTGAATATAGTATTAATAAAATTAATAATTTTATAAAAAGTATTATTATAAATTAATACTTTTTTATTAAATTAAGTATTTATTTTTATGAAAGGAATCCTACAATTTTTGTCCGTGTAACTTATATTATACAGTAGTATAATATAGAATACTAAAAGACTGTAGTCTACTATCTAAGAATTAAATAAAGAAAAGTTTTCAATTTGATTTACACTTGAACAACATATTTCAATAATTTATTTTTATTAAAGGAATCCTACCATTTTTGTGCGTGGCCGATCTTTGTTTCGCAAGAGAACGAGTTTGGCGATTGATATAAGACGTCCATTGCCTTTATTGTAGAGAAAAGGCTCCACTTTTGTTTTGATTGCATGATCCAACTCGGCATACTGCTTATTTTGCGTAGCTCTTTTCATCAGCTCAACCAGAAGACCTCCACCTAAATCGTGGAAAAAGTGACAAAATCACTTGAATTTTGTTCAAGAGAATAAAACATTCAAGAGTTAATGAACAGGAAAATACATAAAACAACACAAGAATAATAAATATATATAATATATGAGACAAACATTTTTTAACAAGTGACAGTATCACTTGAATTTCAAATATTGTTCAAGGGATTAAAACATAAAACTCGAAACTTGTAGAGTTTGAAGAGTTAGTGAGTTGGAAATTGCATTCAATTATAGAAGAAGATATATCAGTAACACATTTTTGGATTTCCCTATCTGATCCCCATATTCGTATATGGAAAATGCATGAATCTATTATAGGCTATAAAATATAGAAAAAGCCTAAATTTGTGAATAAACCAAAAATTAATACCTATAATAATATTTGTATTTTTTCAAAGATATTTATGTTTCCTTCAGGTCGAAGAATCAAGCTAGTGTTATATTATTCACTGTGCTTTTGCGCACTCTTTTTCTACTTTATAGATTGTTTTACAACTAAAAGGTGAATTATTTCTCACAAACATGTCAATTTTTTCTCTTGTATTTCAATAAAATTGTACTCTTTCAAAGCAGCTCACGATCAAACGAAAGACTTTTGAGCGTCAAATGATTCTCTTGACTCTTGTATTCTTATTTTCATTTTCTCAAGCTTTCTTTATTTTTATGAAACAAATCGTACAAGGAGTTAATGAATTTCAATTTGATGAATGAATAATAAATACTGTATTACAAATTCTTCTGATGATTGTGACAAATTCTGTTGATTGTGATCAACAATAAAATAATGATTACTATCAACTATTATAGATGATAGGAATGATTGAGAGAAGTGAAAATTTTGAAGTTCTTAAAAAATCTTAAACTTTTTAGAAGTGAATCCCTATGTCCACACTTGGTCGAATTTTTGTGCTGCACAGCATGCTACCAATGCTTAAGCATATTATGGATCATGCAGGGCAGTACAGAAAATCGATTACATGTAGAACATAATAGATTGACATTGGACATAGGGAATGACTTACCTTTGAGATCGACCAGTTTGTACATAGTAATGGACGAAGTGTCCGTTTGTTTCTTGACACCACTGGTGACATTGCTCTCTGTATTTCCCATTGCATTCTAGTTTAGAAAAACTTCTTTGAAAAACTGGAAAATCTGTTATTTTGTCTCCTTTTCTTGTAGATTAATCACTGTAATACTAGCAACGAATTTGCTGCCATAATGGTCAAAGAAAATGCTTAAATGCTTAATCTGCAATAAATCGAGAAGAATGGATAAATTTACAAACAAGTCTTCCATAGATCGGTAGCTTCTTTTCCAATATTCAATTACGTTCTTTAATATCAAGAAAACAACTATGATCACTGCAATATGAAACATAATACTTGCAATATGAGTGGGCCTGATCATTACATCATTTCAATCAACAACCCATATACTTCGCTTAAACACCCCAACCTATGATACTATTCAACAAATTACCAAGTTACTACTATCAATATTCCAAACTATGAACAATAGCCTACTATTCAAACCAAATATTCAGAAACTTTCAATGTTAAATTGAAAAATGATTAATGGTACTGGTACACTACCTGCCAAGTATATAGTTTGTTCATTTTGCTAAGACACCTACTGGATTGACAATGAATTAGGGCCTATTACCTCGAAAAATTGATTAAAATATCTGTGAATGTAAAGTATATCTGGTTCATTCTGCCTGGGCTTTTTGCAATGTTCAAATTGAGTAAGAATTTATCCACTATGATGCAGCCATGTGAATATTGTATAGTGGATACACTTTGTACATAATGTATCCATTCATAGTGTATAATAGTGGATACATTTTATAGAGGATATACTCCTATAAAAAGTTGTTAAGGGTTTTAATGACAATAATTGATTTTCAGTTCAAGTGACTTAATAGGATGAACCAGCTACTGTACAATATTTGCAGAGTAACAAACATTGCAACTTGCAAGTGAAGATTATTTATCTTAAGATGTTGAAACACACATCTCCAAGCAATCAAATTCATACTTTACCTGTGAAATATTCGCAACTTAGTCATAAAATATCAGTTTATCTTTAACTTCACTAGGACCTACTTGAAAGAAGTGGGGTGAAACAACAGTAAAAGCATGAAGATTAATAATTTTTGTAAATAATCAAGCCTGATTCTTTTCAATCACTCAATCACGTTACTATTAGTTACGTTACAAGTTACACGATCAACTTACAAGAAAGGAATTACTATATACCTGTAGAATATATTTGCAACGTACACATAACACTATCAGTTACGACTATTATATTTTCCTATAAAATATTTCCTCAAACTCAACCCCAATTTTCAACCAAGTTAGCAAAAAAATCGCATTACCTGTAAAATACTTCCAACGCCGTCATCACTATCAGTTACCTGTAAAATATATTAAATAAATTTTGCAACGTTGTCATAACTATCTGCAACCACGATTTTTAATCAAAATGTTTTCCTCAAATCATGAAACTTCACCCAAGTTAGCAAGAAAAAATTACGTTACTTATAAAACATTTGCAATGCTGTCATAACTATCTGTTAGACTACTAATTTTTTTAATCGAAATGATTTACTCAAATCTATGAATCTCCACCGAATGTTCAAAACACCGAACTTCCCCAACTCCCTAATTTTCTACAAAGTTAGCAAGAAAAAATACGTTACCTGTAAGATATTCGCTAAAAAGAATGAAGAATTATTTTAAAAAATATTCAAGACTAATCCTTTTGAAATACTCAATAACACTCCATAGAGAGCAACAAAAAATACTTTACCTGTGAAAAATTCGCAACGTAGCCATAAATATCAATTATTACACTTTTTTAAACAGAACATATTCTCCAATCTATAACACTCCCCATGTTACCAACTAAAACACGAAGTAATAACATATCATCGAGTACTGAATGACCTTCCTACCCCTTGAACAGTGGGCCTAACACTAGTCGAGACGCAGCAATAATTTCGCTCTTGGGATTTCGGTCGATGAGAGGTACCAGTCGGCACGAGGTACGTTTCAAAAGTACCGCCTCCCCCCTAACGCAGTCCCCTCTTTTCGCAGTGTAATGTCACATCGCATGAATTCCGGAAAGGCCTATTCAACAGACAACATCCCCCATTCAAGGACTACTCTTGAAACAACAAGGTCACCCAATATTGGGGATGGCCTGTCATGACCCAGATTGATCCCCGAAATATTTCCAGTTACGCACTCAGATCGCACGCCAAGTTATAGATAGCATGCGGTTCTTTACCCTTTGACCTATTACTGTATAAAAGAAGTACGTCAATAATTCTGCCCTTAAAAAATGTCTTCCAGAATAATCTTCTTTTGGAATTTATATGGGCAGTTACACGAAAAACCAATTGAATTAAACCATGATGATTTCTTTATAAATTCCTTAATATATTAAATTTGTAAGTTGAATGTATATTGTATAAAATACATTAAAGATTCGGCAATACATTTACGACGAACTGCGATGTATAGGCTACACATTTGATTCTACTTCACTACAGACATGAAGTCATATTATTTTAAAATAGCCTACATATAAAGTCCTTTAAAGTCTAATAAAATGGACTTTTCATTGACATAGCTATGATTTTTATTATGTGACAATTATTATTTAAAATCAGTGAATTGTATTATGATTTTCAATTATTCTATAGTGTACTACATTTGTTGTATATTGTGACGAAGGTAATGCTTCTGAAGACCTCAGAAGCGGTTACAATAAAACCTATTTTCAATAAAAGTCCAATTTAAGTATAGAATAGAATAGGTTTTATTGTAAACGCTTCTGAGGTCTTCAGAAGTGGGAGATACAGATAATTCAATAAAATTTTTGTGCAACTGACTGAAAGTGATATAAAGTATATTACTGTACTTGCCATAATAAGCGATAAAAAATAAATTCTTGTGGAAAGAACCAGAACCCAACAAAATACAGCTTACTAAAGAGATGCTAAAACTACACTCTACATTCTCAAATACATGTCAATCAATCAATGCTAATTTCATTCATAATACTGAAAAAAATTATAGATTCTCAAGCTACGTCTAATAGATAGTTAATTAGTGATATTATCATGCAACAAAGGAATCAGACATAATAAAAAGCTTGCAAGAGGTTATAAATAATTATTTATTAGCACAGTTATAAAGAAAATTATGTTTTGTTATTTACAAGCAATAAATACAGTGGTGTTAAAACTATGAACACGTGAAATGAAATAACTAAAAATATGAACTTCAATACTAGTTATAAAGACCACAACCACAGCCTACATAAATCAGTAAAGACGATAAACATACAAACAAACATAATTACTTACATAAATTCATACACAAATAGATACAGACAACACATACAAAATATTATACAAACGACATTCATTCATCATAAATTATTCCTCTTTTTCTATTTAGCCCAGTAACATAGTACATTTCACCTTGCATGAGATGGGGCAGTGGGTTTCTTTGTTTAATAATGTAGGTGATAGTCCTGAAATGTTAAATCCAAGTTCTCGACCTCGGCAAACTTCCGGATCATCTCCAAAACCCGTAAAAAATGGCGAAATTTTGCACTTTTTTCATGTTTGACCAATTTTCAACTTGAAGCATCACTTTTTCATATAGGACACCAATATATAAGACTTAACGTAAATTAAATTACCTACAATTTGAGACAAAATTTGTTATTGTAGGTCAACAGTTTACGAGATTTGTTTTTCAAAATTTATCAAATTTTCCATCAATGCTAGTACATTTCAAGCAGTTTCACGAAACTTCTTGTGATTACAGGTGATTCCCGCGAGAGCTGGCGAGAAAATTGCGTGAAATTTCCTAGCATTTATGAAATTTGAAGAGTTATTATATCTCACTAACTATTGAGCCTACAATAACCAATTTGGTCTCAAAATTGTAGGTGATTCAATATTCTTTTAAAGCTCTATTGTTTGTCCTAAATCTATATGCTTCATAGTCAAAATTGACCAAATGCAAAAAAAAGTGCAAAATTCCGCCAATTGGATGATATAGTTTTAAACTTGATTACAGTCCACTCCAGAAATCCATTCAATGGCTTATTAAAGCAATTGATTATGAGTTTATAAATAACAATGAAATTAATCATATTGATTTCTATTAAATGAACTTAAAATTTATGACATAATACGAATGAAATTGAACTTGATTATGAAATTGATTATACATTAAATCGTAGGCCTACATGAAATTGATTATAGAAATCAGAGTACAATAACAATTGAATTAATTATATTCACCGGAACTAAAATTTCAATAAATAAAAAATTAAAATATAGGCTAATATGATTTAAATTCAATTTAGTTTTTAAATTGAGCAACTTATTGACAGGTAGATAAGCTAAATAAAAAATGAATTGAAAGAATAAAATAATAAGTAATTTGAAGCAAAAGAAAAGAAAAAGTAAAAAATGTGAAGCAAATGTCCCGAATTTTCCAAAGTCCAAAGCCTTAATCAAACATGTTGGGAAGAACCAAGCTCGCCATACTGTACAAAAAAAAAAGATCGTAGCAAACATAAAAAAATACACCAATTCAAAAGCGATCAGAGGGTAAGAAAAATGTAGTAAGCAAAAAACGTTGTCAAGATGGCAGCAGAGAGAACATAGTTCATGCATGAAAATAAGGAAACGAAGAGAAAGAAGAAATTCGTTAGAAGAAGCAGGAAGGGAAGAATTATTAAAAGCAAATACATAAAAGTAAATAACAGTTTTGAAAAGAAAAATAGTACAACAAAGACGATTAGAGAATTAAAAATTACTATTACTTTTATACTATGAAACTATAGATCATAAGAAAACAAACTCTCTAACTTTTATAATACTTTAATAATACTTTATAATACTTTTCTAATACTATAATACTTTTATATTTTATTATAATTGAGAACTAGTAATATTGCAAGTTTATTGACAAACGACTGCACATCAACTGGAGTAAAAATAAATGATGATTAAGAAATGGGGTTCTTATTTAAAAACCCATATTAAGAATAAGAAGGGGTAATAGATATAAGAATAAGGAATGGGTTATGACACTCTTTTAAACCCAGATTCTGAGTCGATTCTGATTCGATAATTAATCGAATAGCTACCAAGAATTAATACTGATATTTAAATTCAAAATAATTCCAAAGAAGATAAAAAGAAATAACAAAAATAAATTGAAGTAAATGTTTATTTCAACAAAAAAAAGGATACTAGGCTAACATATTTATCAAATTTCACACATTTAGAATTCAATCACTAAGTTACTTTTGTAATTTTATACATATATTTCTATTAGTTTAATTTGAAGAAATGCACCATCACTTTCATAAGTTCACGTTTCACAATAACATTACAGAGTTTCATAAGGTTACTTCCAAAAAATGTCTACCGATATTTTAACAGGGTTGCCGTTAATTCTTGATAGAAGTATTAAATGTATTTTTTCGAAATAAATACAAATTTGCTTCAAGTGAAATCAGGTACTAAACAAACAGCACTTTTAAGATAATTTATGTCACAATAACAACTAATCAGAATTGAAAATTGAACTGATAGCCTATGGATAAAAGGAATGCTACCGTAATGGAAAGTTATGTTTTAGTTTATATTTTCTCAGATAATTCAAGGCAGAAATATTTACTCCACTTTTAATTGAAAATAGACTTTACGAAAACTAACCACATCTATTAAGTTATCAAAAGTACTGATCAGATATCAATAATTAATTTTTTATCAAAGCTACTTGGAGGGTATACTAATTAATAATGCGATTCTAGAGAGTATCCACTGTTGTCTAGTGATAGTATTATAAATCAATGCTATACTGTTATGAATATTATACGAGGGAGAGTAAGTCCAAGCGCCCACTGAGGTGGAGTGGCGATGGCGTGGCAACACGCTAGATATAAACATATGAAACTAAATGAAACAGCACACATCGAGGTGACGGGCGCTGTTTCATTTAGTTACATATTTTTATATTTAGCGTGTTGCCACGCCATCGCCACTCCACCTCAGTGGGCGCTTGGAGTAAGTCAAGATATGAGAGGTTGGAAGGAGAGGAAGTGAGAAATAACCGTCTGAGAAAAAAAGGGAAAATCACAATATTACAAAGGAAATAATACTAGAAGAAAGGAGGCAGAATAGGGCATTGGGAGAATGTGGTATTAGAGGACAAATCAAGAAGGGAAGAAGTGACAAATTGGTTTCAAACGGGAAATATTATCAAGCTATTGTCATGGTGGCAGAATATATAAAAAGAAGAGGAAAAGAAACAAGGGAAGAAGAAGTAGGTGATAGGAAGAAAGAAGTTAGAAAACAAAAGGAAAAAGAAAATCCACATGCAATGCAACAAAACAAAACACGCAACAGTGAACAAAATAGTAAAGAACAAAAATACAGTTAGTAAACTTATTGCATCAAAATTGAAGAAATTGCTGTACAAAACATGCACTTCATAATATTGAAAATAATATAGGAAATATTGCAACAAATCAGAAGAAATGAGTTGAAGTTTGTAACATGCAAAGCAAGAAACAAAAAAGTGCTTAAAACATCTACTGAGAATCCAATTTCTAGAAATCTCAAGGGAAGACTTGTAAGATTTGTAAGGTTTGCTGTTGAGGTCAAAACTAGTAATAATTTAATTTATGACAAGAATGTGAATGTTCTAAATATTGATCGAAAAAACAAAATTTGTGAGGTTTTACTGTTGTTTTGACTATAACAGGGGTCAAACCATATGATCTAACAAAAAATGTCGAATACAAATACTGGGACTTGTCCCAACCACATATTTATTAATATATCGAGATACCAGTTTGGGTTGTTACACCATGTAACAACAAATTTTTGTAAAATTTGATTTATACGAAAATAGTGCATAGTGTAGAAACTTAGTGGACAAAGAACAATAATTACAAGAGATATCACTTGTAAACTGTAACAATCGAAACTTATACCTCAATACATTAATATGAGCTTGTGACAACTTCTAGTATTATTATTATTATCACCATCACTAGTAATATTATTTCCTTTTAGTATTATTATCACCATGACTACTAAACAGAAAGGGAAAGAAATGCTCTGAACAAAGATCGATACAAATGAACTACTAGAAAAATCTTCAAGATTTTCTACTATCATCATCACCAACTACATCACCAGAGCTCTCTGAGTTTTTAGGCGTGCATTGAATGAAAGCCACCTTGAGCTGCGTTGGTACTTGCCTGGGTGGGAATTCACGATGCATCGCAACAGCGTTATTGGCTGCCAGTAGACTGGTAGCTGGGGTCACTTGAAGTGAGGGACGACCCCCACGTGATTGGTTGACGTGAGCCAATGGCGTGATGAGGGTGGGGTTGCCTCGAGCCAATAGCGACGAGAATCTTGGCACAATTAGGGTGCTTGTGGGATCACGCTTCACTCCACGACCGATTGTAACCTTTTGTCCAGGATTGTTCTCCACCAGGGGCAGATTCGTCCTATTCTGCAGTATGCTCCGTTTCTGTGTCAACTTCACAGGCAACACACGACCTAACCTGACATTAATACTCTTCAAATTGCTCAAACCCTGCGCGGAAAGTTTGATCTGTTGGGGATTGATCACTTTAATCGGGCGACTAAATAACAGAGCCCTGTCTTTTTGTTGCATAGACAACACTGTTGATGACGTCTTAGGTGCTACTTCGGTCAAACCGGCAACCACGCTTTGAATTGCGTCATCACTTAATGGAGTCAACTGACAACCGGCTTTGTTTTCGGGCAAATTGTCCCAATCAACAATTAGATCTTGGAGATCATCTGGGAAGCTGTCAACTTCTTCTTGCTTGGCGGCCGCTTGGGCTTTCAAAAAGGCAATCTGTGAACAAATATATCAGTGATAATAAAATTCAATCAATGACGAAAAATAATTGGGAATAGAATTCATTCAATGAAGAAAAATCTTTGAGAATAGAATCCATTACTAGATATGAAAAGCACGTGCATTAATAGATTCATAAATGTAGTGTACCTATACGGTTTCCCTCTAGTACAAAACTTCTAAATTATCATGAATAAGGCCCCAGGGGTAGAAAAATAATCTAGTTGTCAACATAAGTTTAGCAAAAGCTCTTATAAAATAAATTCATTCAATGAAGAAAAATCTTTGAGAATAGAATCCATTACTAGATAGATATGAAAAGCATACATGCATACATAGATTCATAAATGTATAGTGTACCTATACTTTTCCCCCCTATTACAAAACTTCTAAATTTTCATGAAAAAGGCCCCAGGGGTAGAAAAATTAATCTAGTTGTCAACATAAGTTTAGCGAAAGCTCTTATAAAATATTTGATCAATTTTCAATAATTGAATAAGTATAACAATATAATAACAAATCTAAATTTAATAAATAAAACAATAAAATATATTGTCAATTCCACTATTTTATTACAGTAGTAACAGTACTTGGCCGCGGTTTCGTGTAGGTTACTGTTGAAAATGTGACTGGTGTAGCCACGAAACCGCGGTCCAGTGCTATTATTAATTATTTATTTTATTTATGCTTATGGCTTTTTTGGCGGAGAGACCCTTTCGGGTGTTCCGCCTCGCCGAATCCAGTTTTCCCTAATGTGAAATATGGAGAACATTATAGGTTAAGTCCAACACTGAATTTTCAACTTTCCCAAAGTCCCAAAAAATCTTCAAAATCAAAATCTTTCAAAAGATTTCTCAATCTGCTATTATTAATAAAATAGTGGAATTGACAATTTCTTTTAGTGTTTTATTTCATCATGGAGTTCTACAAAATCAATAAGATTTCTACAAATAAACTAAATTTATTAATAGACTGTTACCTATTTATTAAATTATTATTTTACCTATTAAATTTATTAATAGTTACCTGCTGTCCAATGGTTTTTCTGTGTCTAATTTTGTACATAATTCTCCAAACAGCAATATAGTTTTCTCCAATGTTGTCTCCTGGAAAACACAGTATTGTTTGTATTCATTTATTCTAAATACAGCATTGTACAGTGTATATCATTGGAAAATACATATATAAGAAAATTTTGAACAATAAAACATTATAAAATGATATTTAAAATGAAGTGAGGATGTATTTAGAATAAAATACTCAAATCGCGTATAATCAGCGACTCGGATAACAAAGATGTGTTTTTATTTTTAAATGATCAAGCTCAGACGAGACGGTTCCAGACTCGTCTGAGCGTCAACATTTAAAATCAGAGTCTCTGAGTATACGCGATTTGAGTATTCACGTGTGAGTAGTGCCGTACTGTTATAAAAATGTAAACCTAGTATCCAATGTAACCTTGGCTTAACCGTCTGATCCCAGTTTTTATATGTCTCAACAAAAATGCTGGTGTTTATGTCAAATTGTTTTTGTTCAACTTTTTGGTCACATGAAAGCGAATTCAACTTCAACATTAGTAGGCTATATACACATGTTGATAACAATTACATGGATAAAAGAGGAAAGATCCACAATTTCAAATGCAGCTACTCAACAATAAAGTTGAAGAAACTCATTCAATACTTACTCTCATTTAAAACGTGGCAGTCCAAATACATTTTTAATGCTGTTCTACAGCAAAATTCGCAATTGTTGCAAAACAATGAATCGCACTCCCTGTATTAGAAAAGTAAAACATAATATTACTAACTACCAATGAAATACATTGTATTTAATTATAGTGAATTTCAACAATATTGATTAAAATAAATAAATGATTTATAAAGTTGGAGAAAAAATACTAAAAACTAATACTACTACAAATACAAATTTACAAACATCTACAGTTATTTATACAGAATTGTGTTATTAAAAGATCAAAAGAATGTGTTATTATACAATAGTTTCTGTGTGGAAAATTGACCTACTCCACTATGGCAAGCCATGTTCTAGAGTAGGTTTGAATTTTAATAATTGCAGCATCACATCATTCCTTCCAAAATTAACTTAATCTTTCACGATTATTTTTAAACTGAAAATGTTTTGACATTATTGTATCAACTATAAATTTCAAAAAATTGAATAACTATTGCAAAATACTAATATTCCTTTCAAGATATAATAAAATTCCATTATTTTTTGGAAATATATAAATTACTATTCAAAGCAATGAGTTAACTACAATAGAATGCAACTTTATTTGTGATAAAATTTCATGCATGTTGGAGCAAACTTATTATTTTTATACAAGACAATTCAACTCTATTGGAACATCAAAAAGAAAAATATTCTCAATACTTCAAAAACTAATAGTAAAATAAGATGTCATAAATATTATCACTGAATAATAAGCGCTATCATAAGGACGCCTTAGAAGGATAAAAACTAGGATGCCAATAAATAAGCAAGACACATGCATTGGTGATTTGCCAAAGATGATTCCCACGTGAGTCCTAGACTTATGCATGGGTAATGGGAGGAATGGCGATTACTTGGGAATGGGAGGGATGACTTGACGTACAGTTCTAGGTGAGTTCCGAACCAATTTATATCAGCTCGAAAATATGTATAGCATGCTCAACACTTAGAGGGGGTTAGGATATGCTCAGGGTCAGTTACATATTCAGTCATAGCATAAAACTCATTTCCTAGTTGTTTTGTACAAGTATTTTTCACTTAAATTAATTCTATTACAATCACCAATTAATAAAAGACAGAGAAATTTGATGAGCCAGCAAAATCAATCAGATATCAATTTTCAATCATTGTCGTTATTCGGTCAACAAATAAATAATAATAATAATAATTCCGTGTAACCTGGCTGGCTCAGGTCTGGTGTCAGAGTTTTCAGGTCACTCCTGATCAGTTCAGGGTCTCTGACGTGACTTAACGCCTGTTTTTTTAGGCAGCCGGGACCGACGGCTTAGCGTGTCCCATTATTCGGTCAACTACAATCAGAGACTATAGCTCTGTTAGGCCGTTCGCCCACGGAGCAACTGCTATCTGATTTCGTTAAACGTTAGTTTGACTGGACTAATACAACATGCAAACACGCAACATGCAATTGAGCTTTTATGATAACTATAATACCGAGTGGCGCAAAAATAACGCATGGATTTGAGTAGGATAGTATTAGTGGAGTGGAGCTGTCTGTGACCGCTGAGTGACACCGTTTTGTAGGTTAAAGTATGCAGGTTTAGTAACAATGGCGCAATTCACCTAACAACATCGCCTATTATTGCTGTTGAACAATATTTCAAATAGAATAAATCTGCCATCGTCGTTCAACGGAGCTTTAGTAGAGGTTTAAGTTGAGCGTATTGGCATGTGATTCTTCTTCACTTGAAATTCAAAGTTTACTGCCGTAAATATCGTTCAATTGAAGATCTAAATACTACAATACATGAAGAAATTGCTGCTGTATCAAAAGTTATGGACAAATTTGAGGTTAATGAGCATTGATGCATTAAGGGCGCCATCTTTCCAATGTAATTTTTTTTAAATACTCAAGTGTAAGATGAATGTATGATTAAAATTAACTTTCTTATAACACTTTGAAAATCATGCGTTATTTATATCATTGACCACAGACCAAAATATCAAATCAATCTTTAGTCAGTATATCTCAACTATAGGTCATTTTAATCATAGATTGACATTTGATCGACTTTGACTTGACCAAAGATGTCAGACATGCAAATAAAAAAAAAACGTGCCAGGCTGTCATATTATTGACCAAAGACCAAAATATCGAATCAATCTTTGGTCAGTGCGATCTTCGGCCATCTATAATTTATTGATTAAGCTTTGATCGACGTTAGTTTAACCGAAGTTATAAAACGTGCAAATAAAAGGAGTGCGAGGTGCATATTGTTGACCCTAAACCAAAGCATCAAACTATTCATTGACCAGTATTATCTACGATATACTATAATCGGAGATTCATCCCTGATACCACGCAACCAGGGGCCTGTTTCATAAATTTTAGAAGACCTGTAAAAAGGAAAGAGGCGTACACTCACACACTAGACATTAATATAATGGAGTAATATACAATATAGTTCAAGTCTAGTGTGTTATCGCCTTTTACAGAACATCTAAAAAATTCAGGAGTCCTGTAAAACAGGGAAAAGGAGGTCACACACTATCTTACACATGTAAAGTACGGCGTACTATGTAAAAATGGAAAGTTTAGTGTGTGTCCGCCTTCTCATGTATAACAGGACTTGTAAATTTTTATGGAACAGGCCTCAGCTGCACTATTATGATATTATGTCGTGCAAATACAATGAAACACGCTAGAAGCTAGCCATCGCAAACCCCATTGAAGACTTACATTTTTTTTGTCTCTCTTCAGTCATAGAGAATTTCCCCTCCATTTTCCAATGACAAAATTATACAATAATCTCATCATTGGTCAGAAACCTTCTTTGTATCCTATTATAAATAAAATTAGCACGGTAATTAGAGTTTAAGATCAGTGTTTTTATAAGGAACATCAAATTATATGGCACAATTACAAAAGGGTAGACCTATTTATTTAGGTAGATGATTTCAACCTTCATGAACTGAAGTAGGAAAAGGATTTAACAAATTAAGGGTATGAAGAGAGTAAAGGAGTTAATCAAGGATGAGGGAAGAATGAAGAATGGGGAGTATGTTGACAATAAAGGACAACAAAATAAAAATTAAATTAATTCTTCAACTCGATAAAGTAGAATTTTACAACATAGGTAATTGCTTCAAATTTGATCCAATTATAAACAAAGATATAATTATTCAGGAACACTCAACTTGTAAAGTATGAAATATCCAGATTTAATACGTGCAGACCAATTATTTTGGTTTACATTGGTTAAAAAAAAAGAGAATTTATAACCGAGATGTTTACTTCTCAACTAATAGCAATTATTCTGATGGCTTTCCATATTACAAAAGGGCTCAGTTTAATTTCAATAACAATAATGACCGTTTCGATCATAAAAACCTAAACTATAAGTATCATAAGCATTTACCACAACTATAACTCACAATGAAATGCATGACATCTTTACTTGAAATTTATAGAAGTACTGAATTTGTAAGTATTAATAAGCTACCGTCGCACTAAAATATCTAAAATCTTTCAAAATTCGCCTCTCCAAATGTGGGGAAATAGGAAAAAATGAACAAAAAATTCAAAATGCTCTCCCTGGACCGCCTACAAACCAGTAGATTTTTGTTGGCTCTGCACAAAAAAATTAGGGGGGCTCAACAGCCAGTACTTTGCTTGTATTTACTCGTACCATTCTGTATTCGTATTTCGTGATAATGGGCCTATAGTATTTAATGTAGCCTAATTATAATCGTATTTTATTTTGGTAACATTAGGCTATATAGATTATAGGTTTATAGAGAAAAATTGAATAGGCTACTTTTCCAAATTTTTAAAATGATCGGTGAAAAATTGCTATAGCCTACTTGAAAATTTCAAGTCAAAAAGTTAGGTCAGTACTTACCAGTACGGAGACACGGTTAGCAACTGCTTGACATTGTAAAACCAATTTGAGCGCTGCTGATTCACAGGTTGATCAGCCTGTAATGGATCTTCCGAGAGCCATCTGAGCAAGTTCTCCAGAGTCTTCAATCTTTTCGAAATTATCAACAATTGCCTATCTAATATCATGGAAGGTGATAGGTCAATGACACTAAAAAGTGGTTCGCTTTTTGTTGCAGTCGAAGTTTGATCAGTCATCCTGAAAACAATATTATTAAAAATTAATGAAATGAAGATGAATAATAATTTGGGGAAACACTTTTTGTGCGCCACCCTAGTGTGTTGAGTACATGAACCCTATCGCCAGCCTTGCAGTTCAATTTGTGGTACGGTACCGGTAATTCATTGAATATTCAGCTCTTACATTACTAGCCAATCAGCTAGAGTTAGCTAATTCAATGTACGCGTTTACAATCGATTCAATAATATGTTATTCTGATGAGAAAACCACAAAAATTAGCTGTCTGGTAAATCTTATTTGAAAATCTAAAATAAATATTCTGGTAGAAATCTCATATCGTTCCCAAATCTTTACGGGCAGGCGCTCACGTCTACTATAACTCTATAACGTATTGTGATAGCATACCCTACCGTCACAGACAACTGTATAGTTAGTCTATGCTACTGTACAGCGTGGGACTATATTTTCTTTCAAAAATTGGGTTTTTAAAAGACCTGGTAGCTGGTAGTCTATAAAATAGGCTTACACTTGATTTATACTACAATAATTATATTTTGATAAAATCTCAATTGTAGGAAATTTGGGAACAACGTAAAATCAGAAACCGGACAACCGGGCCCCGGCTTTTTACAGTAAGTTTTAATGTACACCACAGTCAAGTTATGGTGTTACTGTATTTATTTTCATGTATTCTAATTCTAAAATGTACGTGAACCAACCAACAAATTTCAATTTATCACAATTTTCTCATTCAAATCCAATGAGTACGGTAACTTAGGTTATTTCAAAGTTGTTTGGCTATTTCAATGTTTACAATGAATAATCTTACCTGATGCTTCGACTCTTCAGTACCGGTATACTTTTGTACTGCAGTTGAATGTACTGTAGTGTATTTATGTGGATTATTTAAGTATTTATGAGAATGTAGTGTATCCACATGGATTTGACAGAACGGGAGACAGATGAAACACGCAACAGCAAGAAGGCCAAGAAAAGAAGCAAAAATTGCAACAATTGGAGAACGCCAACAGCTGATTTGAAATCAAACGGAAATCGTTTTGAGCGGTATATTTAAAAAATCGCGCTTTCAATATTGAGTTTGGTTTAATATTAATTTGTTACCTTTTGCAACTTCATCAGGATAGATTTTCTATTGAATTGTCTGAACCTTTAATTTATGATCTCATCAATAGGTAGCTTACTCATATTATTTTTTCATTTGTGAATAAAAATATGATTGCCGTAAAAAGTTTCTCGGTACCGTAATGATTGAATCGTCTACTAAACAAACCTGCATGTCAAGTTAAAGTTACTGTATCAGGTAATTGAGTTGAATCATGTTCTCAATTCCTGTATGAGTAATAATAAACTATTTACGTTTATTATGGTCATCAAGTCAGCAATGTAGGAAACAGATTTTTTATGATCATGCCAAATCGATATCTGAAATACATTCTGTGATATTGACTTCGACAAAAGCTGAAATGTGCACCACTCATCTAGGTCTAGTTTAATATAAGATTATCTGAAAGTTGTGCAATTTCACAATGCTGTAAACTATAAAAGGAAAAAGGCTTTGTCATTCATTCGCTGTCAATCTCGATAAAAACCTGTTGAATTCAGATTCAAGTTTTGAGTCGATTTTGAACTGTAAATTTGTGAGTTCAACTCAGGACAAATTCCTTTATAGTCATATGACATTGCTTCATTTCATTGTATATTTAGTTTAATAGTAGCCTGCCAGTAATAATCCAGACGTTAAGTTTATATTGTGAATAAATTGAAGATTTACAGAAGATGTACAGTTGGGCTAACATAAAAACTGCCAAACATCTTATACTTTATATAGATTAGATATATAAACCACAACTTTTTTCATATTTCAACTCAAACATATTCATAAAATCAACTCATAAACAACTCATTTTCACTTGGAGGACATGAATAATAAGCTAGTTTACATTACCTGTACACATGCAAATCAAAATCAATTGAGAAATATTGATAGTTATAATAACATTGATATTGAGGCTTCTTCAGAAATCTTCACCACCAAAAATGAAAGTAAAGTCATTTAGTTATAAAGTTATAATTGCTCATTATCTCCTAAACGGAACGGAAGCGAATCTGAGAACATAAGTATTCACAGACAGACAAACAAACAATAAATTCTTGTTTCTCTCAAGTACTATAAGGATGCGGAGTGTGAACTGTACGATTTTAAATTCTTGAACATTTTTGTTGAAAACCAAGATGAAAAATATGAAAATCGCTCATACTCTGGAAGATGTTAGTCCTTGAAGAGATTAAAAGGATCAAAATAATAATTTTCCTACTTTATTAGTACTGACAATAGTAGCCCCATTTATACTTAGCAAGGTCGAGATTGTGAAAGCTCTTAAATTATTACTGTATAGCCTACAGATTTTTCTTCTGATTATTGTGGTAAGAGACAGATCATTCATAACTGATTGATTAGAACAAATTATTCAATTCTCAACAATATTTTAATAGATATTTATAACAATTTCAAGCTATACAATCCTAAACTATAATCCTTCACAAAACTGATAATAACAGAGAAGAAATAATATGATCATCCTTCAATAATAAATAATTATTACATTAATTATAATACATAGCATTACAGTTGACAAAAAATCAACAAAATACCATTTCAATACATAATACTAGGAAATACTTTTCAACAATACCGTACACATTTTTACATAATTATTTCATCATGAAGCAAAAATCTCAACAGTTGAGTTCATCAATTATTACTCTTAACACAGCAATCATTTATGAGAAATAAGGAAATCCATTGTGACTAATTCCATGGAGTTGGAAAGTCTCAACCGCAAGACTGCAGTCTTGAAATATCTATATAATACAGCAAGTAATTAATAAATTGAAGAAATGCACTTTCATTTAATAGTAGCCTAATTCAACTACTAAAAGTTTAATAGTTTACCTATCCCAAAAATTTGACCCTCAACCTATAATTCCATATCATTTTAATCTTTCTCTCACCAATTTCTTTCTTCTCTTTTCACGGTGACGCTAGAATCCTATAATACCGAATTTACACGCTTCAAGTGGACAGACGAGTTCACTTGCACCAGTGGACTTATATCAGCTACATTCTACATGTAAACTGTATTGTCCTTGATTAAAGGACATTACTCAAACTTAGTAAGTACTTACTAGTACTAATTATACTAATTCGTACTAATAAGTACTCATATATAGTTTTGAATACAGAGACTGTATAATAACAGTGTGGCCATTTGATGTCACACTTTTGATTGATTTGCTGGGACTAAACCACCATACTTTTGTCAATTCCCATAAGATTTAGTGACATCTTACAAGTCAAGACTTGTGAATGTCAACTTTGGTGACATCTATTAAAAGGTAATAAACTATCTTTATTCCTTTACGAAAAACTCAACACAAATTAACATTTCTTCGAAATTATGTTCCTGTATGATATAACATCTTTGATACGAAAATGAACATATACTTTAAAAAGATGATCTATTTAATCTATTTATTCAGTAATGTACACATAAATACTTAATGAAAGGTTCAACAGGCTTAAGCCCAAAACTCATGATGACATGTAATAATAGACAATGAACTATTTTCATTCCATTACCAAAAAAAAAACTTTTTACATCATCACAAATGAATCTTTTGTACAAATTATGTATAATATAACATATTTGATATTTTCATGCAGTTGTAATACGGTGATGTTTGGTCGTGGACACACAGCTTTATGACACTTAAGGAAACAACTTTAAAAAAATTATTAAAGATTCTTGGTATTTCTTTAAAATGTCAAAGTTACATGATGTTTCGATAAAAGTTTTATAAAATTAATCAAGAATATACAGTATCAATTAACAAAAAAATATAGAGATATTTTACAATCGTTGTAGGGATTATATAATTCATATTTATATGAGTATCGATTTTACAAAATGTCATTGATAAGAAATTAGTAGGGTATTTGATTTTGGTAGTACTGAATCATGTCATAGGTGCGTGTGCGAATGTTCTTGAAAGAGCCGATGATAATTGAAATCATGTAAGCTGCCGCTTCCTTGTCGCTCGACTGAGGCGCGAATCGTGCCCTCAACAATTTTATGGTTTGGCCTCTGAAGCACGGCAGCCCCGTATCCAACATGAGTGACACCAACGAAATTATTGCCTCTTGGTAGGGTCTGCAACAGAAAATCTTTATATAAAATAGGGAAACATGTTTTTTGTGACAAGAACTCCTCCGTGGTTTCTCAACTGATTTTGTTCGTTCACGTCTCATTTGAAAGATCTCATTGAGTAGATGTTTGATAAGGTCTTACATTCTGAAAAAGTATTTGTGGAGATCAGGAATGTACGATCAAAGTTTCAATTTTTGCCATTGCTTTAACGTAGGGATAGGTGAGCTGAAAATTTTCATATTCCAACTTATGATTTGATGATAAGCTGGTTTGAAACAAAAGTTTCATTTTTCATTGTTCATTGCACCCGTAAGGGCATTTGTGCAGAGAGAAAAAGAGAAAGATAGAGGGTGAGAGAAAGAAAATAGAGGTAGAAACAAAGGGAATGAGGGTGGGAAAGAGAGGAAGAGAGGGATGAGGAGGGGGAAGAGGAAAAAGGAAGGAACGGGAAGAAAGTAAGAAAGAGGGAAAGAGAGACAGGGAGAAAAGACAGAGAGTGAGGGAGGGGGGTAAAGAAAGAGAGAGAGGGAGTGATAAAAAGAGAGAGGCTGTGAGGAAAAGACTGGAAAATGGTGAGGTGAGTAAAAGAAACGAAGGGAGAGTAAAAGAGAGGAGAGGAGTGGCGAGGGAAGGAGAGAAGAGGGAAGGAGCGAAGAGGTGAGAATAGGAGAGGAGAGGAGACAAGAGGGGAGGAGATGAGAGGAGAGGGAGAGAAGAAGAGATGACAGGAATGATAGTAATCATTGAATTACTATTCTATGAACTGAGCTGCAAAAGTGATATCAATAACGAACCTTATTATTAAGTTTTTAAAAATTTATATTGAAAATTATGAATGGCGTAAACAATAATTTGAATTAAACAGAAATGCATTATTCACAACGCTCATTTTGATTACAGTAGACAATAACAATTCACAATAAAAATGGAAAAGAATTAAGAAAAGGTTCAACGTTGGAAACAATTAGTTCCGTTATTAGTATTATTATTATATATTAATATATTATTATGTATTTAATTATATATTATTATTAGTTCCCAACTTGGAATGTTTTTTCTTCAATTATTTTTCATTTTTTGTGAATTGTGATTGTCTTCTGTAGTCAAAATAAGCGTAGTGAAAACTAGCAATAACTATTGTTTTGCTAGCAATGTTTGATCACCAGGTGACATTGGCAGTATTGTACGGTGTTTATCTTCCATCATATAATGTTTCAAGCCACAAAAATTAATTATCAAATCTCAAGGTAATTATTCATTTTGTATTTTATTCTAGTGTTGTACCGATTTACTTTTGTATTGTTTTCTTTTCTTTTTGGCAATAAATATTGATTGATTGATTGATTGAAACCCATGAAAATTTTAGGAAAACAATCATCATGCAGCCTGGTAAGAATGCAATCAACCTGATTGAAGGATGAAAACATTATTTTGCTGAAAGCTGAACTTTTTTTGTCCAAAAATGTTGTAAATGAAATATTTCCAAGCTACACGTAAACCACATCCGATTAAAAAATATTCTTGAAATCGAATGAATTAGTCAATCTGTTACGAAACGTATTAATTTGAAACTTATAATCCCTCTTCCACACACAGGCTTTGCCTTTGTGGAGAGATTTCATGAAGCTTCTTAAAAAATAGTATTGTATTTTCTGTAACTATGATATATTTTAGTTAGATTTAGTTACTACAGTAGTATTAAACTTTATTCAATTGAAACTGTAAGTCTTATATAATATTGTTTGTTTGCAGAGGATGTAATATTATTGTATGATTTTAATTTTTGTAATGTGATGTCATGAAAAATAAAAACCAATTTGAATTTGAAGAATTAGTTTCTATTTATGTTTTCAAACATCATCTTAGTACATTCATAATAAACTTTGAACTGTGAACATATTTATCTAACTTTGAATTGAACTTAGTTCTAGAAATGTCTGACGATTCCTTACACCCCTTTTACAGGAGGTCATTGGATGATTAATACCAAATACCATACATTTGAACTTTGCGTTTTCTACGTTAATTGATCTATAAAACAACCAAAACAAAAGTTTAATTCCATTACCTGACAGCCAAATAAGCCTGAACACAGAGCTCGGTGAACCATCTGAAAGGAGCCGCTTCTATCTT
Organism: Laodelphax striatellus; assembly: GCA_017141395.1. NCBI lineage: Eukaryota > Metazoa > Arthropoda > Insecta > Hemiptera > Delphacidae > Laodelphax > Laodelphax striatellus. Next base: position 8,118,370 of record CM029540.1, read on the forward strand.
GCCACCCATCACCATCACCATTTCATCGGTCAGCTTTATATCGGGCTCAAAGCCGAGATTACCACCCGGCGAACTTTCAAACATGAATCCGAAATCTGCAAACATATCAGATAATACGATAGTTGGAAAAATGATTGAAAATCATTACCCTTATGAGAATGAGCCCTTAAGACCTTAATACCATCGATTGAATTTCTACGAACAAGGAGATTTTTGCAATGCGCGGGAGAAGAGTGGTCGAAAAGAGTTTTCTCTTTCAGCCGCCATTTTTCAAACGATAATCTTGAAAATGCTAGCAAATTTTTCAGAAAGATCTCTGTAGAATTGTTGTATAACCTTAGAAATTCGATTTTAAACTTGATTTAAGAATTTTAGATTTAAATGGCAGTAGGCTATAAGTCGATGTAAATTGAACAAATTTCAAGGTACAGCAACAATTATAGCAACTTTTAACTTCAAGATCAACCACACATAAAACTTTGAAAATGTTTTTCCCAATGGTATTAAGGCTTCTTAAGTTTCCTTCTGTTGGCAGTGTTGAAAGACAACTCATATGCAGTTTTATATTTTTTGTACAGTAATTTTCTGTATTTCATGATCTACTTTATATATTACGTCAATTTCTTGTTTAAAGTGCTGTTATAGAATTTGGTAATGAATTTCAATTACAATTTCAATACTTTATTGTAATCCTAAAAACCTTTATATAACTGTATGTCAATATTGAAATATTGACTTACAATATTGTTAATATTGTAAATTTTAATTTAAATTGAATAAGATAACTTACCAATGTGAATGATGTGGCCATTAACATCGAGCATGATGTTGCCATTATGTCTGTCTTTTATCTGGAGCAGGAAACCGACTACACTGTAAGCAGCCATTGAGCGTACGAAATTTCTTCTGGCATTCTAGATGAAAAAAAAACCAGAGAATACAAATTAATAACATTAAACTAGCATGAGAACTACCGTCAATAGCCATCAAATTGACAAGACAAAACCAAATAGATAAGAAATTATTCTATTCATAAATTGTAGATCATAGGAACGTTTTAAAAAAGATTAGTTTGGATCACTCAAATGTAAAAAGATTATTGATTATAAAATGTAACTAGGAAAATTGATGACTTCTTTACAACTCTGAATGAAATTTGAGAAAATATAGTTTTATAATGATATATGATGGTATACTGACTTCTCTATGATATGTTATTTATATATATTTTTGGTTTATTAGAAGAAAACTAAATAGGAATTATTACCTGGAATTCCTTGGTGGTTTCATCGCCATAAGTTTTGAGGAAGTATTGGTACATGTCAATGTCAGTTTGCCGACCCAGCTGATCTCTCGACTTGGCATCTGGCACACATTCAATTACTCCACACTACAACAAAACGGTCAATTATTTTCATTCTCATAATAATGTAAATATCTTCGAAACGGTTTGGCATATTGATGAGCGGTTTCACCATTAATTTTGTCTTAAATTTACGTATTGAATCATGTATTGCATGACCACCTTCTTATTTAAAAAATAAACTTACATTCAAAATGGCGGATCCAAGATGACGGACCAAAGTTTTAAAGTTACAGAAAAGGTGTATTTTTAATTTGAGTAGGATCCTCAATCACACCTACCATCAAATTACTTTTGTAAATGAAGTATTCAGCCGATTTCATACTTTTCGCCCACCCTCTTTGTGATTGAATGAGATCGATGGCATTTGTACACGATCTATCCAATCTATATACGCCCTTCTTGAATAAAGGCAGCCAATCAATCACAAAAATAATCTTGAATTTAACAGACAACTTGTAAGGCACTAGCACAGATAAGGTATAATCTAGGATAATCTAAGGAAGGTATAATCTAGATAAGGATTACTACCTTATCTGTGGCACTAGTCAAGCACATAATGATTTGCTGCGTTATAACAGTGCATATCTGGTTTGTGGGTACCTTAAAAGTCATCTGTTCAATTCAAGTTGTTCAATTGCATAGAATTAGATTTTTTACATGTTTAATAGTCAATAAACATGAATCAAGCACTTAATAGTTATGCGCACGATTAAAAACAACTGTCGATTCAACTAAAATAATCAATAAATGTATATTTTCAAATTAATTCTTACCCCTGGAGCAGTTGCCACGACACGGTACGGAAACAAGTAAAGATCAAGTCCAACTTGCTGGAAGACATTTTTGAAAATTCCAATCACTTGTAAGGCCAACATGTCTTGACGTACGTCATCTCCAACCTGTGAAAAAAAACATAATATTTCCGGTTCAATATAATTTTAAAATAAAAAATTCAAAAGCAAACACAATTTATGCTAGACTTAACAAACCAAAAACATAAAGGTATCCGAGTAGTATCCATGAATAGACTGAATACCCAATCTTGAATATACACCAAATTGAGAAATCCTATATGCCTATTTCATTAATCAAAACATCAAAACACACAGATCAATCCAAGGTACAGAGCGTGCCATCCAAATTGGCGTCTAGGGGAGGCTGTGCGAGAGAGATGGATGATCTCTCCCACCACGTTTCCCCTCCAGCCGCTAAGGCTAGTATAGTCAGTGAAGCAAATAACATCATAGTACTGCTATAGGTAACCGAAGCGAATATGAATTTTTTTATAAAGCTGAGTTTGCCAGCTGAATGAACTTTTGAAATTTACTGTACCGCGAGTCAGCAGGCACTGTAGTGGGAGAAAGCGATCAACGCGCATGCTCCAGTGAGAGGCCAGTTTGGATGGCACGCTCTGTAAACACAATTCTAATTACCTTGGATTTATCAAACGTGCTATTTTCGTTTGTTTCGACTCCTGATTTCTGAGGTTTACAATCGAAAAAAATATGCTAAAAACGCATTCTTCGAATTTAAAGGCACATACAGTACAGTAACTTCATTCTTATTTCGATTAACTGCATTATTTGGTAGCCTACAGCAGCCATTGATAGATTCTTGAAAGAATTCAATTTAGAAGAATTCCTGAACTGAATTCATAAGAATCAGTTGGGTTTAGTCCCAACAGCCTAAAATGCATCAAAAGCTCAAAAATCAGGAGTGAAAGGATACAAAACGTTATTTTAGACTGTTGGAGAATTAAACTTTTTATCTTGATGGGACTTATTTATCGTATGGGACTTCTATTTTTTTTAACAGGCCCTTGTATAAGTTTGAAAATGCGCAGGAATACAGCTTAAAAATGCGTATCAAGTGCTTTAACGTGTTTTGTTAATATAGTTGCTACGTCAATAACTGTTGATCAATAGACTCCACCAAACCGGTAAAGCTAATAAACGTCATTTTGAAGATTTCAATAGATTTTCATTTTCAAAAGCATTGTGTGTCAACAACCGAACCACTATAAAAACATGCGCTGCACAATACAATTTACCCATTAAATATCAGCACCATCTGCAATCTACGTTCTACAAAATGTTGGTAAGTTCACTGTGATTTTATCATAATCTATATTAATAAAAGAGAGTTGGTGTCTGTACGCTCGCTTATAACTCGAGAACGGCTGAACCGATTTAGATGATTTTGGATTAGTTTGAATTGTTACAGCACTGGTTAACATAATATGTATTAAAATATAAGAAAATCCCTTTATAATTAATAAATAATTAGTACATTAATGACCTAACCTATCAAACATTTTACAGACCTATGATTTGTTTTGAACTTGCCAGCTACCGAAGAACGGAAAGATGATCGTGATTTAAGATCAGGAAAATGAGCAGTATTATCTTAAGCTTCAGTAGCGCAGTGGTTATAGCATCTGCGTGTCAACCTGAAGATTGCGGGTTCAATTCCCACTCCGGACAAATTTTTTTTGTACTAGGTTTTCTACTCAAATTATTTTTTACGCTGGAATCATCAATTAAGAATGAGTTATCGGTCGTATCATATATGTTTTATTGTTTCTAAGAAGGGGAAAAATAAATTGAAATAAAAAAATTATTGATTATATAAAATAAAAAATAAATTGATTATATTAAATATATTTTTACTTCGTGACATTTTGGGGGGGGGGCATGAAGGAGTAACATTTGGGGGAAAGAGGGGGTGACATTTTTGGGGGGGTTACGTGAAGGGATGGCCAATGGGGGAAGAGGGGGTGACATTTGGTGGGAAAGAGGGGGTTGACATGAAGGGGGATTTGTGGGGATGACATTTGGGGGGAATGAAGGGGTGACATTTGAGGGATGACATTTTTTGGAGTGTGGCATGAAGGGGGGGACATTTGTGGGGAGAAGAGGGGGGACATTTGGGGGGGGGGATAAGGTGATAGAAGTTCGCCGGGACAGCTAGTAATTAGATATAAGAAAATTCAAAGATAGCTCTATACAATAGGTCTGAAAACTTATGCAACTGCAAAATTGTCAAGAGAGCCAAATAACAATAGAAGATTTGATGAATGCAACTGTAACAAAAATTATACTGTCACTTTTGTAGTCTACTTTCTTCTAATGAAATAATGGAATAATGAAATGAAATAATGATTTATTCATCAGAAATAAAAAAAGATACATACATCTTGCAATAATATAATAACTCATGTTCAAGTAAAATATAAAAGTAAAATAAAATAATATTATCCTGTATTTCTGATTGAATTACACATATGCAAAGCTTTGTCTAGCTTGACCGCATATGGGAGTACAATTGTCAGATCCATAACGGTACAGAATGGAAAGTTTAATGATAACGGTACAGTATAAATCATATACATGGAAATAAAATAAATTGACAATAACATATCCTTTATAATTTTGCAATACCAGCTGAAAATGTATAGTAAAAAATTTCAATTCATATGACACCCAAAAGGCTAATAATAATTATTATCAATATTAAACCATTTTCACAATATTTATTGACTATTGCAATCTATGAATCCACAAATCAATTTTCAACACGAAAACCAGAGCTTAAACTATAGGAAAATAGTTTTGTTTTCTTGTGATTAGAAACACATCGAAGATTCTAGTCAAGATTTATTACAGCTATTTTTGTATTAAAAGCTAATATCCTCTCCTAGTTTCTTTTTTGTCTAGCATTTTAAATTGTAATGTCTTTTTTCCCTAATAATAATAGGTAGTACAAATTTATTATCCATAATAATTATGTGGGCATCATTTACAGCAAAAAATATTGCTTTGAATTATTGTTGTAGAAGGTCTACCAAATCCTACTGTTGACATTGATGTTGGTTAGCCTGGACGTGCAAGCATGGTGTGGGGGCAAACCGAAGACGAAAGATGATCAAGACGACGATGATTTTTATAAAAGTCAAGGAATGGAACCTTGGAATTAGAGTAGACTATGGCTACTAACACTTAGCTTCTTGTACAATTTTGTATAAAAATGCTAAACATAATAAAATAAAAATTTGAATTTAAAAAACTTTGTTCTTCTATTTCTTTCACCTCTTCCTCTTCACATTTCTTCTTCTTCTTCCTCCTCCAAATCTTCTTCTTCTTCTTCCTATTCCTCTTCCTACACCGCCTCCTCTCAAATTTTTAGCAAATTTTACATAAAAAATAATTATTTTATATTCGAATAAGGCGCCGAGAATCTATAAACTTTAAAACATTGTTATAAATCTGCTACTCTCGCCTTATTTTATTTTATAATTATTTTATACTCGAATAAGGCGCCTTATTAGTCTAATTATGCTAGACTTTACAAACCAAAAACATAAAGGTGTCCGAGTATAAGTTTGAAAATGCGCAGGAATACAGCTTAAAAATGCGTATCAAGTGCTTTAACGTGTTTTGTTAATATAGTTGCTACGTCAATAACTGTTGATCAATAGACTCCACCAAACCGGTAAAGCTAATAAACGTCATTTTGAAGATTTCAATAGATTTTCATTTTCAAAAGCATTGTCTGTCAACAACTGAACCACTATAAAAACATGCGCTGCACAATACAATTTACCCATTAAATATCACCACCATCTGCAATCTACGTTCTACAAAATGTTGGTAAGTTTACTGTAATTTTATCATACTTTTTTTTAAACAACATCGAAACATTGAAAACATTCCAACATTGAAAATGATCTCCCTAATCGTGGTATTGCTTTAAAAACTTAGTATGATGAAATTTTACAGTGGCATAGAAAAATTGTAGGTTGGAAATGTATCACTCAACATAAAATATGATTCACTTATCATCTCAATGTAAATCTTATGGGAATTGGCAAAAGTATGGCTGGATTTGTCCGAGTTAACCAATCAAAAGTGTGATATCAAATGGCCACACTGTTATTATACAGACTTTGTACAATCTACTATTTATTGCCAAAATGATTATATTACAAAGATGCACATATTAAAATGTAACAATTGGCACCGTTAGCCTAGCGTAACTTGTTCGCTAACGACGAGTACATTTCGACATTATATTTGTTACATTGAAGAATAGCGTCACACCTTGCTATAGCAGTACTGATCACGAGTTCGACTCTTGTTTTTCTATAAGTTTCCCTTATCTTGTTTCTCGTATTTTTGTTTTATAATTTTCCCGTATTCTTGTTTTTTTTTCGGAGTAAAAAGAGTTTCCCGTTTCTGTCTGGCATTTTCAGGTATTATCCTTCCCCTCATTACCCATGAACAATGGAAATACAGAGTGATTCAAAAAGAATACCACAACTTTGAAAATGTGTATTTAACGAAAGAAACATAATAGAACCTTCTGTTATACATCATTACAAAGCGTATTTAAAGAAGTTTTTTTCACTCCCAAAGAAGTTCAAAGATGTTCAATATGACCCCCTCCAGACACTCCGGAGCAATATCAACACTGAAACCTCCCTCAAACTCTTTCCACTCTCACTGAAGCATGTCAGGCGTAACAGTTTGATAAGCTGCTGTTATTTCTTGTTTCAAATCATCAATATTCATTTACCATTGATGATTTGAAACAAAAAATAACAGCAGCCATCCAAACTGTTACGCCTGACATGCTACAGATAGCGTGGAACACGTTCGAGGTAGGTTTTGGGTTGATATTGTTCGAGTGTCTGGAGGAGTCATATGGAACAACTCTGAACTTGTTTGTGAGTGAAAAAAACTTCTTTAATTACTCTTCAAAATGATGTATAACAAAAGGTTCTATGATGTTTCTTTCACAACATACAAATTTTTAAAGTTGTGGTATTCTTTTTGAATCACCCGGTATTACAAAGATGCACATATTAAAATGTAACAATTGGCACCGTTAGCCTAGAGTAACTTGTTCGCTAACGACGAGTACATTTCGACATTATATTGAAGAATAGCGTCACACCTTGCTATAGCAGTACTGATCACGAGTTCGACTCTTGTTTTTCTATAAGTTTCCCTTATCTTGTTTCTCGTATTTTTGTTTTATAATTTTCCCGTATTCTTGTTTTTTTTTCGGAGTAAAAAGAGTTTCCCGTTTCTGTCTGGCATTTTCAGGTATTATCCTTCCCCTCATTACCCATGAACAATGGAAATACTTATGTGGGCATCATCCACAGCAAAAAAATTGCTTTGAATTGTTGCAGAAGCTCTACTACATTCTACTGTTGACATTGGTGCTGGTTTGCCTGGACGTGCAAGCAACTAAATGGCTGTGCTGCGGGGGCTCCTCACCGACAGACGATGATAAAGATGACAAAGATGACGGAAATGGTGATCAGGGAAATGACGTTGATGACTACACAACTGGCGTAACAATGATCTTTCCGCAGCCGCCGAAAGCTAGCGGATCATGAAGCTGCATTCGAGGCACATCTACTAACAATCACACACTTCCTTCTTGTACCATCAACACGAAAATGTGTGACATGTTTATACACAATAAAATAATTTGAATTCTCAAAATTCTTCCACCTCTTCTTCTTCGAATTCTTTTTCCTTCTCTGTCCTTCTCCTCCTACTCGTCATCCTCTTCTTCTTCCAATTATTTTCTCTTTTCCCTCAGTTTCATCCTCTTCTTCCTCTTCGTCTTTTCTTGTTCTTTTTCTTATGATTTTACAATTATTTTCTCTTTTCCCTCAGTTTCATCCTCTTCTTCCTCTTCGTCTTTTCTTGTTCTTTTTCTTATGATTATTAAAGTTCCTTTTCCTTTTCCTCTTAAACAAGTTCCATTTTTAACTCTTCATTGTCTTGTTCTTCATCTCCTTTTTCTTATTCCTCCAAATATTCTTATTCTTCCTCCTTGTTTTCTTCTTTTCTTCCACTTGTCCTTCATCATCCTCTTTGTTCTTCATCCTCCTTTTTCTCGTCCTCCTCTTCTTTTCTTGTTCTCGTTCTTATTATAATTCAAATATTCCTTCCCTTCTCTTCATCTTTCCCTTTTTCGTCGTCTTCATCTTCTTCTTCTTCTTCTTCTTCTTCTTCTTCTTCTTCTTCTTCTTCATCTTCTTTTTCTTCTTCGATGATTTTGGTGGGTGATTGAGATGATTATAAAGTTACATATGTTTTATAATAACATATGTTTGAAAGAGATAAAATAACAACTCACAATTTTGTATTGTGTTCACTGCTGTGTTAATAAAGGCAACAACTTCTATTTCCTACGAGAGTTCCATTTATTGAAATATTTTAACTAATTATTTCAATAACTTATCAGTGGGTAAATAGATCTAAGCGAACGTAATATTTAAAGGATGCGTAACTTTTCTTTCAACTACCCATACATGAAAAGTATTTTGGAAACTGCTTTTGTTACATTGTAATAATTCCTGTCTAGCAGAACTCATTACAAGAATATAATCCATCAAAACTCGTCAAGTAGAATATTTTGTCATTCTAATCTGCTGGGCGAAGGACTATTTCCACTTATCGGATCAGTCTCCGTCACCTTCTCATCTTTTTTTCAATTCGATTTGCGCATGCGTCAATAATGACAGACCAATCACAGAGCACTGGGCGCATCAACGCATGCGTAGAACGAACTGAAATAAGACGAGATGTAGACTGAACTGATGTGGGGTAATAGTCTTTTAATGAGTGGAAAATCACAAAGTTTCCTATTTTACCATGCACTGTGCATTACTGTTGGGTCAACATGGGTCGTATTTACTCGACCTCAAAACGACACAATCTTCAACTCAACATACCTTGGGAATCCCTTACTTTTTGCTCTAGTTACTCACAAATAACGATATTTTGTTGACAACTCACTTTTAAGATGGCCTTTAATGAGTGAAAAAACAAAACTTTTCCTATT